>OY986040.1:98297536-98692536 GCA_963920215.1 Nineta flava
AGTATCCAATAAGTACCTGAATTTTTTCTTTCTTTAATAATCATATTTAATGGGTTTGTAGCGGTATCGCATTTTCATTAAATTATTATTATAATTTTATTTATAATTTTTATCTGTTGCTTAACAACTATAACTTCTCTCTATTATCACGGTTGCTTTGAATGTTAACAACTTTGATAATTTACATATAAATATATATAATATGTCATAATTCAATCTAATAAAGATCAATTATATCTTTAACACTTATTTATTATTTATTTAAATAATAATCATTTATTATATCAATCTATTACCTCAACAATTTTGGCGCCCCCGGGTGGGCCAAAAGTCTGTGTGTTGGTATCATAATAAATATGGTACCAAAGCACGTAAGTGTGTTTTTCCTTGTTCTTTTTGTAAATTAAATACTCGATGTATAAATTCAAATAGACCAAAAGGAGTGATAATGGCAGTTTTCGCGACATCATAATCGTGTACAGGAATTTGATAATAAGCTCTTTTTAAATCAACTTTAGAAAAGATCTTTTTATCATTTAATTTCACATTGAAATCATATAAATGAGGAATTGGATATCTGTCAGGTACCGTGATCGAATTCAGTCGACGATAATCACCACATGCACGAAAAGAACCGTCCGATTTCTTTTTCATGAGAAGAGGTGATGACCATTCAGAATTCGAAGGTCTACAAATACCCAAATCAACAAGTTCTTGAAAATGTTTTTTAGCAGCTGACAACTCTTCAGGACATAGCCTGCGATATTTAGAAAATATCGGATAAGAGTTTGTCACAATGCGATGTCGAGTATTATGTTTAGCATTAAGATTGAATTTTTCAGAAATCTTAAATTCTTTTCCAAATTTAACCAAATCAGAAAAATTCAATCTTAATACTAAACATAATACTCGACATCGCATTGTGACAAACTCTTATCCGATATTTTCTAAATATCGCAGGCTATGTCCTGAAGAGTTGTCAGCTGCTAAAAAACATTTTCAAGAACTTGTTGATTTGGGTATTTGTAGACCTTCGAATTCTGAATGGTCATCACCTCTTCTCATGAAAAAGAAATCGGACGGTTCTTTTCGTGCATGTGGTGATTATCGTCGACTGAATTCGATCACGGTACCTGACAGATATCCAATTCCTCATTTATATGATTTCAATGTGAAATTAAATGATAAAAAGATCTTTTCTAAAGTTGATTTAAAAAGAGCTTATTATCAAATTCCTGTACACGATTATGATGTCGCGAAAACTGCCATTATCACTCCTTTTGGTCTATTTGAATTTTTGAGAATGCCTTTTGGTTTACGCAATGCAGCTCAAACCTTTTCTAGATTTATGGCAGATTTATTTAGAAATGTAGATTTTGTTTTCACTTATCTTGATGATCTTTTAATCGCGAGTGAAAACGAAGAAAAACACACTCAAGATCTCAAAACTGTTTTCAACATTCTCAATGAAGCTGGAATTTTAATAAATTCTTCGAAATCTATTTTTGGTGTAACAAAATTAGATTTTTTAGGACATCACGTAGATTCTGAAGGAATCACCCCTATTCCTTCCAAAGTTGAATCTATTTCAAATTTTCCTATTCCGAACGATCAAAAATCACTCCGAAATTTTCTTGGGATGATTAATTTTTATAATCGCTTTATTCGGAATTGTGGTGACATTTTAGCTCCATTGAATAAACTTGTTGAACACGGTAAAACTTCAACGAAGTCAGTTATTCTTGATGAACGTGCAATTTCAGCTTTTAATTTAGCTAAACAAAAATTAATTGATGTTGTTAAATTAGCACATCCTGTTTCGAACGCTGAAACTTGCATTCTCACTGATTCCTCCGGTACTGGCATTGGTGCAGTTTTGCAACAAAAAATTCATAACGTCTGGAAGCCACTCGCTTTCACATCAAGAAAACTGACAGACACTGAAAGACGATATAGTACATTTTCAAGAGAATTATTAGTTATTGTTTTTGGCATAAAAAAGTTTCGTCATTTCATTTCAAATCGAAATTTTTTCATTCAGACTGACCACAAACCTTTAATAAATGCTATTAATTCTCGTAATGAAAATTTATTAAATCGTGATATACGTCATTTAAACTTTGTCAGTCAATATACAACTGATCTTAGATACATTAAAGGTAGTGAAAACATTCCGGCTGATTGTTTATCTCGAATTAATACAATTTCACTACCTTCAGGTATTGATTTGATTGATATTAAGAAGATTTCTGATCACCAGAAATGTGATCCTCTTCTTATTAATTTATTAAAAAATCCAAAATATTCTTTAGAAATTCGTACTCCTCCGAATTCTCTTTTTAAGGTTTATGTGGAGACTTCTTTGAAAATTCCCAGAATCTTCGTATCTAACATTGATATAGAAGATGTATGGAAAGCTGTCCACAATCTTGGTCATCCATCAATTAGACAAACCTTGAAAAAAGTACGCACATTCTTTTTTAACCCTAATCTTATTTCGCGAATCAAAAATTTGACTCGATCATGTCCGATCTGCCAATTAAATAAAATCACTCGTCACACTAAAAGTGATTTTATGCCAATTGAAGAACCAAGTATCAAATTTTCTTTCTTACATTTAGATATTGTTGGACCTCTTCCTCCTAGTGAAGGATATCGGTATATCTTCACTATCATTGATCGTTTTTCGCGTTGGGTCGAGACTATTCCAATCAAAACTATCACGCGGAAGAAATTATTAACAATTTGATTGCTTCTTGGTTCTCGCGTTTTGATTTACCTACGAGGATCACTACTGATCAAGGTAAACAATTTCAATCACATATATGGAAAGATTTTTTGTCTTCTCTAGGGATTAAGCATATTTCCACTACTGCTTATCACCCTAACAGCAACGGTATTATTGAACGGTTTAACCGGTCACTCAAAATTTCTTTAAATTGCTGTCAAAAAAATAATAACTGGTACAAAATTTTACCTTGGGTACTTCTAAATTTGCGCTCCTCGGTCAAGGAGGATATTAACCTTTCTTCTGCAGAAATTTTATATGGAATTCCTCTTCGATTACCATATGATTTCTTTTCAGAAAACGTTGATACATATCATTCTGTTCAACAATCTACTCGAGAGTTGAAGAATAGAATGATAAACGCAAAATTTTTCTTTACCAGACAGTTCACCAACAAAAATGTATTTTTACCCAAAGATTTAGATTTATCAAAAAAAGTTTTTATAGGCGAAGATCATGTCAAACCTCCACTATCTTGTAATTATAGAGGTCCTTTCTCTGTTATCAAGAGATTTCCTAAATTTTTTGTTATTGATATCAATAACAAACCTACCTCTATTTCGATCGACAGGCTAAAACCTGCATACTTTTTTCAATGTTAATCTTATCTTAATTAACTTTGTATTTAATTATAAGATGTACATCAACTTTTAAAGTTTTTTCCGAGTGAACAAGGTTGTTTTATGTTACAACCTTTTTCTAGTCGTTTTTCTTTATTAGTTGATGGGGGGAAGTATGTAGCGGTATCGCATTTTCATTAAATTATTATTATAATTTTATTTATCATTTTTATCTGTTGCTTAACAACTATAACTTCTCTCTATTATCACGGTTGCTTTGAATGTTAACAACTTTGATAATTTACATATAAATATATATAATATGTCATAATTCAATCTAATAAAGATCAATTATATCTTTAACACTTATTTATTATTCATTTAAATAATAATCATTTATTATATCAATCTATTACCTCAACAGGTTAAACAAATTTTGTTGTTGTGTGGAACAAGTGTCGGAATGAAGCGGAGCCGAATCACCCGTTTTCAAGCCCTATTTTCATCTCTCAATTAAAATTATAAATATTAGTGGTACAGTTTCGCGAGGACTTTTTTTTAGGAAATTTCCTGCTCTTTAAGAATCTTATTTTCTATTTCCGATACCTGCAATAGTTTCTAAGATACTTGCAAAAATAAAACCCCCTTTTTTTTTAATAAATTATTTTAAACTTTTGCAATTGCTGATGTGCGGGTGTGAAATTTTTGTACATTTGCTAGACGTCATAACGAGTTCAACGAGCTATCGCGCGTATTTTAATTCACAGTAGCAAGAATTAACACGTTTTTTAACTTATTCAATAGACTAGTAACCGGTAATGATGCTCTTAGTCTTTAATATTGTAATATCAATCTACACAGGACGACCGATAAACGTTTACAATACAAAAGAAATTTTTCCGAAAGAATAAAATGGTAGAAAACTCTTTGATGATAATCAAATGTATAAATTTTTGTAACGAACCTCATGAGTTCATAACGGAAATGTTTTGCCACATTAAAAAATAAAATTTCACTCATGATTTTAATTGAAAATGTTATGCAAACAATGCTATTTCTGTGTGGGCATCATTAATACTCTCTTTGAGGATAATTAACTACAATTAATGTTGAATAGAAAGAAATAACATCCACTTTGAACTTTTTAAACAACAAAAAAATGTTTCTTTATCCTGACATGAAAACAAGTAAACATTTATTTTGTCATGTTTACATACCCACATCGCAAAAGTGACTTGAGCTATACGCACGCAGCTATGAAAGTGGTAATTTATTTAAAATAATTATTTAATGTTTGCTTTTTCCATTATACTACATAAATAAAAGACTGGAAAAATGTTGAAAATTAGTTACACAAGTGTTTATTATTTTGTATTAACACTTACTTTCCAAATATGCACATGACAATTTTTGGAAAATTTCCAAATTTTTCGAAAAATATTCGGACGGAATTTGATGAAAATGTTTTTGTTTTATAAATACGAGATCTAGGTAATCAAATATACTTGGGTACCCATTCGGATTAGTTTAACAGTATGGCAGATTTTTCAACCGCACGAAAACAATTAAGTTGCCATGAAATCCAAATCCACTACCATGAAATAAGTATCAAGTAAACTCTTTCCTTAAGATACTCATAAATTTTCATGCAAATGGAACAAATAGTTGTCGAGAAAAACAATTCACGCTATAAGATGCCAAATTTTCGGTTTTAAAAGTGTTTTTAAGTGGAAATCTACAAATTTTGGGATGTGAACAAGTGATTATTGGTGCAGAATTTCTGTGTTTCAGAAAAGATACAGCCCCGGAAAAAAGTGAAAAAACAAAATTTTTTTGATAATTATACGTCCGTTTATTCCAAGCTTTCTCAAGAGGACGTGAAACGGTCAACACGCGTAGAACAAATAAAGCGACGTTGGTTGTAATTACACTTTAAAAAATACATCACGTAGGAGTTTGTGAACTAAGCTATTACTAAAAAAATACCGTATATCAAGTAACCATGGTGGTAGTATAATTCCCATATTTAAATCAAAACCGGTGTAGGAAAAACTGTTTCAGACAAAAGTTGTTGGTCTTTATTAAGGTACACATTTTTTTGTTTACAGACCTCAACCCTGCTCCTTTTAATGGATAGGTTTTGGGCTTAATTATCATGAGACACGGGTGCAGTAAACAAAAATATATAGCATGTTGGTTACACCGTCCGGTGAACACCACATCAAAATCGGTTCAGCCGTTTAGACGTTAACAAGTAGACAGGCAGACAAAAATTATTAAAATGGAGTTTTTAAAAGTATTGAAAACATTAAATATATCAATTATTTCTGTATTTTACAAAAAAAAAAATGGTCAGGTCATGAAAGGTGTATATAATTTAATTTCTACCAGCTTCTTATGAAAAATTTATCTCATTTATTGATATTAAAACATTTATTTTAAAATTTTCTGTATCCACATTCTCCCTAACCCCATTTCTGTCGATTAATTCAATTTATTCAATTAGTCAAGTGTCACTATCGCACTTAGCTAGATATATTTACACAAACACACATTTTAGGGTTTAATGGTCATTTTTGACATCTGCCAGGTAGAATCGGTGGACATTTAAGGTAGTTCACTCGTAACAGCAATGAATACATAACACAATACAGTAAACAAAACTTACTTAACAATTATATTTCGAAAACAAAACGCTAAAACGAAATTTAAAAACAAATTTATTTAATAAATATTTATCTTTACTATCCTAGTTTTTTTTTTAAATTGTGTCGAGTATTTTTTTTAATACAATATAAAATATTTGGGCGAGCATGAAGGCATGCTTCTAATGAGAGAGAATCGTTACAAATTGTTATTAATTATCTCGCGTTCTAAACGGTCAATAATTCTGAAACTTCTGGGATTTATTAAAAAACGTTATGCATGTGATAAAAAAATGAGAAAAATCTGTCGAAGAGTGATTTCATGCTGGAACTACCTTAGAAGAAATTATTGCGAAGTCCCTTCATTAGTACAACTTTTAACCAACAATGTTCGCGACATTCCAATTATATTAAACTCAATTTCAATTATTTGTCAGCACTTTCTGTTAGTGAATAGCAAAATGTACAGATGAAATATGTTATTGTTGTATTTTTTTTATTGTCTAATTTAAATTGTTTGTTTTACTTTGTGGTAAAAATTTTGCTTTAAAATCAGTAGTTTAGAATACCCGTAGAAACTCGTACAAAAATCCCATACCTAACATTTAGAACGATTAAAATTCCTAAAAATCTGTACTATAGAGAGCTCTAGTAGTTACACCATCCATGATAAATGAGTTTGATATGTATTTGCACACCTAAATGTAAAAAGCATATGAAACCATTGTAAAGCATGGTTTGAATTTCAACCACTATTGTCATTAAAAACCATACCCATATGCTTGTAATAAACAATCGAACGGAAGTAATATCCATCTATAAAATTATGATATTAGTTTTTTTTATAAACTTTAACATTATGTATCCCCCTTTTAAACTGTGCAACTTTTGTTAGAAACATTTTTTTCTAAAATGTATATTTTAAAAATTATTTAAGTGGTAATAGAAAGCCAAAAGTACATTATACAAACCTCTGACGCCCAGAACTATTGTTTGTTGTGCGAATTTTTTGGACAAAAGAATGAAAACATTATTGGTAAAGTCCATCATAAATCAATACCAGGTAAGAACAAACTACGAAATGATTGATAGATAGATATATACATCTTGGGGTCTAAGAAGTATTGCACTTCAACCTTATGATCCAATGTGCTCCCCCTTCTACCTCAGTCTGACGAGATTCGTTTCTCCCATCTGTTGGCAATAGCCAGGAACTTGCTTATCAGGTCCTCCCGAAGGTTCATATATTCGAGGTGAGATGCACCGAATATCCTGTATCTACTGTAACCCAGAGGTTCGCAGCCAAAGAAAATGTGGCTGGATGTTACTTCCTCCTCGCCACACAATCTGTACACAATGGACCCATTATGGAGTCCCATTGTGTGCAGATGCTTGATTGTGTACAGGGGATAATGCCCGGCAATGATACTATCACATAATTGTTGATGAACACGGTGGGATCCACTAATCCAACATTGCATACTATTTCAAGTCGTTAGACGACGTTTATAAAGTTGAAAAAATCTGGATACTTATATCATAGGCATACTTATGACACGATTTAGTTCTTGTTTCGAGCACTTTACAACGCGAGATAAATTAAATAATTTTTCCATTTTACCAACTAGTTAATTATTTGTCTAGACTCAAAATCAATGTTAAATGAAGTAAGTGAGTTTGTCAATTTTGAGCTTTATCCGTTGTATGAAAGAAATACATTGTAGAAGGTATATACAGGGTTGGTAAAGTCCGGTGTATTATTTATAATATTCATAAAAAATACTAGGGTATACTCGGTTTATAAGAAACTAAAATATATTTTTGTGGAGGGGATTTTAATGTGTTAATTCTTAAACATATTAAAAAAATTGCAGCATGTTGTTTCAGCTCATTTTTTTAAGTTACGTCACATCAAATCATTCACCACCAGTGACTCAGTCATTTATTTCGTAGGTGGAGCCAGGTATGTAACAATCTCTAACTATAGCCAGTAATATAATAGCGTATCAAGTGAGATGACGTCATGGTCTTCGTATGGCTAATTGATAACATTAGACTCTTTTTAGCGCGATTTTAAATTTTTTGGTTTTTTAACCAATAATATTTATTTAATTTTATAATAGTTAATTTTGTTTAGAACATGTCATTAATCATAAAGCACATAAATGAATCAAATTTAAAAATAAATAAAAATGTTTATGTACTCTAACTAAAACATTTTATGAACCCACGTAACGAAAAAAGTTTCCTTCTCGATAAACATCATAGTTTTCGGGTGTTTACTCCCAAATCATCCCTCATGTTTCAAGAAAGTAAACAGAGCAATCGTTTTACGATATAGACTTTGATAACGACGTTGTTGTTGTTTAAGAATACAAAAGCTTTTAACAAAATCAATAGATGAAGAATAAAAGAGTTTGGCTAGATTTACTCGCTTAATTAACAAAGGTTATTTTTATCGTAAAAGAAATAAACTTTTCAAATAATTGAAGTCCAAACAGTAAACAAACTTTGTTTTTAAATAACAGCAGCCGTTCTGACAAATCATCTAAGTAATAAAATCGTTATAGGTGTTACAGTAATAAAATATACTGTATGTAATGTAATTTACGGGAATTACTTTTGTGATGCTATAAAAGTATAAACCATCTATTAGATAACAGTCTTCCCAGCCCTGGATGAGCGTGGCACTGTGTGTCGGTAGAATATGATACATACTCGACTATACACACATACGCACACAATCAATTATATGACGGATAACAGTTGCACTAATAATATTATGAAGAACAACATCTGGTCATGTATTAAAACACTTGTTCATTATCTCTATTTTATTATATATAATTTAATCTGTTCCATTTTAAAAGCAATAAAGTCATAGAACATTACAAAGATAAATAGTATCTAACATATATATTGATGAATATAAGTATCCAGCATCCAGCATCCAGATATCTGTACCTAACCATAAATTATTCAGAGTGTTTCTTATAAATCTTAGGTTCACTTAGTTCTTAAGAACGACTACTTGTAAAACAATACTGCAAATGATTTTAAATGACTCAAAACTCCTCCCCACCCAGTGCGACTATTCTGAAAGGGTCAAATTTTTATCCCCCCTTTCATTAATTCCCATCAGGTCCCCACAAAATTTTTCCCATTTAAGCTTTGAGGTCTTAAGGATCGATTTCAAAAAAATTTTACAGTACTTAGTAACGTCTGATTTAATTTTTTTGCTTACCCGATCCGATTATTTAAATGGAGTGCCAAATTTTTCAAGCCGTCTTCGATCAGGTCACCGAGAAATTTTTATTATTTCGAATTCTTCGAACGGAATACGACGCGGCGTACTGGTGGACATATGAGATAAAAATAAAAAACCTTAAATTTTGAGGAGAGTTAAAAATTTTTTTTGACTCGATGACAAAAGTTTATTTTATATTTATAATTTATAAAATAAACTAAAAATAGTCTATTACTACAGGAAGTGTATATGTCTGTATGTTTCTGTCTTAGGTTTTTTTTGTAGACTTTTGTACACTCAGCTATTGGGATTGTTAACGTTTTAACTACGCAATCCGAAAGTTCAAGTATTTCCACAACGTGTAGTTATAAATTCAAGTCTTTAAAATCATCTTAGGAGGTAATTGCAAGAGTTTAAATGTTATTCTCACTCAAATCTAAAAGAATGGTTTTTGTATCTACGACAAACATATTTCAAGGACAAATAATCCCTCAATTGTGATGGTCAAAAAAGGGATTGTTCTCAACTTTCGTATATTTGCAGTTTATTTAATCAAATGGGACCAACGAAGTTTTCCATAAAGATTTTATTGCTGTGAGCTTCATTTGATACTAATACTACTACTACTTGGTTCTAAGGTCCATAAAAAATCTAGACTTGGACTTTCTTTCCTGGATTTAGGCTTTTCAGTTCCCCACTCCATTTCTAGTCAAGCTCTCTCGAAAAATCGTCCATCTATCGTAGCCTTAGTTTTCCTACTTGTCATCTGGATTGTTACCGTTTACCTTCTTCGACCCTGTTTCACTCAAACCAACGCAGTCTTACTTTCTTAATGTCTTATAGATCCTTGAACAGATTTTTAATCTCGAGATTAGTTCTTATCTTGCATACGCCAATGTTACATAAGAGCCTATTGACTTTCCTTAAGATTTTTATTCCACATACTTCCAAGCTCTTCTTATCACTAGTTGTCAGACACAAATTTCCAGAACCATACATTACTACAGACCTTATTACAGTTGTTTATATTATCTTCTTCCTTGTTCTTGACATCATTGACGACTCGAATATATTTAAGTGGTAGTTAAAGCATCTGTTACCATCTGTTATCCTAGCTTTTATTTCTTAGGAGTTGCAATTGTTTTCGTCAACCATATACTGAGGTATAAGCTAGTCAACTCGTTCAAATTTGTGATTTTGTATCTCCAGCTAACTGGTTTTGTTTTTAGTATTAATCTTATATTTAGTTTTTTCCTCATTTACCTCTAATCCAACTTTTTTGGATTCTACTTCAAAAACATTAAAAAGCTCCATTATTTTTAGTTATTTCGGCTCAGTATACACGAAATAAGTGTAATAAACTGTGTTAATACGGTCTTACCGATTACAAATTCCAGGACTAAATTATATAATCGTGTTGATAATACATCTCCTTGCCTCAGTCCTCTGTTGATCGTGAATTCTTCAGATTTGATTTGAACTTTTACTTTAGCTGTGGTGCTCTGCAAGGTCATAGTAATTCGTTTATTAGGTATAAATCACAGATGGGCAGGGGTTGACTCGACTCAGCTCTGAGTGAGAGGTAGAAAGAGAGATAGAGTAAATACAGGGTAACCTACCAATTATTAATATTTTCTTTTTTTAATTAAAACATTTTCTGAAAAAAATATAATAATACCAACTCTTTTTTATGGTCACTGTTAAACAAAGTATGCAATACATACAATACATTGAATACATACTCTGGAATTTTGGGCTGGTAATTTGGGGCATAAAATGTACCTTTTTAATATATTTGTGTATGAATAAAATATAAATGTTATTTATAAATAAATATATAATATATGAATATAAATATTTTAAACCTTTACGTTTACCGCTGGACCGTTGTAATATAAGAAGGAAATTTTTGCAAAGGATTTGAATAGAATTGAAAACTAGTTTAGATAGAATTATAGTTTTGGAAATTCCAAATAATTTGCCAAAACTTTTTACTATTCATATCCGAGAACTAATAAACAATTATTTACCTGATTTAATTTTTTTTTTCGTATGGAGTATAGTGTCATGGGAATTAGATGAATTAAGTTAAATTTTACATAAAGTGGGAATTTGAGTTTCTTCGAGTTAGTCTACTTTGAATTGAAAAAGTGAAAAGTAATATTCGTAATAGTGGAAATTATTTTTAGCATAATTTGTTTTTTCAAAAAAAATAAAAGTAGTGAATTTAATAATGGAGAATACATCGCATTATTGTTAATATTATTATTATATTTTTTGGTGTATCTCTCCATATTGTAAAAGATATTATTTAAACAATAAATATTTTATAAAACTATTTCTAAATTGATTGAATAAATTATTGGACAATAATCGGTAGGCAACCTATATTGAAACATCGTTCCGTCTTACTTCAAAACATACCTTTTTTACTTACTCTCTGCGCCCACCTCTGGCTATAAATTAGTTTCTCAGGTCAACCCTAATATTTTCAACAATATACCGATGATTTCTTATAAAAGTCGGTGAATTAACTCACACTTGAACTCAAAACTTTGCTCTAAGGTGTTCTTAAGCACAATAATTTGATCCGTGATTGACCTGTTTTTCCTGAACCAATACTTATCATCCAATAGTGGTTCAGAAAACATTGTCAGTCTTCTGGCTATTGTCTTCGCTAACACTTTATATGTTACATTATGTGACGAGATTCCTGCATTTGATTAAAGAAACATGCAAATAAAAACTCTTTTATCATCCACTTTTCAGAAATACTTTTCCCCTTAAATAGGTTTTTCCGCAGGGTTTCAGGTATAAAATGTTTGAGTCCGAAACCTTGAATCCATCAATCCTAGAAGCAATCCCGGCGGAGAAATTATGGGATTCTGTACGGCGTCTGGCCTCAACAGAATTCTATAACTTCATCTGCTTAAAATACCACCTCATACCCGGAGAAGTCTCGCTTTCGGGTGACAGGTTGTTCTCAAGGAAAGCACAGAGGACCCTTTGGTCTAGGTGCTAGGGACCCTTTTGCGGTACCCCTAAATGGGTAAAAAAAGGTCTCTTAGTTTTGAGTAATAACATACTTAAATTTTAAAGCATTTGCGGTACCCCTCTTTCTAATTATTATTACCATTATGTTCTTCAGCAAATTAAAAAAAAAAAAGGTGCTTTTAGTTTTGAGTGATAACATATTTAAAGTAAAACGAAATCGACGAGGGGTATAGCTCTTGCAACTTCGTTGTTAGTCATTTTTGCCATAATTTAATCCATTCCATTTTTAGCGAACCAATCTGTATACAATTTTTAACAATACCATTAACAAATGTTTTTAATTAAATTATAAATGCGTGAATGTAAATAATAAATTAGATAAAATCACGGTAAAATTTAATTTTTGTTATAGCATGATGGTTCCTATTTTCCTATGTCATTCATAATATTGTATGTTGAACCCTTTATGTTTGTTCACGAAATGAAATATTATGCTATGCCGTAAACTGAGTAAATAATTTCAATCAAAACTACACACCGACATATTCAATACAATGGAAACAATTAACAATTATCTTTTATGCGTGTCTATACGTTTCTTGTATCAAACGCAACCCCACATGTTGATTACATCGAAAATCATTTCTTCAGTGTTCTTCGTTATATAAAATAATGATACATGTTCATTCACTTTACGGGTAACTTACTGGTAGTACAAAATTCACAACAACAGACTGTAATCAATTATTTCTCGCTCAACTCTTTAAACAAAGAGTTTTGTTATTTTATCGTTTACAGGGTGTCCCTTCAAAAAAAGAAGTCTCTTTTTTAATTGAATATTTTTTAGTTAGGATTTGTTTAATTTTTGCACCTAAATCACAAAACAGATTTTTAGACATCTATTGATAAGGAAAATAATTGTGGGACAGAAAAAAAACACTCTTAGTTCATATGCACAAATACACTCCAATGCAATATATTTGAAACAGTAAGCCGCATCCATTTGAAAAGGTTATAAACGATTAAAAATCAAATTTTAAACATGTTATAACAAATTTTACACTGTTATAGATATTTCTTTCAAATATCCTTCGAATTACACAATTTACTTAATTGATTAAAAAGATAATAACACGCAGTCAAAGATGCCTATGTTTTAAACGGTGTAAGATAGAGAAGGTTTTTTCATTAAAAAATATTTATATCGTAAAAACAAACAACTTTAGTTCGGCATTTTGGATCATATTCGTTTTATCACCTCCCCCCCCCCCCCCAGTAAAAAAGGTTGAAAATGGGTGGAAATTCGGGAAAGAACACAGGAAGTGATTCCAAGGAGGAAAAAATCCTTTTCGTCCTTTAAATCCTTAACCCAACTCAACCCACCGACAATTTAACATTGTTAAAAAGAATTTTTACAATATTTTTTACTTAAAATGAAAAAAAAATTAATCAATTTTAAAGATTTTAAGGAAGAAAAGGGTTGGGTTGGGTTTGATTAAAATGAATACTAATAAAATCCAGCGCATTTTTTCATACATCCCACATTTCTGGTATAAGTATGGAGCGTAATTAGGGCATAAATGTTTAATTTATTCCAGTAATATTGGATGCATTAAAAAAGGTTTAAAACAAAAGTTTAAAATTTATTTTAAGATTTTCTTGCACTGTTTAAAAGATAAGTTATACCACGCAAGCACGGATGCATGGAACAAAAATATAATTATTGTTTTATGTTTCCCCCTTTTAAACTTAGCAACTTTTGTTAGAAACATTTTTTTTTTAAATGCATATTTTAAAAATTATTTAAGTGGTAACCTTGAAAATATCACTTATATGGTTATTATAAGTTTAGTGCCAAATTTGTAACCTTTGGAAAAAAATGTACAGATGTAGCAAAAAATATTCTAATAGCCCCATTTCCGTATGTCTGTCAGTCTATCAACACGATAACTCAAAAACGAAATAAGGCAACCAGCTAAAATTTTGTGTGTGTGTTCTTGAGCTAAAAAGTGACTTCAAATGACTTCAATTATCGCTATGGAATGAAATATCTACCGTTATAACCGTAAGAGATAGAAGAAAAATGTTTCTTTTTTAAAAAACAAACTACTTTTACTTGAAACTTTTTTTTTTTTAAATGTATCATTTTGCGCCAATTTCAACTCAACTATCTGTAACTGTTGTGAGTATACCTGTAGTATATACAGGATAAGTCCACAATTAACCCAGTTAGTTGTTACATTGTCACCTTGTTTTTGTCGTAAATTCAAACGTTTTATTTTGGAGGGATTCACTCTGTATAACCACCTTAAGAAATATAGTAGACAAAACAAATGCAATATCTTTTATACGTTGAACAAACACAAATGTATATCACAATTAGATTAGAAATACAAATGATTTGTTTTGCTCGTTAGACGTAAAATATAACGGACAATTTCTTACTTAAAATAAATGTAAATAACTTACGATCATATTGAATTCTTTTAGGATTTCATAACGCATATTACATATTTATATTTTTAAACTTATAACATTACTCATGTACAAATAAATAGAATCGTAGAACTTGTGGTAAAAGTCAAAAATTATATAGTAACATCACATTTGAAATTATGACAAGAAAATTTCATGCTATATCTTTTCCTGTGAAAAAATATCACTTATCATGTTCCGAAGTGTATATAGTGTATTAGAAAAACTGAAATTCTTTAGGGATAACATGTCAAAAAATACAAAACACGTAGGTATTTATTGCGCTCTATAGAAGATACTTTTGATTAGATTTACTCCATAGTGAGTAGAATTACAGGCTGGTTCTATTAGTAGACGTGAAAAATAAAAAACTGAATTTATCGTCATAAGACAATTATTTCTTCGATAAAGCGTGAAACATCGCAATTGCATTTTGATTCAACAATATTCGATAAAAGGGTAGGTCATCTAGGTGGTAATCCATTAAGAGTTCGCTTCAATAAGATCAGCAGGTGGTAAATCAATATGAATGAACCTACTATTAGACCTCTTTCATAGCAACTCAGGGGTTGCTATAGTAACCGTCCCTAATAAGTTCTCTACCTGCTGCACTATTTCTGAGCCGTATTATCCTTGGCAAACATAAATACAAATCGATGTTTCCCGCCCCCCATCCCCGTGGCATACTACTCGGCCTACAAGTTTCATAGTCGCATTCTGATCAACAACTTAGTAACAACTGCTAGGAGGTTAAAATGTAAACTCCTGTCGCTGCCAGTGATCCCAATATTTCTGCTAAAATTTCCGATTTAATGGTTAATAATAATTAATTCTGATTTTTATAATTAATTAAAAATAACTCGATAACATAAAAAATGTTTGATCGAAAATGATAAACTTTTGAAAATGAAAAACCAGAAGGCCAAGGTACAATAAATACCCCACTTTTAGACCAACAATTATTTGACTTTCTTCAGAAAGTAAAATAAACGAAAGGAGAAAATGAATTCGTGAATAAATGAAAATAATTAATTAAATCGTAACTAGGCCCACCAAAAACGCATACCTAGAATGGCTTTTCCAAAGGTTGAAGGTTAACTACTGTAAACGGTTGAATTCACTAATAAGTTGCTTATGTTAATTAAAACTTTAGTTTACGATCAATTAAGCACGGCTTTTATCATAGCGTTACTGTCCATCACAAAAACTGTATTGCCATTGCTTTTAACCATTTTACAAAAATGTTATCCAGTAATTGTAGCTAGCAACAAATATGCTGGAAACTTGTAGCTATTTTCCCGCCCTTTTCATAGAAATTTTCGACATTTGTTATTTTATTTCATACCGTTGTAAATTGTTATGGTCAAGTATACATGATATTATTTTTCTTAATTGTATTTATAGATATCAGAATTAAAATAGAACTAAAAAAATCTAAAAAAATAGAAGACATACTGTATATCCTGTAAGAAGCCAGTGATATCTCGAAAATGTACATACGTCTATTTTGATTAAAAAAAAAACATCCCGATTATTAGACGAAATACTGCTCGTATTTTTAAAGAAATACTGCTCGTATTATCAACAACTTTTCCCGGTCACCAGACAGTCTAATATACCCAGATTACTACAAAAGATTAAAGCTTAGAATTACGACTACAAGAATGTAACAATATGTATAATATAAACCTGACACTATTGTTTTGTAATTGATTTTATTTTCATTATCGCAACGACAAAATGTAAGCGTATTCCCTCAAGTGTATGCTTCCTTAATTCACCCTTTTAATTAAATAATAAAATCGTGCTTGAAAGTATCTCCTTATATAATATACAAATAGAAAAAACTTTCTAATATCACATTCACAAATATCTCATTCGTGACAACATGAAAATATCTCACGAAATATTATCCGCTCAGAAACTAGCCTCTTAGTATAATTTTTAACACACTTTAAATGAAAAATGAAGAAAGTTACCAAGTTGATTTTTCTCAGTTCATTCAATATGTCAACAAAATTTATCAGTACACTGATAGAAGTAATTCCTTGCAGTAAGAAATTTTTTTTTAAACCAATATTGCCAGCAAGACTACGGTGGCAGACATTGCACTGATATATTTATAATATTGTTATCTGCCTTTTAAACATTATTTCATTCAATTAACAGATGAGGGAAGATTTTTCTAATGCCAGATCTTAGACCATATATTTCAGTTAAATAAATATACTTCAGTTTAAAGAAGCTGCATAAACTTTCACTTCTTGAATTTTTTATTTTTTAATAAGAAAAAAATTTTTGTTTTACAAGAATTTCATTTTCTTAACTGAAGAATCACTAGAGTATTTGGCCAAGAAAGACTCTCCAAGGCCAATACTACCAAACTCTATTTAAAAACATTTTAAACTCCGTTTAAGAATTTTAGTTCGCTCAACTAAACAAATGTTTTTGGTTTGACTGCGTAGTCTTGAATGAAAACAACGGTTTCTTTATTGAAGCAAACATTTTGAAGAAAATATATATTCTTGAGGAAAGAAATTCCTTCTATCAGTGTAGAAGTACTTTGCAGAGAGATCGTTCAAGGTTACAGCTCACAAAGATCATCTGTCCAAATGGTAAAAATTTCATTATTTATCATATCATATTTTTGTTGAAAAATGTCTTCGTATTTACAATTGAATACTTTCTTTCTGTAACTAAAATTCCCTTGACGTTTATTCGTAAATGTTGTTATGAAAGGATATTTTAAAACGGTATATCATATTAGTTCACGTCAAAAGTGTAGATACGAGTTAACAAATATGTATTCAAATAGATTGGACAAAGAAGGATTGGTGACATATCACTCAGAATGAATTCTAGTTCTAATAGACCAGGAGATAGACGACAGGTGACGTTCTCTCATTTTATACCGCATGCCTTTTTAAGGCTTGATAATTAACCCTAAAATATGAAAGATAGACGGGTTCTTGGCCACCACCCGCTTTCCGGTCATAAGGAAAAGCGCTTTTATTTTTATGAAAAATTTTCGTGTTTTCCGTGATATTATACTGCCTGCATTTGTAACGTAAGGTAGTATAAACAAATTGAAGCTCTAATTATTGATGACATGCAATCCGCAGCGGCCAAAAATGCTCAAAGGGTTAAGAAAAAATGAAAAAAAATTAAACGGGACTTCCGTGTTTTCAAAACGCATGCTGATGTAAATAATTGAAGTTTTAATCACAAAAACACTCTGGGAAAATCAGCATGCGCCCCTCGTATGGTCAACGGTAGAAAATTTCGGGAAAACTCAGTAAGCATTTAGTACAGGTTTTCCGTGATAACACCGTTGGCCATACGAGGGGCACATGCCGATTTTCCCTGAGTGTTTTTGTGATTAAAACTTCAATTCTTTACATCGGCATGCAATTTGAAAACAAGTCCCTTTTGATTTTTTTCATTTTTTCGTAACCCTTTGGGCCCTTTCGGCCGCTGCGGATGCAAACCAGCAATTATTAGAGCTTCAATTTGTTGGCACTACCTTCTGTTACAAAGGCAGACAGTATAATATCACGGAAAACACGAAAATTATTCACAAAAAGAAAAGCGCTTTTTCTTATGACCGGAAAGCGTGCGGCGGCCAAGAACCCATCTATCTTTCATATTTTAGGCTTACTTATGAAGCCTTAAAAAGGTATGCGATTGTCAAAGGTATCGAACTGTCACTATCTCCTGGTCTATAAACATCACTCACCTACCGACACAGTTACAAATATGCTGACGTCATACTATCTTAAAAACTTTAATCGATTCCATGTATCATCGATATAAAATAAACTTTAATAATGTCGTTGTAGATGACGAAATAAATTTAACGGTAAAGTACATACCAATAATATCAGGTCTATCAGTTTTTTCAAAAATTTAAATGTCCCTATAAAATAAATATACCACAACTAAAATAAACAATTAAAGTAGACACTACAGATGGCGCCAGTAAGAATTAATAATTACCTAACAGACATTATTTATTATGGTTTTTTACCTCTATATACAGACTACGGATTATAACGTTTTGGGGCCTTCAGAAACCAAAAATACTATTTCTGGGCAATAATTAGTATATATAATTCCTAGAAAACGAGAAGAGCTAGAACATTCGCGTAAAAATTAAAAATTTAAAAAAAAACCAACCCAATAATATGAAACATAACATGAACTACCCGTTACCTCCACCAAATTTATATATAAAATTATAATGTTAGTAATATGCCGACACATCATCTTGGAAAAGAGCTGATAATTTTCAAACGACTGAACCGATTTTTATCAAACAGCAAAGAACCACCGCAAAGAAAGCAGCTATCTAATAAAATACCGTATTAAAATTGGTCTGCACGTTTGAGATCTATGATGCCACAGACAGACTCACAGACGCTTCAAACTTTTAACAAACCTCTTTTTGCGTCTGGAGTTAAAATTTCGCAATTAACTAAAGCTTGCAATAAAAAACTTTTGAATGAAATAGTCTCCCCAGAAATGGTATTTCACTTATAGAATTTCGTTTCTAATTGCATTTGGCTTGGTTTCTGGCCATAAAGGTACCATTAAAATTTATCGAAATTGAATAAATTTTAAAATATAAATAACCATGTGGTGATAAACTGAGTTGCAACCTTCGATACATTTTAAATTTCAATAAAATGAATTTGCATTTTATTATTTTATTAAGTCTTATTTAGTTTGCATTTTAATTTGGACTATAGTCTGTGTAAAGATGTCTGTCGAGACACACTCTAATTCAGTCAAATTATTATATGTCGCCAGTATAGTCCCTATTGAATCCTTAACCCATTCGGTATAGTCCGGGAGACCAAAGGGTTTTTTCAGGATGATGAGCTGGTACGTTGTAAGTAGCATCGTTTTGACAAAACGCCGCCCAACTTTTTTAATTATAAAATTTTGGAAAACTGTATCGAAATTTTCTGGTAGCCGTTGAACATTGAGGATGGGAGACACGGAGTCCATTCCATTGAATTTGTAGGACGAACATTTATTCTCGTTTTTCACTTGACTATCTTACAATTAAACTTAAAAATAACTCTAAATTTTCTGAAAGCCGTTAAACATGTAGATTTGACCGTTCATCCAAGGTTTACGAGCATCAAGTTATTCTTGAGTTTAATTGTAAGATAATCAAGTGAAGAACGAGGAAAAATTTTCGTCCTACAAATTCAATGAAATGGACTACGAGTCTCCCATTCTCAATGTTCAACGGCTTCCAGAAAATTTCGATACTGTTTTCCAAAATTTTATACTTAAAAAAGTTGGGCGTCTTGTCAAAACGAAGCTACTTAAGTACCAGCTTGATGCTCATCATCCTGAAAAAACCTTTGGACCAGTATAATATATGAGTTGACTCTTTTGAAATCATTTCAAAAATTCTAGTTGTATACTTTCAGAACCGAGATTATTTTCTCAAAATCCTTCCACGACTTAATAGGTCTATGGGTTTTTACCTAGCTACTACTGTTTTTATCTAGCAAAAATACTTTATTCCACGTTTACCGTAAAAAGGGAAGAATACAAACTTGTATTAGATATAAAAATAAATATTGTGTTCATAATTCCACTTTTTTACAGGCATTGATTATTGATATTTTACGCAGTTATTATAAAAATATATTATTGGTTTTCTAGTATTTAGTTTAAAATACAATTTTTTTAATTAATTTGAATTTTTTTTAATTTGGCATAGTTGTTCCACATAGCCACTAAAAAAGTAGCGCTCATTTTTTTAAATATTATAATTGATTTGTACCTTATTCGTTCGGTTTTCGAAAAATACTTAAAAAACCGTTGTTATTTAAAAATATACTAAAAACTTTTATTCGAAACATTTTCCCAAAAATCGACTGCGTAAGACACAAATCAACTATAAAAATATTTTAAATTAGCGCTTCTTTTGTGGCCCATAGTATAAATGAATAATAATGGGGGGGGGGTATTGTGTTCCCTCATCTGATGCCTAACGAGGAGTGGTTTTGTCTTAGAGCACCCTGTCCAGCCCCGTTTAATTCAAGAAGTACAGGATCTGGATTGAGTTTAAGGATTGCAGCTCTCCTGAACGTATCTGACTCCCAGAAATTTTATTATTTTGTGTATGAGAGTGTTACAGTCTATTAGGAAGTTATCCGGAATTTCCACCATTTTGTCCACAAAACAGGCAGTTGCCTTAATTTCCGAAGCCTTGCTTCTTAAGGTATGCCCCTCTGGTATGTCCTGTCAGAAAGTGGCCCATAGTACTTATACAGTTATCTAAAAACGGACATGTGGTTTTGGGGATTAAAATGGGAAATCAAAGAAAATAGAGCATCGTGTAAGGCAGGAGTCCCTAACCCTGCACCTGCGAGCACCATTACGTGTGCCCACCGCACGACCTTGATAAAATAGTTTTAAATATAATTTTTATCTATTATTTTTATCCACTTAATATTTTTTAATAAACTTTACTGAATCAATATGCGAGTCAAAAAGATGCATTTAATACCTTTGCTTCAAACACAAAAGGGTTAACAAAAGATGCAAAGGTCTGTAATTGTTTAACAAGTCTTTATTTGCGGTTAAAGATATAAATATATAAAATTTTGAACAACATGGTACCTAGAATCGAATTGATAAAAGAAAAATAATACAAAAAGTACATACATTCCGAAACAACATATCACAAAAACCTTTGTTGGTTCTTGGCATGAATACATGAGTATAAGTTACGAAGCGAACGGGGGCAACCAACGGGTTCGTTCATAGTCGTAGTTAGTAGATAGTGTGTGCTTTTATGGTTTTTACTGTTTGAAGTTTTATTTCTTTTATTATTCAATTTATATACAAATATTGATGAGAACGGCTACGAACGCAAATGGGTTTGCTCAAAGTGTACTGTATATATTCTCCTTTGGGAATGCACAAATAAAAAAAAAAGGCTCCTTCGTATTTATGTACTACACTACTACACACCAGTAACAACATATGGGGCGCTACAGGACAGTCGGGGTTTTTTACGATACTCTTTATATTCACATACAAAATTATATGTACACTATCCAAAAAGACATGAATCAGTGTTATACGTACCACCGATAAAAGGGACATGACGGTCGAGAACTTGGCCCTCAAGTTGATAAAATTAAATTTTTATAAAACAATTTCATAGGGTTGTATATCTAACTTTATGTCTTGAAATTTTTTATAGACATTTAATGCGATTTTAAAAAGTTTGGAATTTTAAGATGTAAAAACTTTTATTGCTGTACAACAACATCTTAAAAGTAAACATTTATATGTCAAAAGGAATTAGTGCATTATCTTGATTTGTTTTGTATCAATACTTTTAAATACAGTGTAGCATACGAAGAATCAATTGAAGCTAAATCATGTAATAGTCCAATTAATATATATGCGGCTACCCTAAAACTCCTACCCAAAAATAAAAAATTATGTCGTGTCGGAAAAATAATTTTAAGAAAAGTTGCTGTGTGGAGTAACTCGATCCAAAATGGCGAAGTTAACCTAAAAAATTCTCGAAGTCCGAAAAAA
This sequence comes from Nineta flava, assembly GCA_963920215.1. NCBI lineage: Eukaryota > Metazoa > Arthropoda > Insecta > Neuroptera > Chrysopidae > Nineta > Nineta flava. The sequence goes on from OY986040.1 coordinate 98,319,824, forward strand.
CAGTTTTTTTGTAAATTAAAAAAAACTCCAATCGAAAAAAAAGTAAATGAGAAAGTTGTAGGTAATAAAAAGAGCTTTCTATTAAAGTTTGTTGAGTTCGAATCGATACATAATTTTTCGAGATATCTCGAAAAAACAGTCAAAAAATGCTATTTTTTGTTTTTACCGTAACTTTTTCAAATTTGAGTATTTTTATTTGAAATTTGCCACAAAGGTAGATCTCAAGAAATAGAATAAGTACGTTTTTTCAGAATTAAAAAATATTTTTTTGTTTTTCAGATATATAGATTTTTCGAAAATAAAGGCCTCTTTGAAAAATAGCCATTGTTGCCCAACGGCAGGTCGTAGAAAAACGTTCTGAGGCTTATTTTTTTTGGGAAGAGTTGTGCTTTCATGTTATTAAGTTTAAGACGATTTCATAAATTTTTAGCCCCGAAAAATCTACTTGTTTCTCAGCAATCAAGTTCAAATAGGTTTACTTTCAAAAATGGAATAACTCGAACATATTATGAACATTGTACCATGATTTTTTCTTCACGCTGTCTAACTAAAACTATATTTATATTTATACACAGTTCATAAAAAGAAACGTTTAAAGGATTGTGCTATTAAATAATGCCAAATTGCCAATAAAAATAGTTACAATCAGTTATAGAAACAGATTATTACTTTTATACCCTGCATATATACATATATACACACACACAAATATATATATATATATATATATATATATATATATATATATATATATATATATATATTGTCCCGATATTGCAACGGTTGAAAATATTAATCGCAGAAACAAATTATGTGTACAAATATTAAAAAAATAATCGAAATGTTCCATTCTTGAAATATTGCGTGAGTAGTAAACAGCTATAAAGTGAGCTCGAGTTCACGAACTCGAGGTAGGTACCTTTAAAACCGTAAAAGATAGAAACTTTAAAAATTAAAGGGGTTCCTTTCTAAAAAATAAACAACTTTTGTTAAAATTTTTTTTCATTAACTGAATAGTTTTACCGCAATTATAGCTCAAACATCTGTCATTACTGTTACCGGGCATTAAATTTAAATGTTATATAACATTGTTTTCATGCAACTATACCAGTATTTACAAAAAAGCGCTTCGATTAATAGGTAAAGCGTTAGAATGTAAAAAACTATGCTTTGTGTTGAAATTGAATCATTATACTTTTTGCTACGAAATGCAGAAAAGACTGCTAATCTTACTCTCTTAATTTGAATACTGACTCTAATAATAACATAGAAATCAAGCGAATAAAAACGTATTGAAAACCACTAGTCTTTAACGATCGACATTTTTTTTATTGTAAAACTAACCCAAATTGAGAGTTATGATCTGCGATAATCAATCATTTTTAAATAAAGATATTGTGTGATTGTGTGATAAAGATATTGTGATATGTAAAGATATTGTAAAGATATTGTAAATATAATCTAATCAAAATATATAAAAACGTGAATGTAAACACTGATCCGAAAACGCGCTTTGTCTTCAAAATATACCCTCGGTAAACAATGAAAAATAATTCTTTCAAAAGCTGTATCGTGGTTCATATAAACTGTTTTTGAGAAATACTATCAATCCTAAACATGGTGATCGATCCTAAACACTTTTATTCACCAAATTATTTTATCGCCACTATTTTCTGGAGTAAAGTAGCGATATCATTTCCACACCAACTATCTATATTCCTTATAAGTTATAGAATATAACTTTACAACACCTTCTTAGGATAGGGTCTATTTCGTGAATTTTATTCGCCCATTTCTGAAACTAGGATTGAAATTTCCATTTTACGAATTTATGCTATTTTAAAATTTCCGAACGTTTGTTTTACATAAATCCTTGCTTTTCCTCAAAAACAGACCAGGATAGATAAATAAATCAAAAAAATGGAAATGATGAGTGAGAGAATTTACGAGGCTTTAATGTACTCGATTCTATTTTCGATCTAGACAGCGTAGTACAGTACATATTTCCCTGAGTTACCTTGTAACTACCAGCAAACTCATAAATTATTATGGAAAATAAATTATTATTACGGATAAAATAAGTATTGATTTATAGTCTATAAATTCTTATTTTCTTAATCTTTATCTTAGATTAGATTTTAGATCGAATATACCAGGATATTTTAATACATTCCTACAAAGAATTTACAAGATATTATTTTCTGCAGTGTCTGCAATTCTGCAATAACCAAATTACATCTAAACTAATATTATAAAGCTGAAGAGTTTGCATATTTGAACCCACTAATCTCAGAAACTAACAATCCGATTTGAAAAAATCTGTTTACGTTAGATAATTGTTTAATTGTCCATTAGCCCTTTTATTGTGGAAGATTATAGGCTATATACAGATAAATTCAACCTCAAATTTAACGAGGTGAAACTGCAAGGCACAGCTAGTATAATATACAAGGATAGTAGTTGATTTTTACGGTTGAAAATAATGATCGCAGGAAAACAATTTTGGTATAGGTATTTTCATAAAATGACCTAATTAATACACTACCACATGCCCACCTGTCCATGGACACGATAACTCAGTATCAAAGGGAGATAACGAGATGAAATTGTAAAAAAAGAGTAAAATCAAGTAAGCCCAAGTTCGTGAATGGGCAAAATCGAACCGTGATTTCTTCGCCACGGTGGAAATTAACCATCTTTGAAACCGTAAGAGATAGATAAAAACTTTAAAGACGAAAAATGTTCATTTTTTTAAATAAACAAACTATGTTTGAATTCAAACTCTTTTCCATAAACTGGACAGTTTGGCGCAAGTATAAACAATAAACAGTTCACATATTGATAAAGAACTCAGTATATACCTGGTATGTAAGCTACTACGTCAGTTAGTCGTTATTTTCACATGTTAACAATGTAAATCAGTTCTGCCAACCTCTAGAATAAATACAAAGACTTATCTAATTATAGATTTTACCATTTTTTTAATAATTCATAAAAAGATTGTAGTGAATTTTTTGTGTACATTAATCAATGTACATGAAAAGGGATACGTGATTATCTTCTAAGAAAACAGAATTCAATTATATGAACCTTTCTTAGTGGTCCATTCATAATTAATTTACGCAATTTTCCTTTATTCAATAATGCAGTACACTTAAGTATGTATCTATAGGCAATGAACATTTCCAAACGACACATTGGTTGCATAAATCTATATACCTTTGTAGTGAGGGATCGTAGTCGGTCAGATACAATTTTCTGAGTTAGGCTGTTATTAAGTTAATAAACAAGATGAATTATAGTACAATCAAGTAAGACAAAAAATCGGCTGAACCGTGGAATGACAGGCAATAAGCTGAAAATTTGTATAGACCTTTCTTTTGACATTCTAACCACTGGCTCAAAAGTCATGTCCGCGTCTTAAGATATTCAAGGGGAAAGGTCACGAAAATCGGTTTTTCGCAAATATCTCGTTTGCTATGCGTCAAATCATGTTTAAAGTTATAATGAAACTTGTAGAGCACAAAATTGTCTATAATTAAGTCCGAGAAAACTTAACTACAAATTATAGAAATGCTTGAAAAATATCCTGACTTGTACAATAATTAGCAAGAGTGCCGTTCTTTTTGTCAAAATTTGGGACCAACCTGTTTGATTTTCGAAAAATTGTTTAGAATAATAGCTGTTAGTATTTTTATAATGAACAACTTTTATTCAAACCATTATTTCGAAAACCGAATGGATTATTTTGGTTATACCATAGATATCGAAGTTGTTTATTATTTTTATATAAACAATTCATATTTAAAATTTTTAGAAGTATGGGTATGTACAAAAAAATGAATAGCCACTCATATCATTTTACTGCTATAGTATTATACTATACTGGTGGGGGTCGGAGATGGTATTTCCCACTGAGTGATGGTAGCTCAATTATAGCTATTTCAGGATGTTTGGGAGATACAATTGGTGGCAAAAGTACTGAAAATTAAAAATTCGTTAATATCTACGTTATGTAGCATTAAAAAATAGTGTCAATACTAAAAAAATATATATAATTTAAAATAAAATAGGAAATTTTAACTAATTTAAATCAACAAAAACTATAATTTTTCTTTGTATACCATATATGTATAAGTGACAGATTATATTTCTATTTATAATTTTTTTCTCAACAACCGTTTAATGAAATTTTCAAGTTACATAATTTGAAAATTTGGGATGCTTCGTAGGTTTTTTTATGGTAATTGACATGAATTTCATTTTTTGAGTGAACAAATCTCCATCAAAACATAAAACATTACAGTTTTTTTAAATTGCAATAGCTTTTCAACAGATTAATAAATCGTTTAGACAGTAACTTTAGCATTAAACGAGGTACATTATATGAAATTTTCGTTCCTTTCGTAGTATTTTCATATACCAACCTAACATCCTTAATAGGGTGGCCACAAAAAAATGATTCTAAAATTCCTTGATATAACACTCGGTTTTCCAGTTAAGTTTGTCATACTTTTCCCTGATTTAAGAATTGAATTTGTATCATTAATATATTTAAAGTTTTGATTAAACTTTAATTATCCATAATTAAATCCGGTATAAAATTCATAAATTTAAAAAAAAACAAGTTCAACTTTGCTTATTTGAATAATTTATTGTTTATTTCATTTATTTTTTTATAAATTTAAGATATTATTCAAAAATTATGAAATTTTAAGTTATCTTATTTAAGTTTCCTGATACATTTCGAAATTTTTTGATATTCCCTGATATTTCCCGGTTGCATAAAATTCCCTCATAAGTCCTAGTTTTCCAGGTTTGTGGCCACCCTGTTAAACTAGCGCAGGATATAAAAGTATGTTGTGAGTATGATATGAACTTGCATGTTTATATACATGGTCTTGTATATAGAGGTTGTATAGCTATTGACACCAGAGTTTTTTTTTATTAATAGGTACATGTTTTAGAGCAGAGGTGAGCAGGAGTTGACTCGGCCAAGCTCTGAGTGAAGAGGTAGGGAGGTAGGGAAGAGAGATAGAGTTACTACAGGGTAACCTACCAATTATTAATATTTTCTTTTTTTAATTAAAACATTTTCTGAAAAAAATATAATAATACCAAATCTTTTTTATGGTCACTATTATACAAAGTAAATAATACAATCCAATACATACTCATTCAATACATATCTTTTGAACCTTTAAGTTTACCGCTGGACCATTGTAATAAAACTAAAAGAGGGAAATTTTTGCAAAGGATAATTTAAATATAATTATAGTTTTGGAAATTCCAAATAATTTGTCTAAATATTTTACTATTCATATCCGAGAACTAATAAAGAATTATTTACCTGATTTAATTATTTTTTCTTCGTATGGAGTATGCTCAGTATAATGTCATGGGAATTTGATGAATTAAGTTAAGTTTTACATAAAGTAGGAATTTGAGTTCTTCGAGTTAGTCTACTTTGAATTGAAAAAGTGAAAAGTACTATTTGTAGTAGTGGAAATTATTTTTCGCATAATTTGTTTTTAAAAAAAATAAAAGTAGTGAATTTAATAATGGAGAAGACATCGCAAGCAGTCTTGGATAAGTTCAGCAGTGGAGGTGCGGCGCCGTTTGCTAAGAAAAGGAGGATAGTTTTTGGCATCAACGAGCGGGAGCATCATTTTGGTATATACAAGAAAACTGATAAAGAGCTAATTTGCCTATTTTTAACCCGACTGCAAAAAAGGAGGATGGTTCTCAATTCGTCTGTATTTTTTTTTTTTTTTTTTTTATGTTTGTTACCTCAGAACTCCGTCATTTATGAACCGATTTTGAATTTTTTTTTTTTGTTTTAAAGGGTTTGATTCCCGATTGGTCCCATTGTCACCAAATCGCATTCTGATGAGGGGATCTCCGGGAAATTGAGGAAAATCTTCATTTTATATGTGATAACCGATTTCTGCGAAATTTTTTTTTTTTGAAAGGGTATACTCATTCATAATGGGAAAATTAAAAAAATTTTTTAAAAACCGACTTCAAAAAAATTTTTTACAAAAAAAAAAACCGACCCCAAAAAAAAAAATTTTTACAAAAAAAAAAACAAAATGCTTGTAAAAAAACTGAAAATCTGTTATAAAAAAATGCACTAAAAATTAAAAAAAAAATAAAAAGGGTAAAAAAAATATGTTATAAAAAAATTCACTAAAAATTAGTTGGTCGTTTAGTAGGTCTACCCATATTTAGACAAATAAAATCAGTTATAGAACTTCAAAGTCACTAAAAAGCGAGAAATAAAACTTATTTTGACAAAATGGAAACCCGACTTAACAAAAGAAGCACTAAAAAGTAAAAAAATAATTGCATATTCTTGTGCCAATTTTAGTTCACCAAAGCAAAAATTTTTAAATATATATGTACAATTATTGTTATTTTTGGAGGCGGTGTCCAAAAGTTATGTGAATTTATCTATGTTGACACCGCCTCCAAAAATAACAATAATTGTACATATATATTTAAAAATTTTTGCTTTGGTGAACTAAAATTGGCACAAGAATATGCAATTATTTTTTTACTTTTTAGTGCTTCTTTTGTTAAGTCGGGTTTCCATTTTGTCAAAATAAGTTTTATGTGGTAAAACTTTTATTTATATAAAAAAAAGTAATTTCCAACGTCATTATACCGTGAAACATTCTGCCGAGTTTGATAAATTCGAAATAGGTACAGCAGAACGCGATCGCGTAATTTCTGTTTTAAAAAAAAATTATTTTGAACCATCGTCCGCCAAAAAATTATATATTAATAAGGATGAGTTTACAAAAACCGCGTTATCTTTCAAAACAGCGTATAGAATCGCAAAATCGCGAAAGCCATTTAGTGAATGTGACTTTATGCAGACGGTAGTGGAAGACTATGTGGACTCAATGTTCGGTGGGACCGAACTTGAAGAAGAATGTAAACAATTCGTTAAAGAAGTCCCAATTTCTCGTCGAACAATAACACGGCGAGTAGAAGCAATTGATGATAACATGACAAGTCAATTAAATGAAGACATTAAGTTTTGTTATTGCTATTCATTGCAGTTGGATGAATCGACCGATGCAACAAATACTGCGCAAATGTTAATTTACATTCGTATGGTTTTCGATGATTTATTTGTTAAAGAAGAACTCTTTGCGATGATTTCCCTACATCGCGAAACGACCGCCGAAAATCTCTATGCCGGAGTACTTGCACGAATAAAATCATTACCATTAGAAAAATTTGTTTCACTTACCGCGGATGGTGCAAGTAATATAACGGGTTGTAATAACGGTTTAATTGCACTTTTTAAAAAAATCCCTGAATTAAAAAATCTTTTATCATTTCATTGTATCATACATCAGCAGGCATTATGCATGAAAAGCCTTTCAGTTACGGAAATTGAAAATATTGTTATAAAAAAAATTAATTCGATTAAAACGCGCGCGTTGAAACATCGTTTATTTAACGAATTCGCGAAAAAAAACGATCCGGAATTTAGGGAATTAAAATATTATTCTCAAGTTAGGTGGCTTAGTAAGGGACAAATGTTTGCATGATTTTATGAAAATTTAGATGTAATTGTAAAATTTCATGAAGAAATCGGTGAGCCTTGCCCTGAACTAAGAGACTTTGATTTTACAGCAACTTTAGCTTTTCTCGTAGATTTAACTTCAATAGTTAATTTACATAATTTAAAATTACAGGGCAAAAATATTTATATTTGGGATGCGGTTAGAACTATTATAGAATTGAAAAAAATTTTAGAGATGGCGGTAAATTTTTTTGGTGGTTTAAAAATTCCAAATAATTTTCCTAAACTATTACACATTGCGAAACAATGTGTGAAGAGTGATTTTACTGAATTGTTTTTAAAATATAAATGTTTATTAGAAACGGTAATTTTACAATTTAATAATCGATTTAAAGATTTTGAAAATATAAATCTAATGAGTGATTTTTTAATGGCCCCTTTTAATAGACAATTTAAAATTTCCACTTTTATAGAAGTTTTTCTCAAATTTTTTCCGGATTCCAATGATTGCGCGTTATTAAACGAAATGATTACCCTTCCAACAAATTATAATTTATTAGGAGCCATGAACACAAGCACAAAAAGTATTTGGGAAATCGTCGCAGAAAACCCATCTTCGTTTAAATATCCGGAATTATTAAAAATATATAAAAAACTTAGTAGTTGTTTCGCATCTTCTTATCTATGTGAATCGGGATTTTCACATATGAAACATATAAAATCAGATTCGCGAAATTCCCTTACGGATAAACATTTAGAAAATATAATGCGAATATCCCAAAATACATATATTCCTGATATTGAAAATTTATCAAAATTATTCAAAGAATAATAATAGAAAACGAATAATTTTTTGTTTGTTTCTTAATTATTTTATATTGTACTTATCCCTTTCCATTTTATCTCTTTATTTCATCTCCCTACCTATTCCTATCGTTCTCCTGATGGAAGACGCCTACCGTCTTCCCGTGGTTTCCATCAATTATTATGTTATTATTTATTAGTTATTATGTTATTATTATTGTTATTATGTTATTATTATTATTATTGTTATTATTATTATTGTTATTATTATTATTATTGTTATTATTATTATTATGTTTTTAGTGTATCTCTCCATACTGTAAAAAATATTTAAACAATAAACAATTTTATAAAACTATTTCTAAATTGATTGAATAAATTATTGGGTAGTAATCGGTAGGCAACCTGTATTGAAACATCGTTCCGTCTTGCTTCAAAACATACCTTCTATACTTTGAGCCCACCTCTGTTTTAGAGATAAATAGAAGTTGGTTATTAAAAACATTCATTTATTTTGAAATTGTTTATTGAAAATAATACAGATAAAATTACAAGCATGTATACAATCAGCATTCAAAGGTTCTGATTTTCAATTACTTTGCGCAGTATTAATATGTGATTATACACAAAGATATATATGAGAATGGTATTCTCTAGTTAGAACCTTGAAAATCATTTTTCAATGAATATTTATTAACAAATTGCATTTTTATTGCAGTTTTCTACGTGAGAAGGTAAAAACATTTATCTGGAAAACCCTCACATAATTTGATGTCGTTTATATTTATTATTTACTTAAACAATCAATTATTTGCTAACAATGTTTTATTTATTTATTATATTTACGAAAAACAGAATAAGTATATTGATAAACCTTATGATTCTACTTTTACAAAATAGGGCTACAGTCTACACTAGTAACACCCCTTACAAAATATTACATTTAGGCTTTTATAAATTATCTAATGGATTACAACATGGTGCCTTCCTTCACCAATGAATAAATTCTTTTTATGGTTCCGTATCTAACGGCATCCAAATGGGCCTATCAATGTACACTTGGCCACTAACGTTGTTTTCATTTTTGGAAATTTTAATTGATTTGTGCCTTATTTATTCGGTTTTCGAAAAAAAATTTCGAATAAAAGTTGTTACTATAATGAACAACTTTTATCCGAAGCGTTTTTTCGAAAATCGAATCAATAAGGCACAAATCAATTATAAAATTTTTTTAAATGACATGGACTAATGTGGTCCATAGTACAAATTCAACAATTCTCGTCCGTTTGTTAGAAGCTAGTAGTAATTATGTGGTATCCAACTCCAAAGTGTGGAAGATTGTAGTGACAAATTTTTTTTGATTCCTTGAAAACGGTATTTGAAAAGACTGCGCATATAGGTACCCGCTTATTTATTAGAAGCTTTTAATCTCAAAAGTGAGCTTGTATTGTCACATAGAAACTCAACAAAAGTTAATTTTTATATTTCTTGGGTTACTTTATAGGCGCTTTGCTTGGAACAAGGAGGTAGCGAGTTCGAACCCCAACGGTGGAAGTTTGTTAACTAAATAGAATAAAATAAAATTAATTAATGGGGCGGTTAATTGACTAAACTGTCGGCGTATGAGCAAGAACGAAAGTAGCTATGGCTATGCTTGTAAAGGTTTTTTGCAGTTTCCTTTCACAAACTCCAGATTTATATCGGCATAGTTCCTATCCAGTCGGCTGCAGTCGCACAACCTACCAATTCTTGCATACATACAAATTCCTTGTTCTCCACCCACATCTTTAATGTTTAGGTATCACAATGAACTTTATGGTCTAGTGTGTCTCGTCCGGGACAACCGCTGTAACCTAAACAACCTTGGATAACTTTACAATATATTTTTTAAATTTGGAAATATTGTATACTTGCCGTTCGAAATAAAAAGAAAATTACAGTTCGCATTTCACTTTGAAAAAGAATCTATCATCCATATCCACTTTCCGCAGCTCGAAAAGCAGAACTTAAGTCAAACCTAGGCAACGGCGAAAACTTTAATCCCAAGCTAGTTCATTTTAATCCCAAGTTTCGAAGAGTACATTAGGTATACATAGAATGTTTTAATCACTTCACCACAATAATGCAGAAATGAAAAAAGGATTTTAAAAAGCCTGTGAATTTTCTTGATATTCATGTATCCCCCATCAGATCTATCGTTTAAATCGATGGAACGAAAAGAACTTTTGTTTGAATATTTTTAATAAACTGCATAGAATTTCGGCTCAAACATACAAACATATGCTGTACTATAACCGACAGTGGTGGCACTCATTTTTTTAAATTTTTTTTGCCGATTTTTACTTTATCCATTCTGTTTGTGGGAAAATGTTTCGAATAATAGTAGTTAGTATACTAATAATAAACAACTTTTATTCGGAACATTTTTTCGAAAACCGAATGAATAAGGTCACAAATTATAAAAAAATTATAAAATTTTGAAAAATAGCGCTACTTTTGTGGCCTAGAAGATTGTATAAAAGATACGATGTTTTTACCAGACCGCTCCAGGAGAAGATGTCTATTTATTATGTCTATTATGTCTATTTCTTTGGCACGCTATGTAGCCTAAACGGCTTGATGGATTTTAACGCATGAGGTATCGTAAGATTCGTCATAATTGGAGGAGTGACATAATAGGAGAGTGTATAATATAGCGTCTCCGAATCAAAAGAGAGAGGGAGAAGAGTGTGTGTGTATTTGTCCGAATTATTTGGAGAAAACTATAAGAGATAGTTCAACAACAGAAAATCTACCAGAAGTTCAAAGTTCCAAATCGTTCCAAAGTTACAGCCGTTTTATGACCGTTCTAAAGTTATAACCGACCCATATATCTAATATAGTTTATTGCATATTACTTTCACTTGTTTAAACATCTAAGCGTGTATAGAATTAAGTAAATAGTACACGCACTAGTGAAGGATTAGTATACAGAGTGTATTTAAATAACTAACGAGTTAGTTGTTACATTTCTTGTGTCTAGAACAGTCAATAGATTAGAACCCTTAGTAGCAGTGACAAAACAACACTCTTCGAAATTTAAAATATAAAATTCATATGAACTAAAAAGGATAATAATAATAAAATATTGTTTTTGTATGTTAGTAACATAAAAAAAAGGAGTATGGATTCCTAGGAGTTCAATGAATTATGTATGTAAATACTTGGTTTAAACAAATGTGGGTTGAACTGCAGTATCTAAATAGAATCATTAAATAATCACATATAATTACTTTATGTGTACATAAACTAACCACCATTAAAACTTAAGGAAGGGTAAATGTCCTATAATTTCATTATTAAGTACTTTTATCCAATTATAGTTCACAGTAAAAATAATATATACAAAGAGGCTTTTTACAATGTTGAACCAATTTCTTTTTCACATTCCTTTATTAAACGTAAATTTTTCTTTGTATTTTAATGAAACTTACATAAGGAACAAATAATCGATAATACCATTAGTATATTTGAAAAGAATGCATAAAAGGAAAAAAAATTGAATTCGGAAGGACTATTAATATTATCTTCTGATTGTTCAAATAGGAACAACAGAAAAATATTGTTTTAAGGATGTTATAGAGAGATAATCGGAGGCAAAAGCACTTTAAATACGAAATATGACAAACTTTTTGCAGTGAATGTACCATTAATTTAAATCAACAAAAACATATCTTTTTTCTTTCTATGCATATGCGTGACAGGTTTTTTTTCTTCTATTTTTAATTTTTTTTCTCAACAACCATTTAGTGAAGGTTAATAAAATTGTGCAAAATTGTTTCTTTTCAGTTCAAGTTCTATAAATTGAAAACTTGGGACGCTTCGAAACTTTTTTAATGGTAATTGAAATGAATTTAATCTATTGAGTGAACAAATCTCTATAGTAAATAAAAACAAATTACATTCCCATGTTAAATTAGTTTTTTTTTTAATTGCAATTAAATTTAAACGGCTTGGTAAATTTTTACAGTAGCTTAAGCGTTAAATGAGAAATATTCTACAAAATTTTCGTTCGTTTCGTAGCATTTCCGCCAATATGTACCTCCCTAATATTCTTAAGCAATTTTTTTTTTCAAGTTTCAAACACCTTTTAAAAAACTTTTGAATAACCATAAAATGGATTATATTTATGCATATTACGCAACAAGTTACTTAAATAAGTGTATCAATCAAAATTCAGAATATAATCCCATTTTTAACACCCGATGCAAAAAGAGGGGTGTTCTAAGTTTGAATTGTTTGTGTAGTGTGTCTGCCTGTCTGTCTATAGCAACGTAGCTGGTTTCCTTGTGGTTGTTCAAGTAGTTTTGGTTTTTTTTTATTAGCTGTTTCATAAAAATCGGTTCAGTCGTTTGAAAATTATCAACTCTTATCCAAGATGACTTGCATTTGATTATCATTATCATTTTACATATAAATTTGGTGGAGGTAACGGGAAGTTCATATTATGTTTCATATTATTGCGTTGGAGGACTTTAAATTTTAAATTTTACTTGTTCGTTTTAAATTTAAGTTTAAATTCATTATTTTAATTTATAATTTTATTAATAAAACTCTTTTTATATATAATTGGATGGTGTTATGCAAAAGGCGGAGAACACGTTGTTCCCTACAACGTGCAAAAAGGATTAAAGCCCAGTCAGCTGTTCAAAACCGAATACAATAAAAATTCTAGGATAGTATGACATTTATCAGCTATCATATTACTGATTTTGAAGCCAATTATCTCAAAACCAGCCACCTGTCGGTTAACTCTTGTTTACATAACACCATAAAATTATACTTCATCTAGAGCACGGAAGTGCGCAAGGCTGACTTTAAGGGGCATCTGGCCTTCGTACTTACAGTGCTATTACTTATCGAAAAATCAGAGTCGATTTGACCCCGAAATATCTTCTGAACGAAAAGAGCTACAGTGCTGATTTTTCGAATATGGAATATTTAGGGAATTATAAGAAAATATAAAAAATTTGCATAAAATCTTGAATTTCTCGTTTAATTTTAGTAAAAATCTTCTATTTTTCTACCCGGTGTATATAATATATACCAGGATATTTTAACTTTAGTTTAAAAAAAAAACTTGAAAATATAGAAGATGGACAAAAATTTTCGTAAAGGTGTTTATAAAATGGCCTTTAATTCATTTCCACAAGTCCGTCCGTCTGTCCGTAGACACGATAACTCAGAAACGAAAATATATAACGAGCTGTGTGTGGTCTAGAGTTAAAATGTAAGATTAAGTTCGTGTATGGGTAAAATCGGATGGGTATCCCTCCTTCCACCGGCGACTATCCATTTTTGAAACGGTAAGAGATAAAAAAAATGTTTGTTTGAAACTTTTTTTCATAAACTCAGTACATACCGGGTATTTAAGCAATTGTTGGTGTACATAAAATGACCTCATTAGTTCATTTCAGCATGTCAACATGGTAGCTCAAAGATGAAAACAGATAACCAGGTGAAATTCGTGATTGAGCAAAATCGGTTATTGCGTTTTTGATACTAGTTAGGAAAATTTATTTTTTATAATCGTAAGATTATATAAAGTATAAAATAAACAACTTTTGTTTGAAATTGTTTGAAACACACAACTGTGCATGTGTAAAAAGTTAAATAAACAGTACCGATTTTACCCATTTACGAACTTAATCTTTCAAATACCAAAAGCGCCACAAACACCAAATTTCTTTACGATCAACCTAAAATTGCATTTTTACGTTGGTCGTTTTTAACATCTGTTGGGTAGGATCGATGGACATTTGAAGAAATTTTTACGAAATTCTATCATCGGTACAAAAACAATAGTTGCATTTCTTTTCAGGTTCAATTCGCTAAAAAATTACTAGTTTTGCGGCCATGTGTACCAACCTTTATAACTTGCTATACAGCTTATAAAATACAGCATATGTTATTCTCAATTATCAATACATGCCTCATTGCACTTTGTGTGGAGTTTTTCAACCTTGCTTAATTCCAACAGTTAATAAAGGATTAAAAAGATATAAAATCGGCAATAAAAAATATAAATCCTAAAATTTAACGTTGTTTATTAATTTCAAACACAATAAAAAATTGATTGGCATCGAAAAGTATTAAAATTTTTGGCGAGCAAAGCAACTTTTATTTTTCCACAATAAGTAGAAACCTTATTCATAATTTTACAATATATACAATTGAACCAGTATAAATAAGTATATTATAGAGAAATCATATATGGTTTAATCATTCTAATTAAATGATCCAATAAATGATACAATAAATACTGAATAGATTGAGTGATTTGATGAACGTTATTGCGAAACCAATCCAATTTAAATCATTTTATCACATTTATATCCATGCATTGATTGTATTAACCCATTTTCAGTGGCGTATTTAGATTCAAAACAACCCTGGGCTATCCAAACTGGCCGCCCTCATGGCTATCATATATCATAAACATTGTTTTAATTATAAATTATGAAAAGATATTAAATACATCATTAGGTACAGTTGGCCACAATAGTTGATGTGATTTGTTAAAATTTCATTATTGATTTGTGCCTTATTTATTGGGTTTTCGAAAAAATAATTCGAATAAAAGTTGTTACTATATTTCTAATGAACAACCGAAGCATTGATCCGAAGCATTTTTTCGAAAAACGAATCATTCAGGCACAAATCAATTATAAAATTTAAAAAAATGACATTAACTTTTGTGGTCCATAGTATATATATATAATAATATATATAATTTAAAGAGCCATTTATTACTCAAGTTACATATTTTAAAACTATAATAATAATTATAACAAATAAAACTAACAACTGAGTTAATTGCTTAAATACCCGGTACATATTGAGTTTATATTCAGTATGTTAACTGCTTATTTTAAATTTTATAAACGTACAAAACGTAGTGTATAATAATATATAATAATAATGGGGCTTAACCTCCGTTTTTGAGACACAACGGTCTATAACAGAGGCCACCCACATCATTATTTTTCAACCTTTATTAATTTTTTTACATACCATTTTTATGATGTGAGTGGAGGATCAGGAATTCGTATGCAGACTAGGAATTGGTAGCTGCAGCCGACTTTGATAGGAACTATGCCGATATTCATCTGGAGTTCGTGAAGGGAAACTGCAGAAAATCTTCACAAGCATAGCCGGTTACTTCGTTCTTGTCCATACGCCGACAGTTCAGTCAATCAACCGCCCAATATTTTTTTTTTTTTACAAACTGCCAGTGTTCGGATTTAAACCCATAACCTCCCTATTTCAAGTAGTAACAACGCTTTAACAAGCGCGGCTACTCGGCTGGTAGCCGCTGGTAAATACAAGGTAGTGTATAAATGCGCGATATATACATATATGTTTTTGTAATCAGTAATTTTGTAAACGGTAACTGTAATAGCGTTTGTTTGAGCTCAAATTGTCGCAAAACTATTCAGCTTATCGCCTCTCTTGTAACTAGTTAACATAATTGAAGGGTTGTACAAGTAATGCAATGCTGGATAAATTTATATTATAGGCTTTGAAATTGATTTTTTTTTAACATTTTAAAAGCTTTGCGTCTAAATTTAATATCTAATACAAATATCTTTACAACCTGGTAGGGATTTTTTTATTAAATGTTTACACAATATTTAGTAACTTTAAAACCCACAAAGGATCAAAAAATGTAATCTTTAATGAGAATATAAAGTTATTCTATTCGATTTATACCAAAAAAATTGTTGAAAACAATGCTCATCATAAGATCATATGTTCAGAACCTTTTATGGGCTCCACAAACGTGCAACATTGAACAGCAACATTGAAGACTAACTAGCATGTTGCTGTGTGTGTGTACTGGTTGCAGCAACCAAAAACATGACCTTGATCGGTTGCTGCAACATTAAAAATTATTTGTTATTTAGTAGGAGGAGTTAAATGTTCATATACAAAATACCTATATTGGTTACAATTTACATTATATATAATATATACAGTGTGTCTACTTAAGTTGGCTCCCTCCATATGGAAAACTTTTTTACTATAAGGTTTACGAAAAAAAGTTATCCTTTATAAAAATTTCTGCTTTCGAAAATATTAACATGCCGCTATTTACTTTTGACATCGAATGTACAGGGTGTGCAGAAATTGAAAAAGTTCGATAGGAATTTTTTTTCCACTTCAATTTTAAATTAAATTTTGCAAATCCTACTTATAAAACACGTTATCTGTTATTCTAATTAACCAGTCATCGTACTTCAAATGTTTATTTGCTGATTTGAAACATTTTGAATGATATGTAACAAAATAATGAATACAGAACATTTATTTTTCATACATTACATTACAAATACAATTATTATTGTTGAAGTAAGTAACAACAGTTACCTTCAGTTCGTTTTTGCCTCAACGTATCCACCTTCGCGTTCCATACATGTAATTGTCCTTTTACAAAATTCTTTAAATCCACTCCTACATATCTCGGGAGTGATTTCTTGAACCGTTTCCCGTATAATCTGTTCTATATGGTCTACATTTTGAACAAAAATATACAAAATTTAATTTAAAATTGAAGTGGTCAACACATTCCTATCGAACTTTTTCAATTTTTAGACCCCCTATACATTTGAAGTCAAAAGTGAATAGCTGAATATTAATATTTTCGAATGCAGAGATTTTTATAAAGAATAACTTTTTTTCGTAAACATTATAATAAAAAAGTTTTCCATATGGAGCCAACTTAAGTAGACACACTGTATATATTTTATTGTATAGAATTTTTTTTGTAGTTTTTACTAGAGATATAAATAAACTATACAAATTAAATGAGATAGATAGAGACATGATGAGAAATGATTGAATTTATATGACTAGAGTCATAAAATAGTAAAAATTAAATTTTATGATCCCAAACTTTGGTTGCAGCGTCTGTGGTGAAAATATTTTATAGGCGGAGTTCAATGTTGCTGCAACCAAGTTCTGTGTCTATTCTGCACTTTAGAGCCAGATGATTGTTTTTAAGAAGTTTATTGTCTTTACATTTTTGTTCTCTCTCTTACGGTATCAAAGATGGACAGTTTTACCCACTTTGCCCAAACATGGTCCGATTTTTACCATTCACGAACTTGACCTTACTTTTTAGCTCTAAAACTTAGACACAAAATTTTAAGTCGCCATCTCTTTTCGTTTTTAGTTATCGTGTCCACAGACGGACAGACATATGGAAATGGGCCATTTTATGAACACCTATTGCAAACATTTATGCCTACGATTAATATTTTGAAGCGTTACAAAGTAGGTACTAAACTTAATATATCCTTGTATGATCATGATTTGATACTTTCCCCTCCCTCTAAGCTGCCCCTCTCTGATTTTGCCCAGTAACGAACTTGGTCATCACGTCACATACCAAATTTCATTCCGATCAACCAGCCTCTAGATAGCAAACAGGCATATATATATATATATATATATATATATATATATGTATATATATATATATATATATATATATATCCAAGATACTGGTATTTCGATTCTATCGCAATCATCGACAACAGGGAAACACATACAAGAAATAAAACTATGCCTAAACCGTACGCAAACATAAACAAATGTAAAAATAAGCGAAAAAATAAAAATATGTACAAAAAATAAAATAATTATTTTTATTATATTTACTATTTTGTTCATTATTTTATTTTAAAATCCTTTATCCAATCATATCAATGTATCAATTGTCAGATTATGAGGCAAGGAACTACAAAATTTTGATCTCCTTATAATATGTACCCACATAATATAAACATTATCCTTACATGGTATAAAACAAAGTACCCCAGCCGCGTCTGTCTGTCTGTCTCAAATACTACTGCACCGTTTTTCATGCTGTTTTCACCAATGGATAGAGTGTGCTAAATATGCTATGCATAGATAGCGATGCATGCAACAAATACGTTTTAAAAATTTGCCTATAGATGGCAGTATACACAACATGAGTACTTCAAAAATTTTGCTAATAGGTGGCAGTGCATACAACAAATGTATTTCAAAAATTAAACGCAATTTATCAGACCTTGACGGGAGAAAATATTATGTTACTTGGTTATAAGGGCGTTACAAAATTTTTGCGGGCGAAGCCGCGACGGGTACTGTTAGTAGTATATAAACGACATACCTTAAAATTCAACCTACGAATAATCAAAATCATATCATGAATGATAAGTAAATTAATTTCAAAATAAATAAACAAAACTTATCGTTAATAATATACAGAGATAAATACAACGTAGTTCGGTAAAAATGTATACAATATTTGTCAAGAAATGCGTTGTCAAAAAGACAACTTGATGACCAACCAATGTCAGTGTATAAAAAACCATAGACGTTTAACAAAAATAATTAATTTAATTAAATAAACAGCATGTAAAAGTTAAATTAACTGTAACTTTTTGTGAAACGCCTATGGTTTTTGACCACTGTCACGCATGGCTCTGAGTACGGTTGCGCTCGGAGCGAATATACAATCAAACACACCACACAAGTGGTGCCTCTTTATACAAATTTTGCAGTCGATTTGTGCCGAATCTATTTGTTTTTCGAAAAAATGTCTCATGTACAAAGTTGTTGGTCATAAAAATTTACATTTACATCTGTTATTCTAATTTTTTTTTTCGAAAACACAATGGATTCGACATAATTTGATTTTAAAAGTTATAAAAAAGGACACCACTTGTGTGGTTGAGTGTACAAAGAGTATATTGAGTTTAGCCCCGACTTTGTAACGGTTGAATATATTGAAAGAAGAAAACATTTTCCGTATTTCCAAATAACTCGAAAAGAGATAACAAGAGAAATTTTGTGGGTGTATGTTCTAGAGCTAAAAACTAACTTCAAGCTCTTAAATGGGCATAATCGGAAAGTTTTTCCCATCTTTGAAATCGTAAAATATTTATCTTGAGACCGTAAGGGGTAGAAAAAAATTTAAAGGCAAAAAAATTTCCTTTTCATAAATGAACAACTTTTACTTGAAACTTTCTTCACAAACTGAGTATGTACCAGGTATTTTTATGCAACTAACTCAGTTAGTTGTTATTTTTAAAAGTTCTTGAAAATAGTCCTTGATTAGCATTTAATATTAATCGTTTGAACATATTTATCGAAAAAGGAACTGTAATAGAATTATTTTTTTTAATTTAATTTAATTTAATTGGTTTTGTAAAATTCAAATTCTTGAAAATATTTATCGAAAAGGAATTATTAGAATTATCGTTTTTTTATTTAATTGGTTTTGTAAAATTCAAATTCTTGAAAATATTTATCGAAAAAGAACTATTAGAATTATCGTTTTTTTATTTAATTTAATTGTTTTTGTAAAATTTCAAATTTCTTGACAATTTCCATGTATGACGTATTTGAGTATTTATAAAAATAGTGGCAATAGGCCAATGATATTATCTAGTTAACAAAAAAAATAACATATTTGGCATGAAATCTTGCGGATTAAATAATTTGTCGCAATGTACATAACAATGCTGTAACCCACCCTTTCTTTACAAGTAGTAGGTTATTGGCAGGATAATTAAGTAAGTGGGTTTATTTTGTTTTATCGATTTACAGGAATATATTTTAGGATATTATATAAAAAGCACATAAGAGTTCTCTCAAATGAAATAATTTGATATAAAAAATGCATTGTATGAATTACAATTAATTTTTAACTCCCGATACATAAAGTAGGGTGTTATAAGTTTGAACCCCATGTGTGTCTGTCTGCCTGTCTGTGAGGCTGCCTGTGGCCCCATAGCTCTCAAACGCGTGGACCGATTTGAAATCATTTTTTTTAAATTAGATGGCTGGTTTCCTTGCGGTGGTACTTAGCACGGTTTGATAAATCGGTTCAGTATATATATATGAGGTTTACATATATATTAGGTGGAGGTAACGAGAAGTTCTTATTATGTTTTATATTATTGCATTGGAGGTTTTTTAAATTTTTAATTTTACTTGTGATTGATAATAGATTGTAACAGATAAAAGATAATTACAATCAAACTTTATAACAGATTTCAGTTCTCAATCAAGGTGGCCATAAAAATCGGAAAATAAAATTGCATGATGCTTCCAGGTTTTCCATGTAGTAAATATTTAAAGGACATTTCTAGGCCTATAGAATTTAATAATACCGGGGTTTTAAAGGCTTTATACGCGTCATCGTGTGTCATTCATGTATAATTAAGAAACGATTTTCCAAACTTTTCTCTTTATTATGAATTTCCATTATTATGAATTCGCTATGAAATAAAAATAAAATATTGTAAGTGTACAGGCATATTATATTGCCCGCGGATTATAATTTTAGTTGATATTTTACGTTTTTATACCCAGTATATATAACATATATCAGGGTATATTAAGTTTAGTTTCGTTTTTGTAACGGTTGAAAATATTGATCGCAGAAAAAAAATTTGGTACAGGTGTTCATAAAATGATCTAATTACTCCATTCCAAATGTGTCCATCCGTCCGTCAACACGATAACTCAAAAAGGAAAAAAGATAGCGAGCTGAAATTTTGTATGGGTGGTCTAGAGCTTAAAAATTAGGTCAAAAACGGACCATGTTTGAGCAAAATTGGCAAAACTGCCAATCTTAGAAACCGTAAGAGATAGAACAAAAATTTAAAGACAAAAAATGTTCCTCTTTTAAATATAATCAACTTTTGTTAAAAACTTTTTTTCATAAATTCAGTTTATACCGGGTACTTAAGCAATTAATTCAGTTATTCGTTATTTTCACTTGTTTTCATTGTATTTTTTAGTTGAATTAATTATATTTTCCATGATCATGAACAAAATTATATGATATTTCCAAGGCCATTTTTTCTGGCCAAAAAAAAATTCCATGACTATTTCAGGTTTGTGGCCACTCAGTCAAAAGTAACCATGATAGACAATATTGTATATAACAAAATAGTACGTCTTCCATAAAAATTCTATACACTAGATCCGTGGATAATTTCGTCGACAGTTTCTGGAAACGCCCCACTTTGATATAATTTTTGCTGTAATCTAAAGAATATATAACCAAAAGTGATCGTTTTTTGACACCCACCATTTTGTTAAACTCTGATCAATAAGGATTAGGCTATAATCCGGGCTTTATGTGTGAAAAATAATCAATTAATCATAAACGCGATTTGAAGCACAATCTTTCGATCAGGACCCTGGTATTGTGTCACGAAATGGTCGATTCTATTACAAATCATAGAAGTATTCGAGAATTCAAAATAACAAGTATGCATAAATACGCTTTAGATCAAAATTTTCCTTAATCATCAGTTTTTACATAGATAGGGTAGCCACAAAAAAAATTATTTTAAATTTCCCTGATAATCCCTGGTGTTTTGGTAAAATCTGTCGTACTTTTCCCCGATTTAAGAATTTTATTCGTATCATTAAGATATTTAAAGATACTTTAATGGTCTATAATTAAATCTGGTATAAAATTCATAAAATTTAAAAAGACATATTCAACTAATACATATGTAAATAATTTATTATTTATTCAATTTATTTAATTGAATGTTTTTAAACATTTAAGATATTATTGAAGAATTTTGAAATTTCAAGTTTCCCAATTAATTTTCTGTTACACTCAGAATTTTTCGATATTCCCTGATATTTCCCGATTGTATAAAATTCACTGTTTTCCTGGTTTGTGGCCACCCTGATAGAACTCCCAGAATAGTTATCCCTAACTTTCAGAAGAATTAGAAGAAGTAATGGAATCATATCCAAACAATTCGTTTTAGTAAATCATCGGACTTCTTCATTTACAACTCCATTAAGAAAGATTTGATAAAGAAATATTTGTATTAACAGAGTAACTTCTGTGGAACATATTTTTCATCACTTCTATTTTTTATAATAATTTAAAACAATTGCTGTCTATTTTGTGATTATTTTGTATACATTTGTAGTCTTAACTTCCGGATAAGAGTGTACTGAGATGTGTTACTTCTGTAATAGCCCAAGAGCCATTACTAAATTTTACGGAATAACACTTGCCATCGATTACTCCTAAATAGTAAGTTAGGAAATGTTATCATGGAACATCTTGTATAAAAGTAAAATTGTTATATTATTAATAAGTTTCATAATTTACAAAATATTAAATCTAACTATATATGAGGCTTTTGGCGGATTGTGTCTCACATCACTGATTTTGTTCATTTATATTAATTCAATATAAGGTTTCTACAAACGACGGATGTAGAACGAAACTATACAGCTAGGTATACATGGCCACAAAAGTGGCGTTCTTTTTTCAAAATTTCAAACTTAATTTGACCAAAGTTACGTGGCGAAAACAAGGTCTCAAATAAAACTTATTCGTCATAAAAATATTAACAAATTTTTTTAAAACCGAATTGATTCGGCACAAATCCACTTTGTGTCAATGTATACCTACATAACTCGAGATAATTTTTACGTTTAAATTACAAAAGGTTTTACTGTAATTTTAATATAAACTTTCATTTGTTACAGGTTGTCATTTTAAAGTTTATAAATTCGTAGTGATAATAAATATGATGAAATGAATTTTTTGTGGTATTTCATTGGAAACATTCGAGAAACAAGACTGAATGAATGATATTTTAAATTAATTTATTAATTACCAAACCCACTGATGATTCATATAAAAAAAATAAAAGTAAAACACTGATAAAATTATAAATGTTTACTGTTTACTCAAACAATAGAAAGAGATGGAGATAGATATCAAATAGTTTACAAATAAAAACGACAGGTTATCTTTGAACTCACCTGCTATAAATATGAATAAAAAATACACACTGATGTAACAATTCCCCAAACCCGATGTCAAACACTTTAATAATGTCATTTTTATTGTTATTATTAATTGATTTAAACGAATTCGAATAAAAATTTTTATATAACTTTATTTTTAAAATGTTTTAATAAACTACACACACATAATATGATGATGCGTGTGTTATGAGAAAGAACGAACAAACTTCACAAACAGTGTTTACGTTTGAAAGTAGAATACGTTGAACAAGAAGAGAAAACACACTAAACTAAATTATACAATACATAGCCACCGTCTGTTACGGAATGAACACCGTCATCGCACAAAGAACTAACTTTAATGTTACTGGAAACTTGTTTCGGTCAATTTCGTGTGAAATGACGTACATGCACGAATGATTCTCCCACATAGAGCATACCTATACTAGATTGTGAATTAAGTGTACTTACTTACTATTATCTATGCAGATAAATGAATTTATAAATATAAAAGGCGGGAATATATTTTTTGGAAAATATTTATTTATTTATTTCATTATACCCGGTAAATTTATTATATACGAGAGTTTAGTCTCAACTTTGTAACGACTAGTTCATAAAAATGACCTAATTAGTTCATTTCCGCATGTCCGCCTGTCTGTCCGTCGATCAGTGTTTCCGTCTGTTCGTCTGTCCGTAGACACGATAACTCAAAAACGAACAGAGGTGGCGAGCTTAAAACTTAGCTTAGACAAAAAATGTTCTTCTTTCTAAAATATCAACTTTTGTTTGAAACTTTTTTCATAAACTCAATACATACCGTGTATTTAAACAATTAACTCAATTAGTTGTTATTTTTAAATCAATAGGGTTTTCACTTGAAACGTCTATCTAGGTCCTAGGATATTTTATTATCTGCTCACAGTCGAAAATGTTGTTTATGTGAGACTGTACAGAACTTTCATATAATCTTTGTTGTCTCATTCAACGTAAACATCCATACGTCATACAATGACCTGTAATTGAGTTCATACAATGACCTACAACAGACTTATAATAAAGTCCGTTTTAAAAAGTAAGGTCAAGTTTTTGAATGGACAAAATCATACCGGTATTTCCCCGCCAGGGCAGAAAATATCTATCTTTAAAACCGCAAAAGATAGACCAAAATTTAAAGAAAAAAAACAAACAACTTTTGTTGGAAAATTTTTTTCTTAAACTCAATATATACCGGGTATTTAAGCAATTAACTCAGTTAGTTGTTATATACACTTGATTTATAGTTTTTATTTATTGATATCTCATAAAATTAGAAATGCCTGTTTATTTGTTTGTTTGTTCAAGGATCATGCAAAAACTAATGAACCGAATAAAATTAATATTGATTTTGTTTAAAAGCTTATGATTAGACTTAAAAATGGCGACGGGAGCTGGAGATATAACAGTAAACGTGAGCGAAGCCGCTGGTATACGCTAATAAATAATGAGCAGAATTTCTGGCTCAATCTATGCAAATTTTCAGCTTATTACCTTTCATTTCTCAAATGTAGATTGAAATTGGATATGATCCTATCTATATTAAATACCTCCATACATACCCATAAAATCTACCTCGAAAGCGATAAAAGGTTGAGCGGGAATTAAATTATTGTTGTTTCTATAAAAATCACTAACAGCCTGTATTCGTAACATTTTTACGATTGTATTAAAAAGTTAATAATGTATTAAAATATTCCACCTTCATTTTTTCGAAATTATTGGGTGAATAATGAAAATATTATTTTTATGCCTCTCATTTCAATGTTTAACATCGAATATATATATATATATATATATATATATATATATATATATGTATATATATATATATATATATATATTATATATATATATATATATATATATATATATATATATATATATATATATATATATGTATATATATATTATATATATATATATATATATTTAAGTTATATATATATATATATACCGTCTGTTTAGTTTACATCTTCGTATAATAGATCTCCCACGAGTATGAGAGAGTACATATGTATACATAAAGCTATGTGTATGAAAAGGAGGTCTTATAGGTTTGTGTTGGTTGTCTGTCGTACGATATGCGTTCAGTTAGATGACGCTTGTGGAGTAGGGTTTTTTTAAGTGGGGTCTGTGATGTATGTGCACTGATGCAATCATTAGTATGTGAATATACTAATGTTTTTTTTTGGAAAATACGTCTTATTTTATTCTTGGTATCATTACAACAATGGGTTATTATTACACAAAAGAAGAAAAAGTGCAAATTGTTAAATGGTACTATTCCGGGCAATCCGCACAGGAATGAGTCAATTCATTTATTGTGGCATTTGAAGGTAGACAATTACCAACTACTCGAACAGTTCTGATATTATTCACTGTTTAAAAATATGCATGTTTATCTGATTGTAAAAATTGCCACAAAAAAGATGAGGAAGCCCCTCCAAAAAATGAAGAGAGAGATATAGCAGTTTGTTGTGTACTATCTATTGACGACAAGAGAAGTTGGTGAAGAACTGGGCCTAAGCAACGCTACAGTTGCAAACATTTGGAAACGGTACAGTTCCAATGTTTTAAATATGAAAAACACCAAGAGATTTTGCCTGAGGACCCTTATCGTAAGATGGAGTTTTGTGAAACTGCGATGGAAAAGGCGAATCAAGAAGATAATTTTATCAGAAATATTTTTTTTACTGATGAATCGTCTTTTTCATTGCATGGAAAACATAATCCATCTGTCTTGCGATATTGGTCTCAGACAAATCAACATCGATATGTCAGTACCCGAACTCAGTTTCCACAGAAACTGAGTGTCTGGGTTGGAATATTGGGTGATCGTATTATAGGACCATTCTTCATTGACGGATGTTTAGATTCTCGAAAATATTTGAGTTTGTTACAAGATAATATATTGCCAACTGTTAGAGCTCTTCCTAATTTAGACCTGGAATCAGTATGGTTGCAACAAGATGGTTGCCCTTCACACAATGCCATGATAGTAAGGCAGTTTCTGGAAGAAACTTTCCAGGAACGTCTTATGAGTGGTTTTGGAACCATGAAGTGGCCAGCCAGATCGCCAGATTTATCTCCTAACGACTTTTTTTTATGGGGTTTTCTCAAAACACAGATCTATTCACGGAATAGGCCTGAAAATTTGCAACAATTAAGGCAAAAAATTGTTGACACTTGTGCGAATATTTCTCCTCAAATGCTAGAAAATACCCGGGCAGATTTCTACAATCGACTCGGATATTGTTTAGTAAGTGATGGAGGAATATTCGAACCGTTGGTTTAACATTTTTTGAGTGTCGGAATTCTATTTTTTTTTCTTTTTTCTTTTTTTGGTTTTATTTTTCTTTTAATTTGTGTGGATTGTTGTTAAATGTTATACCGTTAATAGAATACTATCATTTATTTTCAAACATTCCACATACAAATAAAAAGGGATGTTCCAGAGAGAATTTTCAATTGTTAGAAGTAATGCTATGCTTAAGAAGACAATAATGAACATATTTAACTCACTCTAATTAGATGTTATAGCATACTGAAATATGAACAACAGAACAAGTTATAACAACTGATCTGTTCATTTAAAAAACCCCACTCCACAAGCGTCATCTAACTGAACGCATATCGTACGACAGACAACCAACACAAACCTATAAGACCTCCTTCTCATACACATTGCTTAATGTATACATATGTACTCTCTCATACTCGTGGGAGATCTACTATACGAAGATGTAAATAAATTAAACATAGTGTATATATATATGTTTTATATTATGTTATATATATATATATATATATATATATATATATATATATATATATATATATATATATATATATATATATATATATATATATATATATATATATATTTATATATAATTTGGAGAATAATTTTTTTTACTACTCCACTGTATAAAATTTATTATTGATATTTTTTCATATTTTTATTATTCAAAAAAAAGTAATTTATATAATTGTTGGTTTATGCTAGTTGAGAATTTACATAATTTCAACAAACATTTACTTAGATCAGAAATGACTTGCGTATATACAAGCTTACTTCGATATTTCAGCACATATTTCAAATCAGTTACAAAGAGTATTTCTCTCTGGGAGTTACAAAAATTACTTCTCTCTGTGAAGTTACAAAAAGAAAGCAGTTACAAAAAATACTTGTCTCAAGACAGTTACTAAAATTAGTTGATTCACATGAATTAATCAGATGGTATTTAAAATTTTTATTTCTTCAATTTACAAATTGAATATTTTTTATGGATTGTGCTGAAGTATCGAATGGGCGAATTAATGGTTTCTATCTGATTGTATCTAAGTATATTTTTTTTTGTATAATTTATTTAATTCACTATTCCGAAACATGTGGTCTCTCAAACTTGTAACAATTCAATACACATTCTATACACACTTTTGCTGTACAATTTATATTTTATGTGAATATGCATTGACTTTTTCAATTTATAACTATATTGTTTGTATACGCTTGGTTTTTTTTGGCCGTGTATTTTTTCTTTACAGAAGCGTAATGTCTCTTTATATACAACTATGTATCTGAATTAAATTTGTAATCCATATTTATATTTTTGCAAATCAGACATATTTGAACATATTTTTTTTTTACTGTAGTTTTCTTTTACTACAGTTCAATGTAGCACATATTCATGTAATCCCTTTTTTTCATAACTTGTACAACCAATGTTAGTGTTTTAAGGATAGTTGTACTATCAGCGTATTAGATTAAAAATTATTTATTTCAAATATATTTTATTTTAACATATATTTTGTTTTGTTCCCTTTTTTGTACCTTTTTATTTTTTTCAGATTCGAATCACTTGTCGATAACTTAGACACTTACTGGATAGTAAAGATCTTACTACCTCAATATTATCTTTTAATGGGTCCAGCATTTATTGAAAGACTTTCGGTTCAACGTGCTATTTTTTTTATATTTACGTGTATGGCGTTAGGACCGATCGTTTTCTAATTTTTATAATTCCACATACAATACTCTGCTTTGGATTTTTTTTCTAAAGTACCGTATATTTAGTTTTCATTATTTTTTTTAAAAATACATCATAATAACTTTTTAATTAAAATTACTAAATTAACTTAATTTCATATTTATGAAAATAATTGATACTTCAATTATTTTCTATAAAGTATTTAGTTTTTTTTTTAAAACTAAACACCGAATTTTTTTTAAAATTAAACTTTAATATATAATTTTTTACATACACATATGGAAGCAGAGCAAATATCCATATGTGTCTTTTGTTTTCGATAGTTTTCACAAAGCTCGACTTGTGATTCTGAAATTCTTTTTGAAAGTTGAAATGATTATAATTTTTTCTTTATATTTATACATTTATATCTTTTACATTTTCTTTAATTCTATAATTATATTTAACTTAGTACTAATTTTTTTTCTCTTTCTTCTATTTTGTTTGTGGTTTAAATTTTCATTATGCCGAGAACAACTTGTAATACACCAGGTACCCCAGGAGATGACGATCCTCCAGCTGCACCAGATGACTTATTCATCACGCCTCATCAAGTATCAGCGGTTAACTTAGCGGCTATAACTACGCAGATGCACACTACAGCTCAACAGTTCCATGCGTCAGTGCTGCACGTTTCGGATGTACAGCAACAAATACAACAGCAAAGCAAGCAGATAAGTAGCATTACCGATGCCTTGGCAACAATAACAACTACTCTATCAAATAATAACACTAGTTCAAATCAATTAACTTCAAATTTTAGTTTTTTTGCAAAACCGAGTATAGATTCCTTTATAAATAAAATCACTATTCTGGACATTTCGGTTCCAGAAAATATTATACACTTTATTGTCGATACTCAACATTTAATTGATATTAATTTTTTACCTATAGACGTTCTTTTGAAATCTTTAATCAATAGGTGTGCTTCGAACGCACAAACATTTTGGTCTACTTGTTTGGCTGACTCTTTGTCTTGGCAAAATATTAAACATAATTTATTACAAGTTTATATTCCACCTTTGACTAAACAGATATTAATTGATAGATTGGTCCGGCGAAATCAACCTGACACTGAAAAATTTTCGACATTTGTTCCTTCAATAATAAAATTCGCAAACATCCTACTTAATGATTCATCTGAATCCGAAATCATACAAATTATTTTTGCTCATGCCAATAATTCTGTACTATCTATTCTTGGTTTATATCAAATTCCCGATACTTATAAAGATTTGTATCAACTAATCACTAAAATTGAGGAAATTCAAGCGCGAATAACTACAACACCCGTCAGTGTAAACGTTACTTCAATTCAAAATACGCATAATGACTCTAAATTTTTTTGTACCTTCTGTAAAGGTACTAATCACAATTTTAAATATTGTTTTAAAAGAAAGAAGGATAATATAAATGTTAGTACTACGGTTCCAAAAAACTCGCAATAGACCCCAAGTTTCTTATTAATGATGTTATTTTAAATTATACTATTTTACCTCTACAAACCATTTTCATTCAAGGTTATCCTCTATTAACACTTTTTGATTCCGGTGCTACTGTTAATGCTATTAAAACTGCGACTTTTAATAAGTTAAAATCTAACAATAGAAACATCGTCACCGAATCAATTGATAAAACTATTTCTTTGCCGGGAAATAATTTTTTAAAATGTAATTTATCTGCGAAACTTCATTTTAAATTGGCTAATTTTTCATGGACTCAAACTTTTTTTATAGTAGATTCATTACCGTTTGAGGTAATTTTAGGTGTTGCCACACTTAAAGATTGCAACATCATTTTGGACTTCTTTAAGTCGACGATCAAATTTTATTTTCATCCTAATGTTGAAATACCGTTTTCGGGTTTTTGTAATAATAATCGAATTATTAATACCATTGTCGAAGCGAAAGTAAATCTTAATAGCAAACAAACCAAAGTGTTGCAAACACTTCTTCAAAACTTTAAATCGATTTTTTCTGACATTCCTGGTCTTGCCAAGGGTTTTGAATATAAAATTAAGTTAATCGATAACATTCCGGTTTGTAAAGCTCCTTACTATCTGGCACCCGATAAAGCCAAACTTTTGGACGAGCATGTTCAAGAGCTTGTTACACAAGGGGTACTTTCTCCTTCGAACTCTAATTATAGCTCACCCGTCTTCTTTGTTAAAAAGAAAGACGATTCTTATCGGTTAGTCGCTGACTATAGGTTTGTTAACAAACATATAGAGTTTGATCCGATGAGTTCAGCCAGTATGGCTCATATTTTCGCTAGCTTAGGTAATTCGAAAGTGTTTACACTCCTTGACATGAAATCCAGTTTTCATCAGATAAAATTATCAGATGACTCGAAACATGTCACCGCGATCGTCACACAATATGGTCTGTTTGAGTACAATACCATGCCTTTCGGGCTAAAGGTGGCTAGTCAATCATTAGCTCGTTTTTTAAATTCCAGTCTCGCAGAATTTCGTCATAAATTTCTTCTTATTTATTATGACGATTTAATTGTACATTCACCCGACATTGAATCACATTTAAATCACCTGAATCTCTTGTTCACTAAAATAAAGTCTATCGGTATCACTATTAATCCTTCTAAGGCTCGATTTTGTATGTCGAGGGTACGTTTGTTGGGTAGCGTAATATCCGCTGAGGGACGCTTTATAGACCCTATTAAGGTGCAAGCAATCAATGACATGCCAACTCCAAAAAACGTCAAAGAAGTTATGCGTCTAGTTGGGGCTGCGGCTTTTTACTCCCGCTATATTCCCATGTTCAGTCAGATTGTAGCTCCGTTAAACGATTTAAAAAAGAAAGGTGTTAGGTTCAAAATTACTAAGGTTCATCTTGATGCAATCTCTACTTTAAAAAAATCTTTAGTAAGTGCGCCTGTCTTAAAATTTCCTAATTTTGACAAACCTTTTGTGCTACAAACTGACGGATCAGCTACAGGTCTGGGCGCGGTATTACTTCAAAAATATGATGACGGTTTGCACCCCATTATGTACTGTTCTCGAAAATTGAATCCAGCCGAATTAAAATATAACAGTCATGAATTAGAACTTCTCGCAGTAGTAACGGCCCTAGATAAATTTAAAGATTTTTTAACCGACCGCAAGTTTACTCTACAGACTGACTGCAGGTCGTTATTGTGGATTTTTAATACCCCCAATAAATTTAATAAATTATCTAGGTGGATCCTTAAAATTTCGAGATATGACTTCACCCCGGAACATATTAAGGGCAAATTGAACAATATGGCCGATTTTCTATCTAGGTTATACGAAACTGACCATTTAATAGTGAACAAATTTTCTGATTCAAATCAAGATTCAGGCAAAAATTTCATTAAAGTTAAAGAGTTGCATAGCAATGATCCAGGTTATGCAAACCTTTTAAAAAAGATAACCAATACTTTGGATCAAACTGACTTAGAATCGGTGAATGAAGAAATCAGGAACAATGCGCAACTGAACTTTATTAACGTTTTAGCTAATACAAATTTTGATTACCTTTCTGTTAAAAGCGAGCAACGTAACTCTCCCGAATGTAAAATCATTTATCAAAACCTTAAGGCTCAGATGAATGTCCCTAATTTTTGCATAAAGGATGGGTTAATTTATAAGTTCGTCGGAAGGAATCGACTAAAACGTATATTTTTACCAGATAATTTACTCGATTACGTTCTTCGATATTATCATGATTCCAAGTATGCTGCGCATAATTCAGTAATTAAAACATTCCGTGAAATTAGTAAAATATTTTACTACAAAAACCTCTATGCAAAAGTAAGGGACTATGTCAGAACCTGTAAAGTGTGCCAGGCTATAAGGCCATATACACGTAACGATAGGGTTCAGTTGAGTAGTTCCGTGCCGGAGTATACCCTACATACTTTGTACGTCGACTTTATCGGTCCTATTATTAGATCAAGTGAAGGTTTTAAATATATTTTTTCTATTGTAGATGGATTTTCAAAATTTGCTTTCGCCTTTCCATGTAAAAGGCAGACCAGTGACGTTGCCATTTCACTGATACAGAAGATTTTCCTGCAAAACGGATATCCGACGGTTGTTGTAGCCGACAACGGACCAGCTTTTGCGTCGATCAAGTGGAAAACCTTCTTATTTAATAATGGTATTAGAGCTGCCTACTGTTCGAGCTATACACCATCTTCGAACAAGAGCGAGTGCCTCAATCGACAGATAAAATATAATTTAGGATGCATTCTCAAAGAATATTCTGTACAACATAAAAATTGGCCAAAGTTTTTGAGTTTTGTAATTTTCAATTACAACAACTCCTACAAAAGTACAATCGACTCAACACCAGCTGAAGTTTATTTTGGTAGAAAGTTAATGACGCCGTTTGTGATTATAAACGAATTAACTGAGTTAATCACGGGTTCTGCTAAACCATCACAAGCACATATACAAGATGCGTTAAAGATTGCTCACCAACAACGAGTCAACCAAACTTTAAATAAACCAACGCTGTCTAAATATAATGTGGGTCAATTGGTCATGGTAAAAAACTTGGCCCCGAATATGAACAAGAATATCGCACCTAAATTCGCTTCAAAATTCAATGGACCGTACAAGATAATAAAGTTCACTACACCAACTTCAGTTAGGCTAAAAGCTCCAAAATCTAATAAGAAAACCTTCGGCATGTCGATATACAACATTCGGCCATACTATCTCAGAGGATATCAAGGGAATGGTAACGTTACTGCATCCTAATTAAACATCTAAATGTATTTAAATCTTCACGTCTAATCCACATATGTAAGATTTTTTATTCATCTATTCATGTCATTCTTGCTTTATTATTTTACAATTAGCATGTCGCTAATTTTTTTGGCCCCCTGGAGTGGAGAATAATTTTTTTTACTACTCCACTGTATAAAATTTATTATTGATATTTTTTCATATTTTTATTATTCAAAAAAAAGTAATTTATATAATTGTTGGTTTATGCTAGTTGAGAATTTACATAATTTCAACAAACATTTACTTAGATCAGAAATGACTTGCGTATATACAAGCTTACTTCGATATTTCAGCACATATTTCAAATCAGTTACAAAGAGTATTTCTCTCTGGGAGTTACAAAAATTACTTCTCTCTGTGAAGTTACAAAAAGAAAGCAGTTACAAAAAATACTTGTCTCAAGACAGTTACTAAAATTAGTTGATTCACATGAATTAATCAGATGGTATTTAAAATTTTTATTTCTTCAATTTACAAATTGAATATTTTTTATGGATTGTGCTGAAGTATCGAATGGGCGAATTAATGGTTTCTATCTGATTGTATCTAAGTATATATTTTTTTGTATAATTTATTTAATTCACTATTCCGAAACTTGTGGTCTCTCAAACTTGTAACAATTCAATACACATTCTATACACACTTTTGCTGTACAATTTATATTTTATGTGAATATGCATTGACTTTTTCAATTTATAACTATATTGTTTGTATACGCTTGGTTTTTTTTGGCCGTGTATTTTTTCTTTACAGAAGCGTAATGTCTCTTTATATACAACTATGTATCTGAATTAAATTTGTAATCCATATTTATATTTTTGCAAATCAGACATATTTGAACATATTTTTTTTTTACTGTAGTTTTCTTTTACTACAGTTCAATGTAGCACATATTCATGTAATCCCTTTTTTTCATAACTTGTACAACCAATGTTAGTGTTTTAAGGATAGTTGTACTATCAGCGTATTAGATTAAAAATTATTTATTTCAAATATATTTTATTTTAACATATATTTTGTTTTGTTCCCTTTTTTGTACCTTTTTATTTTTTTCAGATTCGAATCACTTGTCGATAACTTAGACACTTACTGGATAGTAAAGATCTTACTACCTCAATATTATCTTTTAATGGGCCCAGCATTTATTGAAAGACTTTCGGTTCAACGTGCTATTTTTTTTATATTTACGTGTATGGCGTTAGGACCGATCGTTTTCTAATTTTTATAATTCCACATACAATACTCTGCTTTGGATTTTTTTTCTAAAGTACCGTATATTTAGTTTTCATTATTTTTTTTAAAAATACATCATAATAACTTTTTAATTAAAATTACTAAATTAACTTAATTTCATATTTATGAAAATAATTGATACTTCAATTATTTTCTATAAAGTATTTAGTTTTTTTTTTAAAACTAAACACCGAATTTTTTTTAAAATTAAACTTTAATACATAATTTTTTACATACACAAATTGCATATTTTTTATTATAATCTAATGTAATTTTTTGTAGACATATTAAGGTAGTTCCAGCACTGTCTTATATAATCAGGGCAAGAAACCGGTTTGATTATATTTTGGAACAAATATACACACGTACACAACACAGATATATTAACTATTCATATATGCAAATTGCAGTGCCCAGCTCTGCAGTATATATTGCTGTTGTGTGTGTTGTGTGTGTGTGTGTGTATATTTATGTTATAATGATGTCTGCTATGCTTCTCCTTGCCTAGTGGTCTCCCCCACTCTACTATCGCGCGCTCGGTTGTTTCTCGTGATGTTCAGCTTCAACCTAACATATTTCTCAGGGTTTTAATGCAAAACCAAGATAAACATTTTGAAGTACAAAAATTCTACTTTCGAAATCGTATTTGCAAATTGAAATCGGACCATATTTGTAGCATTCAGGCCTGCTGGAAAATTGCTTAGTACAAAATTCAAATGGCCACAGATCAAAAACTATGCATCGGACAGTACTTGTCTTGTGCACATAAAAAGTTTTTTATTTATGACTAATACTGGACGGAGGATTTACGCTACTCAAGAAATAACCGAGTTATGAGTTTTGAAAAAACTGCACTTTTGCCGGTTTTTCCCGATTTTCTCCAAAACTAACCGCCTGATCGAGTCATTCGACACCATCACGATTACTCTGATAGTTTTAATTTTATAAGCAAAAAACTAAAATAACAGCGATTTTTTCCATAAAATTGTTAATAAAAAAGTTATAAATAATAAAGTCGAGTGAAAAACATCTCACAATATCATATGGAACTATTCCCCAAACAATGGCGCAGTTTGTTTTCTTCTAACACTTTTTACATGAAAAAATCTCTGTAGCTTGGTCTATATCTCTAATCTCTAACTTATATATAATGATTAATTATTTAATGTTAAAGTTCGAGTTTTAATGTATTACTCTTATGGAGAAACCCATATTTTTACACATATTTTGACATATTTTGATAATTTTCACTTGGAATAAAATAAGATGAATAAAAACAAACAAGGCAATTGATAATAGAAATATTAATAAAGAGATTTTTCCAATAAAATTCCGGTATGGCGGGCCTAAAAAAAGATATTTAAGAAAACAACTGAGATTTCGGGTAAATATTATTTATGTCGGCGGTAGCTTAATAACCCGAAATCTCAGGTTTTTTCTTTAATACCTTTTCTGTTAGGCCCGTTAGAACTTTTATGAATGTAGTATATAAGATTTGGAAGAACTTAGTAAATAATTAGACTACACATCAGCGCTCGTACATCCTTAACTAAAATTTTTTTGTTAATTTTTTTTTGTATTACACCGCGATGATGTTTAATTTATGGATATTTTGCAATATTTTGCTTCAGCCGTTGGTAAAGCGACAAACCATTGACAATTGACAAAATTCAAACATAATAAACCCTACTTTGACAAAATGGAAACCCGACTTCAAAAATCAAATATTTTATAACAAAAAATGCACTAAAAATTAAAAAAATAATTGTATATTCTTGTGCCAATTTTAGTTCACCTGAGCAAAAATTTTTAAATATATATGTACAATTATTGTTATTTTTGGAGTCGGTGTCAGCAAAGAGAAATTCACATAACTTTTGGACACCGCCACCAAAAATAACAATAATTGTACATATATATTTAAAAATTTTTGCTTAGGTGAACTAAAATTGGCACAAGAATATGCATTTATTTGTTTACTTTTTAGTACATTTTTTGTTATAGAATATTTGATTTTTGAAGTCGGGTTTCCATTTTGTCAAAATATGGTTTATTAGACCCCAAGATGTATCTATCTATCTATGTTGAGGCAACCAAAATCACAAGGGGATATTCATGTACACGGGGTTTTCTAGCATCTACATATACAAATTGAGAAAACAGATAATGAATTTAGACAATGGCCCAATTCCAAATTCTGATTTAATAAAATTAAACCATTTTCAAAAATAAAAAATAAAAATCCAATACCTGAATGTCAAGGTTAATGTAGGTACACTCACTTTAGTGACAAAACAAAACGCCGCATAGTCACCAAAGAATACCGCCAATAAATCGGTGGGGCTTTCCACATAGCTAATCCAGTAGTCAGGCAACTTAAATAATCCTCAAGTCAGATTATACCCTCAGCCAAATCGTATAAAAGGACATAATTTTTTAATATCATTGTGACACAGCCAAATTAGCAACAAGCAACATATCTCTGAATCCATATCCCAGAGATAGTTACGACTAGCTAATTCATACTGATGATGACTACATTGTAGTCGAAATACGTATTTATAAAATACAAACAAATGTTCTAGGAATAGGGGCAAAATTTGAAATATAATTTCAAAAAAAACCTAGAGTTCTCTTTGATTATTTTAATAATCTTTAGTACATTTTTTGTTATAAAATATTTGATTTTTGAAGTCTGGTTTCCATTTTGTCAAAATAGGGTTTATTTCTCGCTTTTTAGTAATTTTGAAGTTCTATAACTTCTTTGATTTGTCTAAATATGGGTAGTCCAACTAAACGACCTACTAACTTTTAGTGCTTTTTTTATAACACATTTTTTTTATCCGTTTTTTTTTAATTTTAAGTGCATTTTTTCATAATAGATTTTCAGTTTTTTTACATGCATTTTGTTTTTTTTTTGTAAAATTTTTTTTTTTTGGGTCGGTTTTTTTTTGTAAAAAATTTTTTTGAAGTCGGTTTTAAAAAAAAATTTCTTATTTTCCCATTGTAAATGAGTATACCCTTTCAAAAAAAAAAAATTCGCTAAAATCGGTTATCACATATAAAATGAGGTTTTTCCTCAATTTCCCGGGGATCTCCTCATCAGAATGCGATTTGGTTACAATGGGACCAATCTGAAATCAAACCCTTTAGAACAAAAAAAACAACAAATTCCAAATGGGTTCATAAATGACGGAGTTCTGAGGTGACACACATTAAAAAAAAAAAATACAGACGAATTGAGAACCATCCTCCTTTATCAAGTCGGGTTAAAAAACGTGCACATTATTAATTCTTACACTGGTTCTTTCAACAACATTTTATCGAATAATCTGTAAATTCAACGGATTATCACATATGGGCATAACATAAAGGTGGACATTGCAAAATAAAAATTAGTTTTTCTAATTATTTTACAAAATAAATATGGAATTCCACTAACTAAAGCTCTTAACAATCAAACACTCATCACTATAAAAACATCCGGGCCAAGATTCCGACTAGCATCTTGGATCTGGATAACCTCTCTGGCAAGATTAGAAAAAAATATTTTCTGAATAGTTTTGTAGAGATCCTTAGTTTTGCAAACGACAGCGCCACTATGCTCTACACAATACAGTAAAAAGTCATATTTGTATGTTTATGAACCGTTACCAAGGATTTTTACAAATTGTCAATCTAAGTATATATTCTAATTATTTATATATAAGTAAAATGTTAAAGTAAATTTAAAAAAATACAAAAAAATCCATAAATCATGAATACAGTCGAAGATTGTGTATGTTTAGTAACTGGGGGAGCTAGTGGGGTAGGTTATGAGATAGTTAAAAAATTAGTGGCTAATCAGGCTAAGGTAGGTAATATCTTTAAATTTGCTGTTAAAAATAGCGAAAAGCTTATTATTTAACTAGTTCAGTATGTATATTTACAGTACAAAAGTTCGAATATTCGATTTTTTTCTGTTTGTATATGTTGGGAGTTTGAGACCATTGCATTGAGCCTTTCCCTATGAAATCACACATAAAAAAATCGTTGCTGTACTATTTATGATTTTGCTTAAACTTGGTGGAAATGTTCTTTAGGTCCCAAAGACAAAAACCTAAGAGATTTATTTCTTGCACGCGCCACTTCCGGTCCTCAAAAAATAAACCAATTAAAAAAGTCGTATTTTTGGGTCAGGTTTCATCGTATCAGTTTTCAGCTGTAAATATTTTTCTATTAAAGATTTCTACTTGACTAAAGTGGCATTTTAAAGCTAAACGATAGATTTCCTATGTTCTATTTTTAACAAAACAGTGTTAGTCAGCCTAACACTGTTTTGTTAAAAATAGAAAATACAGACGAATTGAGAACCATCCTCCTTTATCAAGTCGGGTTAAAAAACGTGCACATTATTAATTCTTACACTGGTTCTTTCAACAACATTTTATCGAATAATCTGTAAATTCAACGGATTATCACATATGGGCATAACATAAAGGTGGACATTGCAAAATAAAAATTAGTTTTTCTAATTATTTTACAAAATAAATATGGAATTCCACTAACTAAAGCTCTTAACAATCAAACACTCATCACTATAAAAACATCCGGGCCAAGATTCCGACTAGCATCTTGGATCTGGATAACCTCTCTGGCAAGATTAGAAAAAAATATTTTCTGAATAGTTTTGTAGAGATCCTTAGTTTTGCAAACGACAGCGCCACTATGCTCTACACAATACAGTAAAAAGTCATATTTGTATGTTTATGAACCGTTACCAAGGATTTTTACAAATTGTCAATCTAAGTATATATTCTAATTATTTATATATAAGTAAAATGTTAAAGTAAATTTAAAAAAATACAAAAAAATCCATAAATCATGAATACAGTCGAAGATTGTGTATGTTTAGTAACTGGGGGAGCTAGTGGGGTAGGTTATGAGATAGTTAAAAAATTAGTGGCTAATCAGGCTAAGGTAGGTAATATCTTTAAATTTGCTGTTAAAAATAGCGAAAAGCTTATTATTTAACTAGTTCAGTATGTATATTTACAGTACAAAAGTTCGAATATTCGATTTTTTTCTGTTTGTATATGTTGGGAGTTTGAGACCATTGCATTGAGCCTTTCCCTATGAAATCACACATAAAAAAATCGTTGCTGTACTATTTATGATTTTGCTTAAACTTGGTGGAAATGTTCTTTAGGTCCCAAAGACAAAAACCTAAGAGATTTATTTCTTGCACGCGCCACTTCCGGTCCTCAAAAAATAAACCAATTAAAAAAGTCGTATTTTTGGGTCAGGTTTCATCGTATCAGTTTTCAGCTGTAAATATTTTTCTATTAAAGATTTCTACTTGACTAAAGTGGCATTTTAAAGCTAAACGATAGATTTCCTATGTTCTATTTTTAACAAAACAGTGTTAGGCTGACTAACACTGTTTTGCTCTTTTGGTGTGCGTTAGCCCTTAGGAATGTGATATGATTTTGATCAAGAATCTTTTTATGGTAGGTACTTAGTTCTACGCTCAAATATTTTTTTCCAATTTGAACGATTCTACAAATAATAAAATAATTGACATATTTAAATTATCTGTCGAAAATCGTAAAGCAGTCTATTTTATTGACCGAGAAAAAAATAGATGGTTATAAAAGAATTTCTATACAATTCATATACTTTTGAACTAAATATACAATGAAGGTGCATAAATCTCTATTTTGAAAACAAGTTTCAAACAAAAGTCGAAAAAAATTTAGTTAGATTAGATATTTTTTAAATAAGAAAAATTTCTTTGGCACATTCATTTTTAGCGAATTTCCTCCAAAGGAAATGCAGTTATTGTTTTTGCACCAATGTTGGAATTTCGTAAAAATTTGATATTGAATGAAATTTGAAATTTGAGGCGCTTTTGGTATTCCAAAGGTCAAGTCCGTTAATGGGTAAAATCGGACGAGGGAAAAGAGGGTTTAGAGGGAGAGAGAAACACAAAATTTGACATATCTCCCTTAATATTTGAAAAATCGAAAAATTTATCAGTTAATTTGTAGGTACTAAGTTTTCCTGTAATTTTGTTTTTTATCATTTTTCTGTTACACTAATATTTGCAAAAATCTTTACAATTAAAGACTGAAAGTTAAAATTCTAAATATCTCTGTTCACATTAGAGTTTGAGAAAAATGATCAAGTGATGAATTGAAGCAGACTTGATTTTCTACAACTTTACTCCTTATACATTTTTCGCTTATTCTAATATTAAGAGAGATATTTAATATTTTGTGTTTGTTTAACACGAATACTTGAAATTTATTTTATTGTAAAAAACTTTAAAAAAAAATTCAACCGACTTCAAAAAACACAAAAAGTCACTATATTAAAAAGCTAAAAATAACAATTTACAGATTTAATCCAAAATACAATTCTTGCCCAAACCATTACGTATAATTTAGTATATTTAAATATTCAAGGTATATTAAGTTTGATCACGACTGTAACGCTTAAAAATATTGATCGTAGGCATGAATGCTTGGTACTAAAATCTGTACTAAAAGTTTAAAAAGTTTTCCCGAGATTTCATCGTTGGTTATACGAAGGGTGCAAGACAATTTTCCCAGAGTGTTTTCGTGATTAAAACTTTAATTCTTTACATCGGCATGCAATTTGAAAACGGAATTTTCCTTTCATTTTTTGCATTTTTTCGTAACCCTTTCTGCCGTTGTGGATTGCATGCCATCAATTATTACAACTTCAATTTGTTTGTACTACCTTATTTTAAAAAGGCAGGCAGTATAATATCACGGAAAAACACAAAAATTCTCAAAAAAAGAAAAGCGCTTTTCCTTATGACGTGCAAGGGTGCCGAAGCCGAGAACCCGTCTATCTTTCATATTTTAGGGTTAATTATGAAGCTTTAAAAAGGCATGCGGTATAAAATGGGAGAATAGTCCTAGTCTATAACTGGCTATCGATTATTTTATTAATTATTAGCTTTTTAGATGGTGTACATAGGCGATTGGAATGAGGAGAAAGGTCGAGTTGCTGAAATAGAGTTAACTAAAGATTGCAGATACAAAACCGTGCAGTTTATAAACATGGATGTCACTGATGCTACAGCATTTGAAAGTAATTATAAATTATTTTTTCATAAGAGGGAATGTTCTAAAGATATTTATGGAAAAATTTATTTTTAGATACTTTAAAGCAAATAATTGATTTGAGTGGAAAATTGGATCTTCTGATAAATAACGCTGGAGTGTTCGAAAACGATAGAACAATCGATATCAATATTGTAAGTCATAAAAACGACTCTAATATTAACATTATTAACCCCCAACGCAAAAAAGTGGGGGTTAATAATTTTTATTCTATAAATAAATTTATAGGTTGTAACGGGAAGTTCTTTTATGTTTCAGATTATTACGTTGGGTTTGTTTTAAGTTTTTAATTTACCTGTTTAATATTTATGTTGTTTAATATTTATTAAAATGCTTTTAACTTTAAAAAAATGATTGACCAAAAACAAAAACCTTGTTGTTCTTGATAAATTTTAAGAACATTGTTTTTCTCACAAAAAGCAATCTTATCTTTGAAAATCTATTTTTTTAAACTGTTAAAATGGTAAATTTTTAAACAAAATAGACGTTCTAATTTAGTTTTTTTTACTTTTTCAATGCTCAAAATAGAACAAACCTATACACAGGGGCGGATTAAGACAATTTGCCATCCTAGGCAGC
This sequence comes from Nineta flava, assembly GCA_963920215.1. Taxonomy (NCBI): domain Eukaryota; kingdom Metazoa; phylum Arthropoda; class Insecta; order Neuroptera; family Chrysopidae; genus Nineta; species Nineta flava. The sequence continues at coordinate 98,361,788 of OY986040.1, forward strand.
TTCAAGATTGCAGCCCCCTCTTTTTAAAGTACATTTTCATGCTGACGCTAGACGATTGCGTCGGAAGTGAAAATGGGCCACGCAACCGTCACGTTACCGGTTTGACGTCATCGTCGAAAATGGTAGAATAAAGCCAGAAAATGCTTCTTCGCTTGCCACCAATTATTATAAATTAGAATTTATTGATTGTAAATTTGCTATTTTTGACCTATATTCTTATCCACGTAGATAGGAGCAACTCGAACACATGCAGTGTTAGATGACTCAATTTAGAAAAATAAAATAATATCACTGTCAAATTAGATCGACGCTGTATGTTCGGCGCCCAAAACAAGCGCTGATGCTAGAGCGTTGATGTCAAGAAACGGCATCGACGCTCGGGTGTCAAATCTGATCACGCTGGCGTCGAAGACGCTGCCATGAAAATAAAACTTTACCCACCAATTGTGTTTGTTAGGAGCATAAAAGATTAAAAATGAGGTCATTAATTTGTAGCGGTATCGCATTTTCATTAAATTATTATTATAATTTTATTTATCATTTTTATCTGTTGCTTAACAACTATAACTTCTCTCTTTTATCACGGTTGCTTTGAATGTTAACAACTTTGATAATTTACATATAAATATATAATATGTCATAATTCAATCTAATAAAGATCAATCATATCTTTAACATTTATTTATTATTTATTTAAATAATAATTATTTATCTTATCAATCTATTATTTCAACAATTTGGCGCCCCCGGGAAAAAGTAAGCGAAGAGGGTGGTAAATTAACATATTATTAAAGAAAAAAATTTCCAAAATCTTCCAACACATGACTATTGGATAATTGGATTGGACGAATTTAATATTGTAATTCTTACAAAATATAGCATACCACCCACCAAATTTAACAGATAAGTCTTTCATTTCTGTTAAAATATTTATTTTTGCTTTACGCTTATAACTATTTCAATTTCTAAAAAAATATTTTTATTATTTTTTTTGACATTTCATTTTTAATATGTCTAGAAATCGAAATGAGTTACTGAATTTAGATGCACCTACAATACATCTTCCAAATTTACAAAAACTTCCACAATTTAATGTAACAGACATTGAATTATGGATAATTCAAGTTTCTCGTTTCATTATTCAAAATATTATTGATGATGAAACTAAATTCACGCTAGCTTCTTTAGCTATACCTGAGGATTACATTTCTCATGTTAGAGATATTATTGTAAATCCACCACAAGAAAATAAGTTTGACGTACTCAAAAATATTCTAAAGGAAACTTTTGGACTTTCTCGTAAAGATCGTCTAAATAAATTATTAAATTTATCTCAAAAAGATTTCGATACTCCTCAATTATTATATAATACAATGATATCCCTATCAAGTGGTCTAAATCTTGATTCACATTTCATTCGTGAATTATTCATTGGTAAATTAGACACACAAATTCAAATTCAACTTGTCACCGTTGACAATAATGTTGATCTGAAAACTATTGTTAATTTCGCTAATGATATTTATAAATTAAATTCTATATCTAATATCAGTTCTTTTCCCGTTTCAGAAATTCATAAAACAGATAATTTTATGTTAAATAAAGAATTAAATATTCTTAAAAATAAAGTTACTGAACTGGAAAATTCAAAAAAGTCACCTTCGAAGACCCAATATACTCCAAAAACCAATTTACACAAAGTTCAGGTGAAGTCTGTGTGTTGGTATCATAATAAATATGGTACCAAAGCACGTAAGTGTGTTTTTCCTTGTTCTTTTTGTAAATTAAATACTCGATGTATAAATTCAAATAAAACTTCAAAAAAATTCTAAGAGCTCCTGTTGAGTTGGTCAGTAGCTCTGTCAATAAAAAAACCCAATTCAATAACACAACATCATCATCGTATAACTTAATCTTCATGTACGATCTCTTACATGATGGTACTCGATATTTAGTTGACACTGGAAGTTCACTATCTGTGATTCCAAAGTCGTATTGTAAATCATGTAAATTTACAAATTTACCATTTTCAATTATTGCAACAAACAATACTAAAATTAATACTTTTGGTACTTCTGAAATTTTTCTCAATTTTGGAAATGATTTGGTTTTTCGTCATGAATTCATTGTTGGCGATGTAATTCATGGCATTCTAGGTTTAGATTTTCTAAAGAAATTCAATTTGAATATCGATTTTAAAAATCAAACATTATTAAAACCTATTAATTCATGCATTGAAGTGATCTCACTTCAAAATCAATTTACGGAAATCTTAAATTCTTTTCCAAATTTAACCAAATCAGAAAAATTCAATCTTAATGCTAAACATAATACTCGACATCGCATTGTGACAAACTCTTATCCGATATTTTCTAAATATCGCAGGCTATGTCCTGAAGAGTTGTCAGCTGCTAAAAAACATTTTCAGGAACTTGTAGATTTGGGTATTTGTAGACCTTCGAATTCTGAATGGTCATCACCTCTTCTCATGAAAAAGAAATCGGACGGTTCTTTTCGTGCATGTGGTGATTATCATCGACTGAATTCGATCACGGTACCTGACAGATATCCAATTCCTCATTTATATGATTTCAATGTGAAATTAAATGATAAAAAGATCTTTTCTAAAGTTGATTTAAAAAGAGCTTATTATCAAATTCCTGTACACGATTATGATGTCGCGAAAACTGCCATTATCACTCCTTTTGGTCTATTTGAATTTTTGAGAATGCCTTTTGGTTTACGCAATGCAGCTCAAACCTTTTCTAGATTTATGGCAGATTTATTCAGAAATGTAGATTTTGTTTTTACTTATCTTGATGATCTATTAATCGCGAGTGAAAACGAAGAAAAACACACTCAAGATCTCAAAACTGTTTTCAACATTCTCAATGAAGCTGGAATTTTAATAAATTCTTCGAAATCTATTTTTGGTGTAACAAAATTAGATTTTTTAGGACATCACGTAGATTCCGAAGGAATCACCCCTATTCCTTCCAAAGTTGAATCTATTTCAAATTTTCCTATTCCGAACGATCAAAAATCACTCCGAAATTTTCTTGGGATGATTAACTTTTATAATCGCTTTATTCGGAATTGTGGTGACATTTTAGCTCCATTGAATAAACTTGTTGAACACGGTAAAACTTCAACGAAGTCAGTTATTCTTGATGAACGTGCAATTTCAGCTTTTAATTTAGCTAAACAAAAATTAATTGATGTTGTTAAATTAGCACATCCTGTTTCGAACGCTGAAACTTGCATTCTCACTGATTCCTCCGGTACTGGCATTGGTGCAGTTTTGCAACAAAAAATTCATAACGTCTGGAAGCCACTCACTTTCACATCAAGAAAACTGACAGACACTGAAAGACGATATAGTACATTTTCAAGAGAATTATTAGCTATTGTTTTTGGCATAAAAAAGTTTCGTCATTTCATTTCAAATCGAAATTTTTTCATTCAGACTGACCACAAACCTTTAATAAATGCTATTAATTCTCGTAATGAAAATTTATTAAATCGTGATATACGTCATTTAAACTTTGTCAGTCAATATACAACTGATCTTAGATACATTAAAGGTAGTGAAAACATTCCGGCTGATTGTTTATATCGAATTAATACAATTTCACTACCTTCAGGTATTGATTTGATTGATATTAAGAAGATTTCTGATCACCAGAAATGTGATCCTCTTCTTATTAATTTGTTAAAAAATCCAAAATATTCTTTAGAAATTCGTACTCCTCCGAATTCTCTTTTTAAGGTTTATGTGGAGACTTCTTTGAAAATTCCCAGAATCTTCGTACCTGACATTGATATAGAAGATGTATGGAAAGCTGTCCATAATCTTGGTCATCCATCAATTAGACAAACCTTGAAAAAAGTACGCACATTCTTTTTTAACCCTAATCTTATTTCGCGAATCAAAAATTTGACTCGATCATGTCCGATCTGCAAATTAAATAAAATCACTCGTCACACTAAAAGTGATTTTATGCCAATTGAAGAACCAAGTATCAAATTTTCTTTCTTACATTTAGATATTGTTGGACCTCTTCCTCCTAGTGAAGGATATCGGTATATCTTCACTATCATTGATCGTTTTTCGCGTTGGGTCGAGGCTATTCCAATCAAAACTATCACGTCGGAAGAAATTATTAACAATTTGATTGCTTCTTGGTTCTCGCGTTTTGGTTTACCTACGAGGATCATTACTGATCAAGGTAAACAATTTCAATCACATATTTGGAAAGATTTTTTGTCTTCTCTAGGGATTAAGCATATTTCCACTACTGCTTATCACCCTAACAGCAACGGTATTATTGAACGGTTTAACCGGTCACTCAAAATTTCTTTAAATTGCTGTCAAAAAAATAATAACTGGTACAAAATTTTACCTTGGGTACTTCTAAATTTGCGCTCCTCAGTCAAGGAGGATATTAACCTTTCTTCTGCAGAAATTTTATATGGAATTCCTCTTCGATTACCATATGATTTCTTTTCAGAAAACGTTGATACATATCATTCTGTTCAACAATCTACTCGAGAGTTGAAAAATAGAATGATAAACGCAAAATTTTTCTTTACCAGACAGTTCACCAACAAAAATGTATTTTTACCCAAAAATTTAAATTCATCAAAAAAAGTTTTTATACGCGAGGATCATGTCAAACCTCCACTATCTTGTAATTATAGAGGTCCTTTCTCTGTTATCAAGAGATTTCCTAAATTTTTTGTTATTGATATCAATAACAAACCTACCTCTATTTCGATTGACAGGTTAAAACCTGCATACTTTTTTCAATGTTAATCTTATCTTAATTAACTTTGTATTTAATTATAAGATGTACATCAACTTTTAAAGTTTTTTCCGAGTGAACAAGGTTGTTTTATGTTACAACCTTTTTCTAGTCGTTTTTCTTTATTAGTTGATGGGGGGAAGTATGTAGCGGTATCGCATTTTCATTAAATTATTATTATAATTTTATTTATCATTTTTATCTGTTGCCTAACAACTATAACTTCTCTCTTTTATCACGGTTGCTTTGAATGTTAACAACTTTGATAATTTACATATAAATATATAATATGTCATAATTCAATCTAATAAAGATCAATTATATCTTTAACACTTATTTATTATTTATTTAAATAATAATTATTTATCTTATCAATCTATTATTTCAACAAATTAATTCAGCTATCCTTTTTGGCATCTTTTCTTCACGATCGACCGGTCGATCGTGAGGCTAATTTTTGTCGATCACTCGCGACGTCTTGACAAAGACTACTTATTTCATACGGAGTAAAAGGCATTAAAAAGTGAAATTATAATTTTACAAAATGATTTAATCTTTACAAACCAGATAATTTGAAGAAGATATTTGGAAATACGACAACCGAGCAAATGTAGTGTGTATATTTATTCTTGTTTCGGGTCTATACACCTCTGTGAATCGGCATTTTCATACTTAAAGTTAACGAAGACTAATCAGCGCTCCATCCTGACTAATTCCATTAAGACTCATTATTATTATCTTTGTCAGGATATACACCTAATTATCATTCTTTGGTTAGAGACATGCAAACTCAGTCTTGCCATTAATGTTTTATGGAAATAAAATAAATTGTAGATCTGTTTTCATCTGTCGCTAATTTGAATTAATTTTGACCCGTTAAATAATTCTGTTGTTTTTTACGTAGGTGGATATACAGGGTGTTTCAGTACGAGGTGCACTCCTGCGAGCTACTGATTGATTAAAAAAATCACGGAAGTGAACTCAAATTACTATCCATATTGTGCATTTTTATTTTAACAACTTTTTCATATGTACCTTCAAACAAATAGTACAAGTCGATTGCGACACATTTTTTTAGATAAAAAGTAGATCTTATACACGCAAAAGTTGGCCACCTCTGGTATATAGAATATACCGAGAAAGATACAATATACCTAGTACACTCCGGGAGTGTATATTGTCAAAGATAGGAGCATTGTTTACTTTTACTCGGTAAATATAACGAAGTACTACTGTTTTGGTCTAAGATCCGGCATTAGTGAAAACCTTCCCTCATCTGTTAATTGATTGAAATATTATTGAAAACGCTTATTGCAATATAAACAATTTGGCAATGTAATGGCTGCCAGGGTAGTTCTGCTGCAATTAACATTAATTAATTAATTAAAAATTGATTTTTTTATAATTAAATCCCTCACGTGTTAATTGAATTTTGCTTGTTAAATAATATAGTATACGATACGACAAATCTTGTAATAGCAGGCAGCGCTGCTTATTACTGCTACGGTTACCTGCAGCCAGGTGTTCAAACTTAAAGTAAACTTAGGTTACTTCCCTCATATGTTAATTGAAAATTTTTTAGCTAATTTAAAAGTTCAGAATAATTAGAATACATCCATAACTGGTAGCCAACTTAAAATCCATTACAATCAAGTGCAGCCTATATAAGAAAAATTTAAAAAAATAGAAATTAAAAAAAAATACCTTGTAGAGAGAGAGAGACTATTGCAATATTCAACGTAACAAACAAGGAAAGTATATGATCATGCGAATGTGAATCATGAATGTGAATCATGTGTTCCGTCTATCATGAACTCTACACAATCCACTATTAGAATAAATACACTTGTGAATGGAGTAGGCTTTACAAATGCATGAATCATATACTTTCCTTGTTTGTTTCGTGGAATAATGCAATAGTCTCTCTATTTTTTTAAATTTTTCTTATATAGGCTGCACTTGATTGTAATGGATTTTAAGATGGCTGCCAGATATGGATGTATTCTAATTATTCTGAACTTTTAAATTAGCTAAAAAATTTTCAATTAACATATGAGGGAAGTAACCTAAGTTTACTTTAAGTTTGAACACCTGGCTGCAGGTAACCGTAGCAGTAATAACCAGTGCTGCCTGCTATTACAAGATTTGTCGTATCGTATACTATGTTATTTAACAAGCAAAATTCAATTAACACGTGAGGGATTTAATTATAAAAAAATCAATTTTTAATTAATTAATGTTAATTGCAGCAGAACTACCCTGGCAGACATTGCATTGCCAAATTGTTTATATTGCAATAAGCGTTTTCAATAATATTTCAATCAATTAACGGATGAGGGAAGGTTATCACTGTCGGATCTTAGACCATTTGTAGTATCCTTATATCGTGATATTACATCGACATTTTTCGATGTATTGATACAAAAAAAGTAAATTATACGAAAACAAAATAAAGTTCATTTTTAACCCGACTGCAAAAAAGGAGGATGGTTCTCAATTTGTCTGTTTTTTTTTTTTTTTTTTTTTTTTTTTTTATGTTTGTTACCTCAGAACTCCGTCATTTATGAACCGATTTTGAATTTTTGTTTTTTGTTTTAAAGGGTTTGATTCCCGATTGGTCCCATTGTCACCAAATCGCATTCTGATGAGGGGATCTCCGGGAAATTGAGGAAAATCCTCATTTTATATGTGGTAACCGATTTCTGCGAAATTTTTTTTTTGAAAGGGTATACTCATTCATAATGGGAAAATAAGAAAATTTTTTTAAAAACCGACTTCAAAAAAATTTTTTACAAAAAAAAAACCGACCCCAAAAAAAAAAATTTTTACAAAAAAAAAACAAAATGATTGTAAAAAAAACTGAAAATCTGTTATAAAAAAATGCACTAAAAATTATTAAAAAAAAAAAACGGGTAAAAAAAAAGTGTTAATAAAAAAATTCACTAAAAATTAGTTGGTCGTTTATAGAACTTCAAAGTCACTAAAAAGCGAGAAATAAAACTTATTATGACAAAATGGAAACCCGACTTCTAAAATCAAATATTCTATAACAAAAGATGCACTAAAAAGTAAAAAAATAATTGCATATTCTTGTGCCAATTTTAGTTCACCAAAGCAATAATTTTTAAATATATATGTACAATTATTGTTATTTTTGGAGGCGGTGTCCAAAAGTTATGTGAATTTCTCTATGTTGACACCGCCTCCAAAAATAACAATAATTGTACATATATATTTAAAAATTATTGCTTTGGTGAACTAAAATTGGCACAAGAATATGCAATTATTTTTTTACTTTTTAGTGCATCTTTTGTTATAGAATATTTGATTTTAGAAGTCGGGTTTTCATTTTGTCAAAATAAGTTTTATTAATGAATCAGGATTGCAAGCTTTTTAACCCGACTTCAAAAAGGAGGATGGTTCTTAATTCGTCTGTATTTTTTTTTTATGTGTGTGCCACCTCATAACTCCATCATTTATGAACCGATTTAAAATTTTTTTTTTTGTTTTAAATGGTTTGTTTTCCTATTGGTCCCATTGTCACCAAATCGCATTTTGATGAGGTGATCCCCTGGAAATTGAGGAGAATCCTCATTTTATATGTAATCACCGATTTCTGCGAAAATTTTTGTTTTGTTTGAAAGGGTATACTCATTGATAATGGCAAAATAAGAAACTTTTTTTAAAAACCGACTTCAAATAAAAAAAATTTTTTAAAAAAAAAACCGACCTCAAAAAAAAAAAATTTTTACAAAAAAAAACAAAATGCATGTAGAAAAAACAGAAAATATGTTATGAAAAAATGAACTAAAGATTTGAAAAAACAAAAAAATGTGTTATAAAAAAATGCACTAAAAATTAGTAGGTCGTTTAGTACGTCTACCCATATTCAGACAAATAAAATCAGTTATAGAACTTTAAAGTCACTAAAAAGCGATAAATAAAAAAAATTTTGACAAAATGGGAACCCGACTTCAAAAATCAAATATTCTTAAATCAAAAATGCACTTAAAAGTAAATAAAACCTATTTTGACAAAATGGAAACCCGACTTCCAAAACCAAATATTCTATAACAAAAGATGCACTAAAAAGTAAAAAAATAATTGCATATTCTTGTGCCAATTTTAGTTCACCAAAGCAAAAATTTTTAAATATATATGTACAATTATTGTTATTTTTGGAGGCGGTGTCAGCATAGAGAAATTCACATAACTTTTGGACACCGCCTCCAAAAATAACAATAATTGTACATATATATTTAAAAATTTTTGCTTTGGTGAACTAAAATTGGCACAAGAATATGCAATTATTTTTTTACTTTTTAGTGCATCTTTTGTTATAGAATATTTGGTTTTGGAAGTCGGGTTACCATTTTGTCAAAATAGGTTTTATTTCTCGCTTTTTAGTGACTTTGAAGTTCTATAACTGATTTTATTTGTCTAAATATGGGTAGACCTACTAAACGACCAACTAATTTTTAGTGAATTTTTTTATACACTTTTTTTTACCCGTTTTTTTTTTTTTTTTTAAATTTTTAATGCATTTTTTTATAACAGATTTTCAGTTTTCTTTACAAGGAATTTGGTTTTTTTTTGTAAAATTTTTTTTTTTGGGGTCGGTTTTTTTTTTAAGGAAAAATTTTTTTTGAAGTCGATTTTTAAAAAATTTTTCTTATTTTCCCATTATGAATGAGTATACCCTTTAAAAAAAAAAAAAAAATTTCGCAGAAATCGGTTATCACATATAAAATGAGGATTTTCCTCGATTTTCCGCAGATCCCCCCCATCAGAATGCGATTTGGTGACAATGGGACCAATCGGGAATCAAACCCTTTAAAACAAAAAAAAAAAATTCAAAATCGGTTTATAAATGACGGAGTTCTGAGGTAACAAACATAAAAAAACAAAAAAATAAAAAAAAATAAATAAAAAAAAAATAAAAAAAAAAAATACAGACGAATTGAGAACCATCCTCCTTTTTTGAAGTCGGGTTAAAAAATTATTACATATTCTTATGTCAAATTTAGTTCACTAAGCAAAAATTTTTAAATATATGTACAATTATTGTTATGTTTGGAGGCGGTGTCCAAATTTTATGTGAAACATTAAAATTTAAATAAATACAATATTTTTTCGAAATAAAAACGACAATATTTTTTCTCTATGCTGACACCGACTCCAAAAATAACAATAATTGTACATATATATTTAAAAAATTTTTGCTTAGGTGAACTAAATTTGACACAAGAATATGCAATTATTTTTTTACTTTTTAGTGCATTTTTGGTTTTAGAATATTTGATTTTTGAAGTCAGGTTTCTATTTTGTCAAAATTTTTTTTTTTTAATGAAAAATCCGATTTTTAATCACCCAAGTAGCGTAAATATATGTAGTGTAAACAATCAAAATTTTCGGCCGTAGGAAGCTGCCGTTCATGCCTACCCGGTTAATCTGCAACTGCCTATAAAAAATTACTCTTTAAAAAAAACTTAAGAAATAATCTAAAAAGTTAAAGAGTGCTTGTTCAACTCTCCAAATTTAATTTATAATTTGTTTGACAGGGATCATACAAGAATTGAAGCGTAAACATGGAGACGCATCTTTGTCACAAAAACCGAATTATATAGGTGATCTTATTAGATTGTGTTAAATTTCGAATTGTGTTTAAAAGTTTTTAAAACCACCCAAAAACATGGTATTTCGTATCAGTTCGTATTTTAATACAAAATTACGTAGCATAACTTTCATACGCTTGCATTTATTATTGCAGAAAGGGGTTTATACCGGTACTGAACTAGGAATGAAATATTTAAGCAACGGAGGAAGAATTATTAACATTACATCTACATGGTCTTTTCACGGAGTAGGAGAGATTCCCAGATACGTCGCTTCAAGTCATGCAATTATTGGAATGTCAAGATCATTTGCAGTAATTTTTTATTTATTTTATAAATTTCCTAATTACGTTCGGCGGCTTGGTCAATATAAAATTTAATTTGTAAATACTTTTTTTTACAGGCTTGTTATTGGCACAAACAACGTGGTATATCAGTATTAGCATTTTGTGTTGGTGCAACTTCAACTGACTTTGTAAAAAATTTAAAAACAAATGAACAATATTTATCAAATCGAGAGCGTAGTGTATTAAAGTTTTATTCTCAATTTACTTTACAAAGGTACAATAATTCGTAATGTTTTTACGTTTCTTTCACGCATTTGACGTACTTTTATGCTATTTGGTTGCTTTGGTATTAATTCTTCGTCTCGTTATTTTTTCGCCTCGCTCTGTTGTTCTCAAGAAATCAATGTGTGTAGCCCAACGAAGTATAGTATAGGCTAGTATATCACTTGTGGATTGAAAATTTTAAATAATATTTAGAAACAGGAGCAAATAAGAACTTACTGAGTTAATTGCTTAAATATCCGGTATATACTGAATTTATGAAGTTCCAAACAAAAGCTGTTTATTTAAAAAAAAGGAACATTTACCTATGTGTTTAACTTTATGTTCTTGACCAGTCCAAGTGGCTTAGCAGTCTAAGGCGCTATATCTGCGCAGCATGCCTACTTGGAAACTGGGAGGTTATGGGTTCGAATCCCGACATCGGCAGTTTGTCAATTATTAAGAAAAAAAAGGCGCGGTTAGTTGACTAAACTGTCGGCGTATGGACAAGAACGAAGTAACCAGCTATGCTTGAGAAAGTTTTCTGCAGTTTCCTTCACGAACTTCAGATGAATATCGGCATAGTTCCTATCATAGTTGGCTGCAGCCCCATATCCTACCAATTCTTAGTCTATACACAAAAATTCCTTCCACTCCACTCACATCCTCACATCCTTAGGCATCACAATGATCCTTATGGTCGAAGTGTAGCCCGTCCAGGGCAGCTTCTACAATCTATCTATCTATGTCTTTAAACTTTTGTTCTATCTCTTACGATTTCAAAAATAGACAATTTTGCTCATTTTGACCAAACATGGTTCGATTTTGCCCATTCACGATCATGACCTTACTTTTTAGCTCTAGAACACACATACAAAATTTTAGTTCGCTATCTCTTTTCGTTTTTGAATTATCGTGTTGACGAACGGATGGACGGCCGGACAGACGGATATGCGGAAATGGACTAATAAGGTCATTTTATGAACACCTATACCAAAATGTTTTTCTGCTATCAATATTTATAACCGTTAACTATCAATATTTATAAGTTAATATACCCTATGTATTTATAATTTACCGGGTACTACAGTAATTGTAATACAAGGTTGTAATACAGACCTTTTTATTTTAAATTAAGACATTTTTATTTTAAACGAATCGTAATGAAAAGGTCTGTATTACAACCGTCACCTTGATTTTATTTCATTATAATTCCTTTTTAAAAGAAAATTCGCTTAGTCTACGTAATAATTTTTTTCTTTAATTACTTTGAATTTTGAATTCAACCTGATTAGACCAACCAGATCTGAGAGTTACGTTTTTGAAACATTCAAATATCGCAAACATATTTGATATGCTATTATTCGGTCCACGAGCCACGATAGTATGGTACAGAATCCAAATATTTTTTGGGGTTTTATTTGGCCCTAAGATCAAGATTTTTGGGTTGTACAGAATTTCGTCCTTAGAACTTTAAGTAATTACTGGTTAAAACTATATGACCCGGTCGAATAAATTATGTCAATAAATGTTATTTTTTTAAATCTTCTTTATACATGTAAATAATTTTTAATCAATTTCAAAAGTGTATTATATTTTGTTCATTCGAAAATAATAATTTAATAAATGTGCCAGAATACGTTGGTATTATTAATAATAACCGGTTATTATTAATAATAACCACATTGTTCAATTTTACTTTAACGTTTACACTACAAGTTATATTTCTATATATGCCTAGAGGAAAAATAATCAGTTAACGCACTGCTAATGGGCCTAGTGTATATAGGGGGTTTAAACAATTCACTCAGTAACTTGTTACATTTCTTGTTAATTTAATTTTTCATACAGCCCAATCGTGGTTGCAAGTAACTTGATCCGTGTTTTAAATTATGGAGAAAATGGGCAAGTTTGGGTCAGTGAATCATGTGAACCATTGTATGAACTCGATATACCAAATTATCTAAATTGGAAAAGATGCCACAACTATATGCTTTTGGAAAATAGTAATAAGGACTGAATACAGAAATATTAACTGGAAATAAATTTTCTCTAAAAGAGAATATATATACATAATACGATCTTTGATGGCGTATGGTGCAGAAAAAAAATCTTTCACTTTGTTGGAAAAATGTATTTTAAATTTGAATTATACAAATACGTTTACAAAGATAGTGTGATGTTTCCATTTTCTTAATTGAAAGCTACAAGTGTTATACGTACGATAATTCACATTGAATTATCATTATCGGCAATAGTACGGAGGCGAAGCAACAAATTCAAATGGATTTTTGCATTTTTCATTCAAACATTCAAAATTGGGAAACATATAAAGAACCACGGCTCTTTCAAATAGGATGTGTTGCCAAATAAAAACTAGATCGAAAAATTTTTTCTTAAAAATCGATTGGATTTGGTATAATACGTTATAGTTCAGCATTCGATTTGTGCCGAATTCCATCGATTTTCGAAGAAATGTTTCGAACGAAATTTATTAGTCTTTTTATAAGGCACAAGTGGATAAATTAGGAGTGGATAAATTAATAATGCAATGGGGTATATAATTTTATTAACTAGTTTGAAATTTCATTTTACTCCAACAATTCACTTGGAGCCCGATATTTTTTCTCATTTTTGAAAAAACAAAACCGTGATAAATGATAAATTATTATCGATTTTGGTAAAATAAGTTAACATTCCCTAACTGAAGAAGGGGTGGGAATCTATGGTGAGAGACCTAAAGCAAACATAAGCCTCAACTTGGGGAAATATGCTACGGTCTTTCAAGCAGAAGTCTACGCCATACTGGCTTGCGTCCGTGAGAACCTAAGTAGAGGGTACATAAACCAGAAAGTATGTATTCTCTCCGACAGTCCAGCTACCTTAAAAGACTTGTCTGGAACTGAGGTCACCTCAAGGGTAGTCAAGGATTATCTGGAGGAACTGCTGGAGCTGGCAAAATGGAACAATGTTAAATTGATCTAGGTGCCGGGTCACAGTGGTTTTGAAGGAAACGAAAAAGCAGATACCTTAGCAAAGAAGGAAGTCGGAATATCCTTCATGGACTCAGAGCCTATTTTAGAAATTTCAACGACTGCGGAGGGTTACCGGATTCATTACTGGGAATTATCCCCTGCGGAAGAATCTGCACACAATGGGACTCCGTAAGGGGTTCATTATGTGCAGATTGTGTGGCGAGGAGGAAGAAACATCCAGACAATATCTTTGACTCTTGGTTACAACAGATACAGGATATTTGGTGCATCTCACCCCAAATAAATCAGGCATCAGAAAGTCCTTATAAGCAAACTCCTGGATATTGCCAACATATGGGAGAAGTGAATCTAGTCGGACTGAAGTAGAAGGGGGAGCACAATGGACCATAAGGTCGAAGTGCTATACTTTTTAGACCCCAAGATGTATCCATCTATCTATCTAACATTCGCTACCCTCGTACTTCTGGAATCAATGACAATGCAAAATAATCTAAGGGAGCGTTTTTAGTAAAATTTTATTTGCTTTACTTTTAGTATAATATTTGCGATAAATCTTATGATCATATTGAGATTTTCGTTGAAAATCTTGTTCCCTCCCTTTCAACCATATAAATTGACTTCCAGTCATACCCCCTACCGTTTGTCGCTTAGCTTCTGTACTATATAAGAAGTGACAACAAACCATCGTACTGACGTCATAATAAAAAGCATTAATATTTGCAATTGAACATAAGAATGGAGAAATGGTTAATACAAAGATAATGTTTTATTATATATCTTTATTATTTTATTTATTTATCTTTAAAGCTGGTTCAAAACTAACCAGATAGATGTATCGTTTATTTCTGGGTCACTCTGGCCAAGATGAGTGTCACTACCAATACAGTAACCCAGTCCCTACCAATAATTGAGCCACAAAAGTTTATGTTTTGTTTAGAAAATTTCCTGAAAGGAAATAGAGCTATTGGTCCCGTACCGAAGTCAAAGTTTCGCAAAAATTTCTTCAAATGTCCATCGATCCTACCAAGTAGATGTCAAAACTCACCATCACTCATCAGTAAAATTTATATATATATATATATATGAGTGATGGTGAGTTTTGACATCTACTTGGTAGGATCGATGGACATTTGAAGAAATTTTTGCGAAACTTTGACTTCGGTACGGGACCAATAGCTCTATTTCCTTTCAGGAAATTTGCTAAAAAAACATAAACTTTTGTGGCTCAATTATTGGTAGGGACTAGGTTACTGTATTGGTAGTGACACTCATCTTGGCCAGAATATATATATATATATATATATATATATATATATATATATATATATGTGTCTGTAATGACTCTAGCGGTCACAGTTTTCATTTTATCGGAATGAAATTTGGTATTTGAAGCGCTTTTGGCATTCAAAAGGTAAAGTTAGTTAATTGGTAAAATCGTACAAGGGGAAAGGGGGGTTAAAAGGGAGAGGGAAACACAAAATATGACATATCTCCCTTAATATTCGAAAAATCGAAAAAATTATAAGAAATAAAGTTGTAGGTATTAAGTTTTACTGTAATTTTGTTTCTTATCATTTTTTCTGTTACCCTAATATTTACAGAAATATTGACGGTTTAAGACTGAAAATTCCTCACTATCTCTGTACACATTAGAGTTTGAGGAAAAATGATAAGGTGATGAATTGTAGCAAACATGATTTTCTCCAACTTTATTCCTTACGTATTTTTTGATTTTTCTAATATTAAGAGAGATATTTTATATTTTGTGTTTTCTTCTTTCTTTAGGCCCCCATTTCCCCTTGACGTATGTTATTTATTAATTCAATTGGCTTTGCAAATCATATTCAACATTTTGATCAGACTAAAATTGCGACCGCTAGAAAGTGATTTATGTATTTTAAGGAAATTCGCTAAGTTGAAGCAGCTCCTGCGTAACGAATTTTTTAACTTTTAGTATTAAAATTTAAAATTTGGTGTATAATATTTAATAAAGAGCAATGTCGCTGCCTTTTCAGGTTCCATCCTGTTTCGCAAGTTCATGGATAAATTCCGTGCTAAACATGCTAAATTGTACGGCTCTTGCGAGAGTATGTTTTATTTTAGTATATTTATTTTACACTGATATTTATCTTGTACATGTTCATTTAGTTTAAAATAAGACTAAATCATATTTTGCGTGGTGGCATTGTTGATTCATTTGTAAAATAGATTATTCAAGGCGAAACACTCAAACAATCATTGTTCAAATAAATAAAAAACATGCATATAATAACACGTCTAAACACGTTGTGATTTATTTGCAATCAGAAATGCTACAAAACAAGCAACATTCGCATCCGCAAAAGCTCCGTAAAAAGCATTGACGGATGGCGAATGCTAAAATTAATGCGGAAGTTCTGCGACTGCGGATGTGGATGCGAATAGCCGTAACATCCCTGTATTAAACATCTCAGAATAATATTTAATACAGTAGAGCTTCGATTATCCGAAATAATGTTGGCAGGGGTGGTTCGGGTAATAAAAAATGCGGATAATCGAAATTCACGTAAAAAAATGGTTCGTTTAATGAAAGAATCACTCGTTTTCTTTTTGTTGACATGCTGTATGTAATAATAAAAAAATTATCACAAATATAATATACACCTCACAAAGAACGATTTAAAACTGAAGGTGAGCTATCTATTACCAACCAAATGAATGGAAAGGGATTCAGAGAAACAAATGAAATGGCCTAATTACGTATACAGTAATTTTAATAATACAAATATGTAATTAGATGATCAATTTAATTAAAATTATATTTGAAAAAAATAACCGGTTCCATTAATTGAACGTTCGGATAATCGACGCTCTGTTGTAGATGGT
Source organism: Nineta flava (assembly GCA_963920215.1). Classification (NCBI taxonomy): domain Eukaryota; kingdom Metazoa; phylum Arthropoda; class Insecta; order Neuroptera; family Chrysopidae; genus Nineta; species Nineta flava. The sequence continues at coordinate 98,378,617 of OY986040.1, forward strand.
TATGCCATATATTTATTACTACATATGGGTATGCCAAAGAATTTATGCTCAATATTTTTTGTTTGATGAATATTATATGAATTAGTTAAACAGTAACCGGTATGACCTCTAGCTTCATATAGTGCAAGTAGCTTCCAAACAACAATGTTTTGTGTACTGACTACTGGCATACTATATCCTATTCAATGTTCGTAGTACATCTAATAGATGTCTCTAATAGTTGTTACCATTACATAGTTTTTTTTGTTCAAAAAGAGCAAATAATTGTTAGGCATAATTAACTATATTATATTTATACTCTGTAGATGAGGGTATTACCAGTTTAGTCCCAAGTTTATAACGGTTGGAAAAATTGATTGGAGAAAATAATTTTATGTAATATTATCTATATTATAAATAATTTGTCGGTTTTATATAGAAATTGCTCCCGTTTTATAAAAATATTGTACATATTTTCGTATGCACCGCGTCCGATTTATGCCAATACTCTTGAATGTATGAAAAAGCTCAATAAGTGAATTCGCAAGTTGTTTATTTAATAAATCATATTTTGACAAAATGGAAACCCGACTTCAAAAATAAAATATTCTATAACAAAAAATGCACTAAAAAGTAAAAAAAATAATTGCATATTCTTGTGCCAATTTTAGTTCACCTAAGCAAAAAATTTTTAATCGTTCGTATTGGCTTAAGAACGCATTTTACACAGTTTTAATATAGCATTTGTTTGGGACTTACTACTTAGTACAATTTGGCGCTCACGCTTTTAGCTCTACCACGACGGATTAAGCATCTGTGAGTGTGGTGAGAATATCCTAAAACCTACTCTAGAAATAAATAAATAACAAGACAAGATTTGGAATTAAAACCAAACCAAACCTATTGAACAATTTGAACACTATAATCACCAAAACGAATACACCCTCTATGAAATCATTTACAGAAAATTTCGCATCGTTTTTCAACCGTGTTTTTCATCATTAAATCAAGAGTAGGTTTTTATTAAAGATACCACGCATGATGTATTGCAAATGATACTACATCTAGTATGAATGTAGAGAATAAAAATATAATTTGTTATTTAACCCATGAGTACCTACCATACAATTCCTTAACAACTAGAGACCTCTAGTTTCATATAGCTAAACTAATTTCTAAAAGACAATATCTTCATTATAAACACATTACTATTAACTAGTACACACATCCAATTCACAGTTTGAAGTATATCCAAAAGATGCCGTTTTTGAGAAGAGCTACCTGTTAAGCCCACCCAATACAGACTTTAAAATATAATATAGAATTGTTGTTTTATATGTCGAAAATTGATACGGAGTTAGTTTTAGAGTATTTTGAAAAACCTTTATGGTATATATTTGTAAAAGTTTTAAACATCCAAAGGAAACTCAAATCCTTGAAAAAAGTTGTAAGTCAGTCTGCCGTTTTCGGTTTGACGATTTTGACTAATTATCGCAAAATGAGATCAATACCTCGAATTCTAATAATGTCAAGTACCTTATTATACCTGGTATATGTGGTATAAAAAAGGGTATAATAAGTTTAGTCCCGAATTTGTAACGTCATTCGATTGCAATTAAAATCTAGCTCGAATCAAAATTCGAGCTTGGTCGGAATTTCTTCGTAGTATTACTCAATCAGCAGGCAGGTTTCGTTTTTTGAAAATATCTCAAAAACTATTGTAGATATCGGAAATCTAAAGAAAAGATTCTTAAAGAGCAGGAAATTTCCTTAAAAAAGTCTTCAACTTCCGAAAGTACCAATATTATTTATAATTTTAATTGAGACATGAAAATAGGTATTGAAAACGAGAGATTCGGCTTAGCTTGATTCAGACACTTGAACAAAAAATTGTTTTAACAAGAAAAATTTATCAGGAGTTAAGTTGTAGGTACTTAGTTTTACTGTAATTTTCTTTCTCATCATTTTTCCGTTACACTAATATTTACAGAAATATTTACAATTAAAGATTGAAAGTTAAAATTCTAAATATCTCTGTTCACATTAGAGTTTGAGAAAAATGGTCAATGATTTGTAGCAAACTTGATTTTCTACAACTTTACTCCTTATACATTTTTCGACTATTCTAATATTAAGAGATTTTTAATATTTTGTGTTTGTTTGACACGAATACATGAAATATATTTTATTGTAAAAAACTTAAAAAAAAAAATTCAACCGATTTCAAAAAACACAAAAAGTCACTATATTAAAAAGCTAAAAATAACAATTTACAGATTTAATTCAAAAGACAATTCGTGCCCAAACCTATTACGTATAATTTAGTATATGTAAATATACAACGTAAATTAAGTTTGAACACTACTGTAACGCTTAAAAATATTGATCGTAGGCATGAATGTTTGGTATATGTGTTCATAAAATTTGGCCATTTCCGCATGCAGGCGGACATGTTCGAGAATGGGCAAAATTGGACTATATTTGGGCAAAACTGCTTCTCTTTGAAACTATTGGAACGTAAGAGATAGAAAAAAAATTTGTTAACAAAAAATCTTCTCTTTAAAATAAACGTTTAATTTGAAAAGTTTTGTTTGAAAAGATTTTCATAAACTCAATAGTTTTCTCATAATTTGTGATTACATGTTCCTCGGAAAGAACTGTTAACATTTCGAATACGCAGAATTGTAACAATTTAATCATTGATATACAACTCAGTATATACTGGGTATTCAAACATGTAAGTCAGTTAGTTGTCACACTACTAACAGTCGAACATAGAATCTTCTCGTTCTTTTTTTGCAGTTGGTTAAAATAATTTATACAATTATTTTATTAAAATTTTCTTTTAATTTTGAAATGTCAATTTTGATTGTCGTTTCCATAGTAACTATAAACTATAATCGTTATATATCGTTCTATTTTGGCTATTAATAAATTTAATTTTTGCAAATACTAAAGTCATATCAGATATTATATTTCATTTTGATCACAATAAAATTATGACCGCTAGAGAGTGATTTATGTATTCTAAAGAAATAGGGAATATGCATGAAAATTTTTTTCACATTTATTTTCAGAATATGAAAATACTGTTAATACTGTAATAATATTTAAAAACGAAAATTAAAATCCGACAAATATCAAGGAAGCTATAAGCTTTTAAAGATTATTATCTATCTCTTTCTTGCAAAAATCCTAAAAACGGAGTTTTACGTGTATTTTAAATGGTGAAATTGTAATATGACGTCACATAACATATCAAGAGGGCTATCACCCGCTTTGTCTAATCGGGAATTTCAATCATTCATATCTCGCTTATTTTAAAGTTATTTAAAAAGTAATTTTACCTTGATATTTGTCAAGTAAACATGCTTCAATTCAAGTGAAAAAAAATGTTCATGCATATTCCCTATTCGCTTAGTTGACGCATCTCCTGCGTAACGAATTTTTTTAAATTGCAAACAATCTTATTTGGAGTCTCAGGAAAAAACCTCTAACTTTGGTAACAATAGGAACTAAAATGGCTAATGAACTAAGAAACTGTTTTCTTTGCATGGAATATAAAAAACTCACTTTAATTTATCTTACCTTTAATTTATAAGACATACAATTAAAGTGAAAGTGATTCTTAGGGCTCAATTAAGTGGACCTTAGTACGGGGAGTAACAAGAGGTGGCAAAAATGTCGATAAAAACAAATGACGAAACAAATAAAAAAGGATTGGAAGCCAGGGGACGGAACTTCCAATGATGAAAATCATAGTTGGTAAGATCCAATAGTCAAAAAAAAAAGAAACACCACTTTATTCACCAAGAATTTAAAAAAAGTGATTATTCAATATTATAAATAGAGGATTTATTGATACATCACTGATAAACACGGATTTGCAGTCTAACCGAAACGCATTCGATTCAAATTGTTGTTGCATTTTTGTCTGTTGATGTTTCCGCTTCTATGTTAGATATTTCAGATTAATTCAATAATTACAATAACGATTTTCCATGACTGGGCTTTATTAGGAGCGAGTCCTTGTTAGGCGACTGTATACCTTATGTATAGTATATAATAAAATATTTTGGAATATACTTTATTCGCAAGGAGAAAACATACCTATAACCGATATTCAGTTTATTATATATGTCCATGAGTCCCGTATGTACCAATAACGACAGTATGTATTTTTTAAATTAAAGATAAATCTCCAATGTATTCACATCAACCGTTCTTACCTGTTTTATCGAATGTATTTGTCAATGTAGGAACATTCATTCGACCGTTCTGATGTTTTCTATACACATGAATCACTCAAATTTGAAATTCAAATAAAATTATATTTATTTTCCTTGTAGCTGTGTAAGCTGGTTACAAATTTTGTATTCTGACATTGTTTAAAGAATTTGGACATAAATATTTACTTTGAATACCGAATGTAACTCGAAATTGTTGAGTATAGTTAGGATTTAATTCTTAGGTTATTTATATTTAGGTTCGTTATTGGTCATTTCAATTTGGAAATATTCGTAGGAAATATTTCATCATTCTAATCATTTCAGATATGATTCGCTACGTAATGATCCCCACAATAAGGTGAATGTCAAAAATGGCTTTGGAAATCCTTTGAGACAGCCATCTAGGACGTCCTGAGTGATGCATATTCATGATTCAAAATTATCTATCCATCGAATTTCAGCGGTGTCACGATGTACACTATCTAACGTCAGGATCTGACGATAGATTACGTCAGTATGTCAATGTTGAGTGTAAGCTATTCAGCACTTTGATAAAGTCTTTAAAAATAGCCAAAAGCGTGAATCGTCGGAATTATTTGGAAGTAGATTCTAACAAAGCGCAAGAACACCCTATGAGCCAACTAAGTAGAGACAATGCACACAGCGGAGGATTGAAAACTAGGATCGTCATATTTGGCCATAAATGAGAAATATAAATTAGTCGTTGCATAAATGTATAAATCACCAGTCCAAGTAGCCGAGCGGTCTATGGCGTTATGTCTGTGCAGTATGCAGTATTTGGAAACTGGGAGGTTATGGGTTCGAATCGCGACATCGGCAATGTGTCAATTATAAAAAAAAAAAAGGGCGGTTAATTGACTAACGAACTCCAGATGAATATCGGCATAGTTCCTATCATAGTCGGCTGCAGCTGCATATCCTACAAATTCCTAGTCTACTCACAAATTCCTTCCACTCCACTTACATCCTCACATCCTAAGGCATCAGAATGGACCTTATGGTCGAAGTGTAGCCCGTCCAGGGCAGCCTTTACAATCTACCTCTCTGTACACTATATAACGTCAGGATCTGATGATAGATTACGTCAGTATTTCAATTTTGAGTGTAAGCTATTCAGCACTCTGATAAAGTCTTTCAAAATAGTTAAAAGCATGAATCGTCGGAATTATTTTTAAGTAGATTCTAACAAAACGCAAGAACACCCTAGGAGCCAACTAAGTTGAGACAATGCTCACAGCGGAGGATTAAAAACTAGGATCGTCTTATTTGGCCATAAATAAGAAATATAAATTAGTCGTAGTATAAATGATTTTCTATTCGTATTTCAATCGTCCTCACAAAATTTGAAGGTTCTCAATTCGATTGTATTTTTGTGTATGTGTATATTACTCGATTTATTCGCCAATTGTCAACCGATTTTAATGATTATTTTTGTAAATAAATTATATACCACCAGGGTGATCTTATACTAATTTGGTTAAGGTCAGATCATGGAGTATGAGATGAACAAAAGGAACTTCTCAACGGATGACAGCATAACGAATCGTGATTGCGTTATCGTATTAAGGATTTTTTAGAAGAATCATATTTAAATATATGTCATAGCCCAGTAGAGATACCGGTTAAGTAACTACTTAGCCGGCCAAGTAGCTACTTGCCGGCGAGTAGAACCAAAAGTGGGGGAGGTAATAATATTGTTCTACTTGACTGAATGAACCAGTCAAGTAGATTGGTTCATGGCCGAAATGATACTTGACTGCTGCGCTTTGGCCAAGTAGAATCATCGTACGCGTTTATGCTAATCTACGAACTAGTTTTATTTGTTTTGTTTTGATAATCATAATGCTCGATTTTCGTCACACATAAGATTTTGAACGGCTATACTTTTATGATTTCATGTAAACAGAGTTCGTTTGTATTTACGTTTCGAGCTGTGCAGCAGTTTGTCTGTTTAGTCAAGTTTTCAAAAATGGCTGAAAATACTGATGAAATTGATAATCGAGCGGAGTTCAACGCAAAATTGTAAAATTTTTTCAAAAATCATTCTAAGAGTAATAACTGTATGTGGAATACCGAGCATGAAAAACTTGTTATCCAAGTTTTAACCGAAGTTGAAATGGTAAAATGCAAAAAACATCGCAACTTTGCCAAACACTATTAACTTGTTAGGATTGGTGGTCTCACGTACGTTATTTTAAAGCAAGATCCCCTCATTCAGAAGGTACCATCCGAAAATTGTTATGACAAACTGTTAGAAACGCATATCCATGTAGGGCGAGAGCACATGTACTATTATTTAAAATATATATAGATATAATAAAATATAGATATTGAGTGACGGGTACAATGGGACGGGGACAATTGAATCTTGTAGACTTCCAGTCGTGTGCAGATGGGGAATGTCGTTTTCTTATGAACTACCAGCATCATGGTAATGCGCTTTTTTAATTTTTAAAATGTGTTTACTGAATTACATTATACGGACCAATATTAATTCAGGACTGAATTTTTAAAATGTAGGTACCACATTTTTTCACTCGAGACTCTCAAATCAAAACACGTAGCAAACGTCGTGGAAGAACTTCTAAAAATTGTTTTGCACCGTCGGCACCCCCAATTCCTCCAAAGTGACAACGGGAGAGAATTTGTCGCTGAAGTGATCATAGAGTTGGTTGCACGTTGACCGCATTTAAAAATTGTCCACGGTTGTCTTCGGCATCCAAAACCTCAGGGCAGTGTTGTGCGGGAAAATGGGGACATGAAATATATCATAATAGCTTGGATGCTTGATCACAAATCGACAAATTGGAGTCGCGGCTGCTATCAGGTTCAGGTAATTAAATTTTATGGTGTTTTAGAAATTTTACTTTTTTGAGTCAGGATTAATCATATTTTTAAATGTAATTTTGCAGTGGCAGAAGAATACGGCGAGACATCGTATAATTAACAGGTCTCCAAACGAAGTCCGGAAACTCTACTTGGCTTCAAGTCTTCAGTTTATACATAATATATGTCATATATATATATATATATATATATATATATATATATAAAATCATCAGTTTATACATAATATATGTCATATATATATATATATATATATATATATATATATATATATATATAATCATCAGTTTATACATAATATATGTCATATATATATATATATATAATCATCAGTTTATATATATATATATATATATATATATATATATATATATATATATATATATATATAAATATAAACTGTTTATATATAATATATATATAAACTGGAGACTTGAAGCTTACTCCTTCATCTTCAATTTAGTAAAGTTATGATGATGATGAAGTGTTCCATATCTCCTATTAGGCGTTGGAGACTCTGTTCTTCCAGGTTTGTTTGTCCTACACTTGGTACTTCAGATGCGTCAACGTTTAATATTAATATTTAGTAAAGTTATATTAAACTAATAATTCATTGCTTCTGTAACTATGTAAATTTTATATAGTTATAAATTAATTATATAAATATATATATAATTATATATATATATATATAATATATATATATATATATATATATATATATATATATATATATATATATATATATATATATATATATATATATATATATATATATATATATATATATATAATATAAATTAAGGCTCTTTGCGACATCCACTAGGTAATATCTTTACAACTTCAAGAGTTACATTCTCTTAAAAATTCCCAAAAAATTTGTACAATTCAACCTCTACCTTTCTTCAAAACTGGCATGCGTTTTCCCACACTATCAAAGCAGTAAAAACTTGATAAACTATTGCATTCCATAAATCCATTTTTCAATGTATTTGAAATTTTGATATAATAAATAAAACGCGACAGGAGAAATTAATCATTTATATTTAATTTTTAAAACTATATAACACATAATTTATATAAAGTATGTGGTGAGATACATGTGAATGAATGAATGATAATGATAATGGGGGGGGGGGACTTTGATGCACTGCGACCTATTAGATCTATTGTGCTCCCCCATCTGGTGATTAACGAGGAGTGGTCTCGTCTTAGAGCACCTCGTCCAGCCCTGTTTCCTTCAGAAAGTCCAGGATGTTGATTGGATCTAGGGATTGTAGTTTCTCGGTTCGAGTCTGGTAGACTCCCAGACATTTTATTCTTTTGTGTATGCGGGCGTCACAGTTTATTAGGATTAGGATTAGTTCCGGGAATTTCTCCGCGAAACTTGTAATTGTCCTGATTTTCCAGGCCCAGCTCCCTAACATGTCCCCTGAGTCTATAATGCCCAGTAAGAAACCTCGTCAGACACCGCAGTCTATTCTTGCTCAAGCCAATGCAGGATTTGTATCTTTTACGGTCATAGTTAGAGAAGATTCTCGGCCTGCCTGAACCCAGAAAGCTTCCTCCAATGTATGGTTCTCTTGGTGTCTTCCTTTTTTTTGATCCCTTCTCGTTTGAAGTATTTACCCAGTCCGCAGAATGGCTCTGGACCTGTAAGGTATGTCTAACTTTAATAAAAAATTGTATTATCAAAGCAGTAGAAAATTGATAAATTATTGCATTCTATTAAATAAAATTAAAAAAAAATGTATTTGAAATTTGGGTATAATAAATAATAAAACGCATCAGGATAAATTAATCATTTAAATTCAATTTTTATACAACTATATAACACATAATTTATATAAAGTATGTGTGAGAAACATGTATCTAGGAAGTAATATTTTTGAATATCTATTTTCTAAAATAAAAAAAATAAATGTAAGTTCTATAATCATAATATATGAATGATATTTTCGGCACGTCTTTAAATGCACCTGTGACCACACGAGAAACACAAGTATAAACGAACATTTCATTCATCTGAGAACAGTTAAGAAATACATTCACCACCTACTTCGACTACTCCACATCGAAATGCTTGTCAATGGTGGAGGTGTAGTGACAATAAAATCTTATTGTTCGTTTACTATACGACGTATTTTAAAAATATATATATTGAGTGACTGGTAAATATCATAAAAATAGTATGATTTCTTAATTTAAAACAGGTGAATCGAACTTCATGCTTAACACGTTTTTATTAGTTTGACTTGTAACAACTAGTGAAAGTTGTTACAGGTTGGACATGCAAGGTTCGTGGGAACATCAATTATCTCAGACACCGTCTTTAAAATGGGCACAGGTATACTTCCCAAGATATACTCCTTCTCAAAACCTTCCAATGTAGTCTGTGATAAGGCCATGTGGTTGGAAGGAGAACCACGCTATCTCAAGAAAGAAATCGTCAGGTATACAGACGGATCCAAAACTGAAGAAGGGACCGGGGACCGGGAATCTACGGTGAGAGACCTAATGCAGCAACAATGCTAGCAATAATGCTAGCAATGCTAGCAACAGGCAGATACCTTAGAAACTAGTTTTTTTCTTCTTTATTCGAATACGTAAGAAGCTGAATGAATAAGAACCGAAAACCAGAAAATATCGTTATTTTTGGTGTATCGAAAACCAGAGCTAAACTGACAAAATAAATCGATTATTTCGGTTTGGTGTATAGTTAAACACACGCGGTAAACACATACTGAACATAGTCTTCTCAACAGCCTTTATTTCAGTTGGTGTTGTGGTACATGCTCTTTCGATTTCGGGGTCTTGTAGCGTAGTCTCAGCTCATTTTTAAGCGAATTAGTTTTTATAGTAATATTTAAAAAATTAAAAACTAGTCCCTCGAAACTGAACAAAAATCGAACCGATATTTTATAAAAATTGAGCCGGAACGAAAACTGAAACAAACAAATAAGCACGGTTCGAAATCATGTGTATATTTGAATATGATCTAAATTTAAGTCTTGTTCCTGATTCGTCCAAACGATATCATCCTAATAATATTCCTATAATTCGTATAATATATATTACTTGCTATCCCCCGTGACTTCATCCGCATTTATATGAAAGCTAAATCACGCTATATGATTATGTATACAATAAATTTTTTCTTCCGACTTACTTTACAAATTAAAATAAATTAAATTAAAAAAAAAATTAATTAATTAAAAAGAAATTCTCCCTCCAACCGGATTTGAACCAGCGACCTATGTATATCTATATGTATCTATACTCATATAATAACGCAGAATAGTCTTTTGTTTGTTTGTATGAACGCGCTAGTCTTTGGAATCGCCAGTCCGAAAATTTTTTTGCGTTAGGCAGCTCATTTATTGAGGAAGGGTATAGGCTGTATACAAATTTAACGCGGGTGAAACCGCGGGGGATAGCTAGTTGAATATATTTTTTCTTCCGACTTACTTTACAAATAGCAATATTTAAGGCTAACTAAGAAATTTAACGTAATGCTAGATAGCCCATAGCCTTCCTCATGAATGTGGCTATCTAACGCAAAAAGAATATTTCAAATTGGACTGGCAGTTCCAGAGATTAGCGCGTTCAAACAAACAAACAAAAAAACTTTTCAGCTTTGTTATATTAGTATAGATAGATTAAAAAATATAACAGGTGGAGCTATTTTATGCTAATTTATATATATTACGTATAAGCACATAAAAAATTTCAAAATATTGAATTGCTTTTGAAAAATAATTAAAATTTTCAATAATCTCTCACATGTGACATACTGTCGAATAATAACTATATATACTTGAATAGGCAACTTTCCATGTCATGTCTATTTCCGAACACTGTGTACGTTAAACCGTGGCCTGAATTGGTACCGTTTATATTTTAGATTTATTGATATATAAAAAATGATAAAGAATGTGATAAATTTTGAATTGATATCATCGCTACCTGTGGGTGTAAATGTGTTTCAATTGTTTTATAGTGCTCTGATATTACTTTTTGTATATTTGTGTATAAATTTATTATTTTTTATTGCGACATTTAGAACGAATTTTATTTATTTATGTATACCTCTATATGAAAACTATTACCTTGTACGTAGTATTGAAGTTTTCTCATAAACAATAAAACCTATTTTGACAAAATGGAAACCTGACTTCAAAAATCAAATATTCTATAACAAAAAACGCACTAAAAAGTAAAAAAAATAATATTCTTGTGCCAATGTTAGTTCACCTAAGCAAAATTTTTTAAATATATATATACAATTATTGTTATTTTTGGAGTCGGTGTCAGCATAGAGAAATTCACATAACTTTTGGACACCGCCTCCAAAAATAACAATAATTGTACATATATATTTAAAAATTTTTGCTTAGGTGAACTAAAATTGGCACAAGAATATGCAATTATTTTTTTACTTTTTAGTGCATTTTTTATAGAATATTTGATTTTTGAAGTCGGGTTTCCATTTTGTCATAATAAGTTTTATTTCTCGCTTTTTAGTGACTTTAAAAGTTCTATAACTTATTTTATTTGTCTAAATATGGGTAGACCAACTAAACGACCTACTAACTTTTAGTGCATTTCTTTATAACAAATTTTTCTTTATCCGTTGTTTTTTTTTTTTTTAAATTTTTAGTGAATTTTTTCATTGAACAGATTTTCATTTTTTTTACATGCATTTTGTTTTTTTTTTGTACAAATTTTTTTTTGGGGTCGGTTTTTTTTTGTAAAAAATGGTTTTGAAGTCGGTTTTTAAAAAAATTTTCTAATTTTCCCATTATAAATCAGTATTCTCTAAAAAAAAAAAATTTCGCAGAAATCGGTTATCGCATATAAAATGAGGATTTTTCTCGATTTCTCGGGGATCCCCTCATCAGAATGCGATTTGGTGCCAATGGGACCAATGGGAAACCAAACCCTTTACAACAACAAAAAATTTAAAATCGGTTCATAAATGACGGAGTTCAGAGGTGACACACCAAAAAAAAAAGAAAAAAAATACAGACGAATTGAGAACCATCCTCCTTTTTGAAGTCGGGTTAAAAATATATTGAAATTTAGTAAACTATGATTATTTAAAATTAAATTAAATACTGATATGAAAAAATTAACTCGTCAACCAGGAATCGAACCTCGGGCCTCTGGATATCTAGTCCAGTATGCTTCTGCTACACCAAAGACGATTGTGACGTAGTAGCCAACTTTTTCATATTATTCTAATTTTTTTATTTTTTTATTTATTTAGACAGTATTACTTCTGTTGAAGTGATCTATTTATTTAATATTTGTTTATTTGTGTATACTTTCGAGTCAACATAACGATTTAATTAAAAATTCAATGACAATGAAATTTGTCGGAGTATACGCTAAAGTCTTCTACAATTTGTCATACGTAACCGAGAGGAATTTGGACAAACATCGTTATGTTGACGCTTAAGTATACACAAATAAGCAAATATTAAATATATGATTATTTATCCCATATTTGAAAAAAATCATCACAATTTGTTTAATTCCCAACGGCGGCAGTTTTTCAACTAAATTAATTTTTAAAAAATTAATGGGGCGACTAATTGACTAAATTGTCGGCGTATAAACAAGAACGAACGTAACCGGATCGGATATGCTTGTGAAGGTTTCCTTCCACAAAATCCAGATGAATATCAGCATAGTTTCTATCAAAACCGGCTGCAGTCGCAAAACCAACCAAATCCTAGTATGCATTAGGGTTTCACCGAGGCTACGAAGTAGCCTCGCCTCGCCTCGGTCCTCGGTTACGAGGCACGAGGCAAGGCGAGGCGAGGTTCGAAATTTTAGTCCTCGTAACTAACCGAGGCGAGGCGAGGTATGTTGTCACAAAAACCTCGCCTCGGTCGAGGCAAATTAATATAGTAACAAGTATTTTTACAAAAAACATGAAACAATAGATGCATTTTAAGGAAAAAGAAATTGTATATCATGATTACTTTTTATAATAATAGTAACTTGTAAATGGGTTTCGCATTGGAAATCGTGGAAGCATTTTGAAGAAGCTCTTATATAGTTCTTATAACATCACGTGATTTCATCTTTATAATATTTTTTTAGGCCAATATATATATATATATATATATATATATATATATATATATATATATATATATATATATATATTCTTGTGTTGAAAATTATTGGATATCGGAAAACTATATGGATATGGATATCAAGTCAGCAGATAATTTTGAGATTGGATTATTGGCTAAATCCAAAAAGCACTAAAATTACAAACCAACCATTAACTTAGCACCCATTAAGTACCAAATTAGATACAACATAAATCCATTTTGGTCCGGTATATTTTACAGTGTATATAAGCAATTAACTCAGTTTGTATTTTCACTTTTTGTAACTTAATTACAAATTCAATTATTTTTAATAAATTTTAATTTTATCAGTATTATTTACTAAGTTGATACAGGACACTGAAAAAAGGTTTTCAGTGTCCTGCAAGAGTTTTTTATATAATGCTATCTTTTTTCATCTAAGCGGAATGGAAACCAAAATTAGCAAATACGTATTTATTCAACAAAAACTGTTACACACAATAACCTTAAACCTTTTTATTTCTATAATCATTACTTTTTATTTTATATCGCAAAAGGTAGATATACTGTAAAATATTTTGATTATTTTATCTTTTTTTGTCGGAGAAAGGTAGAATAGAAAAAAAAGTTATGTAACAGTGTTAGTATAAAATGGTTTACTATATTGGATAATCAAATCAATATAATGGAATGGAAAAAATAAACGATTTTCTTATTTAAGAATTCATATTAACTGCTTTCTATTATGAGGATCGTGCTGTTCAATTTAAAAATAAATTCCGTGGTATGGAAATTAAGATGGTGTTGTACCTGGATTTGTGCCCGTTATACAGGATGTTCGAATTTTTTTGATAAGTCATTAATTTTACTCTTTAATTTAACTACAATAATAAGTTTTGTATAAATTAAATACTGTATTAAAAGAATGAAAAACTATAAAGCTTCAGGAACAAATAGTATTAATGTTGAAGTAATAAAATATGGATGTGAAACTAGGAAATAATATATGAATTAATAAAAAAATGTCAGAAGAAGTTATGCCTGAGGAATGGAATTTGGGCATTATTTACCCTATATATAAAAAAGATGACAAGTATGATTGTAAAAACTAAAAACTACAGAGGGATAACATTATTAAACACAACGTATAAAACATTTTATACTGACAAATAAAATTAAAAATAATGTAGAAAAATTTATGGGAGAATACCAGTGTGGATTTAGACAAAATAAAGGAACAGTGGATCAACTTTATGTTGTTAGACCGATTACGGAAAAGTTTTATGAATATGATACTGATTTATACATGCTTTTTATCGATTTCAAGCAAGTATTTGATAACATCAATAGAAAAAAACTGTATGAAGCAATGCACATGCTTGGAATACCATCAAAACTTATAAAACTTACAAAAATGACAATGAAAAACACCAAGGCCAGTATAAATATAGGTGGTAAAACTGGAGAAACATTTACCTCCGTGAACTGGGCATACGAGTTCAACCAAAATTAAAACTAACTATATGAAAAAATTGTACCAAAATTGTACCTAATTGTACCACAAAAAGAAAAAATTGTACCTTCCAAATAACCCAAAAAATCGACCCCGAAAAAATGGGCCGCATACGACTTCGTCGGAAATTAAATTTGAATATGCCAAAAAATTGTACCAAAATTGTACCTAATTGTACCGCAAAAAGAAAAAAAAAAACTTTTCAAATAACCTAGAAAAACGACTTCGAAAATTTTTGATGTCGAATTCATCACTTCTACATGAAAAAAATATACAATATAACTACATGAAATATTTGAACCAAAACTGTACCTGATGGTATTACAGAATAATCAAATGAAACATTGGAAATAACCCAGAAAATCGACCTCGAAAAATTGAGCCGCACACCATTTCGAAAGAAATTAAATTTTAATATGCCGAAAAATTGTAGCAAAATAGTACGTAATTGTACCGTAAAAATAAAATAATTAACTATTCAAACTACCTAGAAAATCCACTTCGAAAATTTTTGATGTTTGATTCATTAGTACATAAAATTCTGAGGCTATTATATTTGAAGTGAAATAATTGTAGAAATATTGTGCATAACAAAAACCGCTAAAAACCAAAATTTAACTTACATATCTTATAAATAACTTCGAAAAAAGTGCCACTTCGAAAAATATTTTGTCAGTTTTACCTATTATTAGACCTTCTATAAAAATTTAACGTTGCCAAAATATTATGTTTGAAGAGTATTTTGACATACTATTCAAACCAAAAATTGTACCTCCTCGATAACGAAGAAATTAACCAAATAGACATATTTTTGGAGATTTGACCCTTTTGGGACGCATTTTGAGAATATGTTTCTATGGCACCAGATAGCCTTTCTCTAGAGGATAATGATTGCATGAAACAAAAAAATTGTACCTTTTAAATAAGAGCGAAAAATCAGTTTTTCTGTTTCGCCCATTTCGGACATTCCTAGTGAAAAACTGAAAATGTAAAAAAATTGTACCAAAATTGTACCCCGTATATCCGTAAACAGCAAAAAAATATCTCTTCAAATAAGGGAGATATTAAAGGTTGGATTTTTTACCTATTTCGGACCTGGCCAGAAAAAAAATTTTTTGACCAAAATATTCTGTTCGTGGAGTACTTCAGCATATCATGGTTAACAAAAATTGTACCTCTTGTATAAGGGCCGAAATTAACAAAATTGAACCAAAATGGACATAATTTTTAAGATTTGAACCTTTTGGGACAATTTTTGGGTAAATGTTTCTTTGAAACAAGATGACTTTTGACTAGAGGATAATGATTGCATGCAAGAAAAAAATTGTACCTTTTAAATAAGGGAGAAAAATCAGTTTCTCTGTTTCGCCAATTTCGGACACTCCTAGCGAAAAACTGAAAATTTAAAATAATTGTACCAAAATTGTACCCGGTAAATCCACAAACAGTAAAAGAATATCTCTTCAAATAAGAGAGATATTAAAGGTTGTTTTTTTTACCCATTTCGGACCTGGCCAGAAAAAAATTTTTTTGACCAAAATTTTCTGTACATGGTACACTTTAGCCAGCCATATAAAACAAAAATTGTACCTCTTGTATAAGGGGCGAAATTAACGAAATTGTACTAAAATAAACTAAAATAAACTAAATTTTGGAAATTTGACCCTTTTGGGACACTTTTTGGGTAAATGTTTCTCTGGCATAAGATAACTTTTTACTAGAGGATAATGATTGCATGCAAGAAAAAAATTGTACCTTTAAAATAAGGGAGAAAAATCAGTTTTTCTGTTTCGCCCATTTCGGACACTCCTAGCGAAAAACTGAAAAAGTAAAATAATTGTACCAAAATTGTACCCCGTAAATCCGCAAGCAGCAAAAGAATATCTCTTCAAATAAGGGAGATATTAAAGGTTGTTTTTTTTACCCATTTCGGACCAGGCCAGAAAAAAAATTTTTTGACCAAAATATTCTGTTCATGGAGTACTTTGGCATGTCATGAATAACAAAAATTGTACCTCTTGTATAAGGGGCGAAATTAACGAAAATGTACCAAAAAAAACTGAATTTTGGAAATTTGACCCTTTTAGGACACTTTTTGGGTAAATGTTTCTCTGGCATAAGATGTCCATTTACTAGAGGATAATGATTGCGTGCAAGAAAAAAATTGTACCTTTTAAATAAGGGAGAAAAATCAGTTTTTCTGTTTCGCCCATTTCGGACACTCCTATCGAAAAATTGAAAATGAAAAATAATTGTACCAAAATTGTACCCCGTAAATCCGCAAGCAGCAAAAGAATATCTCTTCAAATAAGGGAGATATTAAAGGTTGGTTTTTTTACCCATTTCGGACCTGGCCAGAAAGAAAATTTTTTAACCAAAATATTCTGTTCATGGAGTACTTTGGCATGTCATGATTAACAAAAATTGTACCTCTTGTATAAGGGGTGAAATTACCGAAAATGTACCAAAATAAACTAAATTTTGGAAATTTGACTCTTTTGGGACACTTTTTGGGAAATGTTTCTCTGGCATAAGATGACCTTTTACTAGAGGATAATGATTGCATGCATGAAAAAAATTGTACCTTTTAAATAAGGGAGAAAAATCAGTTTTTCTGTTTCGCCCATTTCGGACACACCTAGCGAAAAACTGAAAAAGTAAAATAATTGTACCAAAATTTTACCCCGTAAATCCGCAAGCAGCAAAAGAATATCTCTTCAAATAAGGGAGATATTAAAGGTTGTTTTTTTTACCCATTTCGGACCAGGCCAGAAAAAAAATTTTTTGACCAAAATATTCTGTTCGTGGAGTACTTTGGCATGTCATGAATAACAAAAATTGTACCTCTTGTATAAGGGGCGAAATTAACGAAAATGTACTAAAATAAACTAAATTTTGGAAATTTGACCCTTTTGGGACACTTTTTGGGAAATGTTTCTCTAGCATAAGATGACCTATTACTAGAGGATAATGATTGCATGCATGAAAAAAATTGTACCTTTTAAATAAGGGAGAAAAATCAGTTTTTCTGTTTCGCTCATTTCGGACACTCCTAGCGAAAAACTGAAAATGTAAAATAATTGTACCAAATTTGTACCCCGTAAATCCGCAAGCAGCAAAAGAATATCTCTTCAAATAAGGGAGATATTAAAGGTTGTTTTTTTTACCCATTTCGGACCAGGCCAGAAAAAAAATTTTTTGACCAAAATATTCTGTTCGTGGAGTACTTTGGCATGTCATGATTAACAAAAATTGTTCCTCTTGTATAAGGGGTGAAATTAACGAAAATGTACCAAAATAAACTAAATTTTGGAAATTTGACCCTTTTGGGACACTTTTTGGGTAAATGTATCTCTGGCATAAGATGACCTTTTACTAGAGGATAATGATTGCATGAAAGACAAAAATTGTACCTTTTAAATAAGGGAGAAAAATCAGTTTTTCTGTTTCGCCCATTTCGGACACTCTTAGCAAAAAACTGAAAATGTAAAATAATTGTACCAAAATTGTACCCCGTAAATCCGCAAGCAGCAAAAGAATATCTCTTCAAATAAGGGAGATATTAAAGGTTGTTTTTTTTACCCATTTCGGACCAGGCCAGAAAAAAAATTTTTGACCAAAATATTCTGTTCGTGGAGTACTTTAGCATGTCATGATTAACAAAAATTGTACCTCTTGTATAAGGGGTGAAATTAACGAAAATGTACCAAAATAAACTAAATTTTGGAAATTTGACCCTTTTGGGACAATTTTTGGGTAAATGTATCTCTGGCATAAGATGACCTTTTACTAGAGGATAATGATTGCATGAAAGACAAAAATTGTACCTTTTAAATAAGGGAGAAAAATCAGTTTTTCTGTTTCGCCCATTTCGGACACTCTTAGCAAAAAACTGAAAATGTAAAATAATTGTACCAAAATTGTACCCCGTAAATCCGGAAGCAGCAAAAGAATATCTCTTCAAATAAGGGAGATATTAAAGGTTGTTTGTTACAATAATTTGAGATTCTTGAAAAATTCTTACATACTTTAATATACTATAAAAAATGATGCGTGTCGTACACCTCTAAACTTAGGGTTCCGTAGTATGTACTAGGTATAGCAATCAGTAATTTTACTACCCAGAATTTATAATTATTCATAAATACATTTATATTTTATTTCAAATATTATTACCAATATGACGGGAGTTTGGTGGATGAGGTCAGTTCCTTGCAGATGAGCTCATAACGGCTTAATATTATTATATTATTATAATTTTTTTTATGCGCAATGAATTAATATCTGTCAACCTAGCACAACAACTTTTTCAAATCAAGTCGAAAGTAGTCGCCAAATTTGCCGCTATTTTATCGTGTATTAGTTGTGTTAAACTAAATTTTGTCGCTCTTCTTTAACGGAGAAATTGTGTGTTGCTTTTTCCAAAGTACTTGAATGAGATCTCATCTTAAAAAACTATAACGTCAATGGCAGCTTGTGGGAACGTAAACGGGGTTAATAACCAAGTGCGAAAACCACTTTGGATTAACTACCCTCAGCCACATTGTTTTTTACGGGGATAAGTATCTTTGTTTCCTTGATATCCCCCTAACTGTTTAGTCTATTAAAAAAGTTGTAAGAACAATTTTACAATTTTAAAGAGAATAAAAATGTACACATTTTTTGTACGAATAATTTTTTCTCAGCGTCAATATTTTAGGCAATATTAGTCTAAAACAGAACAAATGGGGCCCCAAAAATTATACTTCAACAATAATATAACTTTTAATACCCTTATATATTATATTATATACCGGGTAAAACGCATGTTTAAACCCATGTTTTTACAGTTTTAAAAATCGCATAAAACGACATACGATAGGATGTGCACATGTAAAAAATATTAACTCAATATACTACATGTTTGTATTATTGTTCATAACAAACATTTACAAGTATATTATTGTGTTTTTTATTTATCTTTATATTTTTTTAAATTCGATTTTCTATTGAAATTTATTAATTATTGACCATTAAATAAATTAATGTTTTTATTTTTATTAAAATATAATTATGAATGCCAGAAATTTTAATACTTTCCTCGGAATATAGATTGAGAAGTAAGATATTTTTTTTAAATCTAATGGTATTATCAATAGGGAATATGCATGAAAATTTTTTTGCACATTTATTTTCAGAATATGAAAATACTGTTAATACTGTAATAATATTTAAAAACGAAATTAAAATCCGACAAATATCAAGGAAGCTATAAGCTTTTATAGATTATTATCTGTCTCTTTCTTGAAAAATACTAAAAACGGAGTTTTACGTGTATTTTAAATGGTGAAAGTGAAATATGACGTCACATAACATATCAAGAGGGCTATCACCCTCTTTGTCTAATCGGGAATTTCAATCATTCATATCTCACTTATTTTTAAAGTTATTTAAAAAATAATTTAACCTTGATATTTGTCAAGTAAACATGCTTCAATTCAAGTGAAAAAAAATTTTCATGCATATTCCCTATTGTGGTATTTTTTTGTAAAAGAGCCAAATTATGAGTTATTTTGTTTCGAGTATTGTGGTATAAGTTTTATTAGTTTAATAACTTGTTTCAACTCGAAATCAACCGTAATGGTACTCATATTTCTTAAAAGCCAGAAATATTAGTTTGTTATTTACTTGATTTAAGTGAAATAAAGAGAAAACCGATTGTAAGCGTCGTTTAAACCCAGTATAATATATATATATATATATATATATATATATATATATATATATATATATATATATATATATATATATATATATATATATATAAGGGTATTATAAGTTATATTAACATTGAAGTATTATTTTCGAAGCCCGATTTTTTCTATTTTTGGCTAATATTGCCTAAACTATTGAAGCTATGAAAAAATTGTTTATACAAAATATATATGCATTTTTATTTCCTACCAAATTCATATGAAAAACAAGAGCGACAAAATTTAGTTTAACACAACTAATACACGATAAAATAGCGGCAAATTTGGCGACTACTTTCGACTTGAATTGAAAAAGTTGTTGTGCTAGGTTGACAGATATTAATTCATTGCGCATAAAAAAATTATAATAATATAATAATATAATAATATTAAGCCGTTATGAGCTCATCTGCAAGGAACTGACCTCATCCACCAAACTCCCGTCATATTGGTAATAATATTTGAAATAAAATATAAATGTATTTATGAATAATTATAAATTCTGGGTAGTAAAATTACTGATTGCTATACCTAGTACATACAACGGAACCCTAAGTTTAGAGGTGTACGACACGCATCATTTTTTATAGTATATTAAAGTATGTAAGAAATTTCCAAGAATCTCAAATTATTGTAACAAACAACCTTTAATATCTCCCTTATTTGAAGAGATATTCTTTTGCTGCTTGCGGATTTACGGGGTACAATTTTGGTACAATTATTTTACTTTTTCAGTTTTTCGCTAGGAGTGTCCGAAATGGGCGAAACAGAAAAACTGATTTTTCTCCCTTATTTTAAAGGTACAATTTTTTTCTTGCATGCAATCATTATCCTCTAGTAAAAAGTTATTTTATGCCAGAGAAACATTTACCCAAAAAGTGTCCCAAAAGGGTCAAATTTCCAAAATTTAGTTTATTTTAGTTTATTTTAGTACAATTTCGTTAATTTCGCCCCTTATACAAGAGGTACAATTTTTGTTTTATATGGCTGGCTAAAGTGTACCATGTACAGAAAATTTTGGTCAAAAAAATTTTTTTCTGGCCAGGTCCGAAATGGGTAAAAAAAACAACCTTTAATATCTCTCTTATTTGAAGAGATATTCTTTTACTGTTTGTGGATTTACCGGGTACAATTTTGGTACAATTATTTTACATTTTCAGTTTTTCGCTAGGAGTGTCCGAAATTGGCGAAACAGAAAAACTGATTTTTCTCACTTATTTAAAAGGTACACTTTTTTTCATGCATGCAATTATTATCCTCTAGTAAAAGGTCATCTTATGCCAGAGAAACATTTCCCAAAAAGTGTCCCAAAAGGGTCAAATTTCCAAAATTTAGTTTATTTTGGTACATTTTCGTTAATTTCACCCCTTATACAAGAGGTACAATTTTTGTTAATCATGACATGCCAAAGTACTCCATGAACAGAATATTTTGGTTAAAAAATTTTCTTTCTGGCCAGGTCCGAAATGGGTAAAAAAACCAACCTTTAATATCTCCCTTATTTGAAGAGATATTCTTTTGCTGCTTGCGGATTTACGGGGTACAATTTTGGTACAATTATTTTACATTTTCAATTTTTCGATAGGAGTGTCCGAAATGGGCGAAACAGAAAAACTGATTTTTCTCCCTTATTTAAAAGGTACAATTTTTTTCTTGCACGCAATCATTATCCTCTAGTAAATGGACATCTTATGCCAGAGAAACATTTACCCAAAAAGTGTCCTAAAAGGGTCAAATTTCCAAAATTCAGTTTTTTTTGGTACATTTTCGTTAATTTCGCCCCTTATACAAGAGGTACAATTTTTGTTAAT
The DNA here is from genome assembly GCA_963920215.1 of Nineta flava. Taxonomy (NCBI): domain Eukaryota; kingdom Metazoa; phylum Arthropoda; class Insecta; order Neuroptera; family Chrysopidae; genus Nineta; species Nineta flava. Next base: position 98,400,856 of record OY986040.1, read on the forward strand.
CATGACATGCCAAAGTACTCCATGAACAGAATATTTTGGTTAAAAAATTTTCTTTCTGGCCAGGTCCGAAATGGGTAAAAAAACCAACCTTTAATATCTCCCTTATTTGAAGAGATATTCTTTTGCTGCTTGCGGATTTACGGGTACAATTTTGGTACAATTATTTTACATTTTCAATTTTTCGATAGGAGTGTCCGAAATGGGCGAAACAGAAAAACTGATTTTTCTCCCTTATTTAAAAGGTACAATTTTTTTCTTGCACGCAATCATTATCCTCTAGTAAATGGACATCTTATGCCAGAGAAACATTTACCCAAAAAGTGTCCTAAAAGGGTCAAATTTCCAAAATTCAGTTTTTTTTGGTACATTTTTGTTAATTTCGCCCCTTATACAAGAGGTACAATTTTTGTTATTCATGACATGCCAAAGTACTCCATGAACAGAATATTTTGGTCAGAAAATTTTTTTTCTGGCCTGGTCCGAAATGGGTAAAAAAAACAACCTTTAATATCTCCCTTATTTGAAGAGATATTCTTTTGCTGCTTGCGGATTTACGGGGTACAATTTTGGTACAATTATTTTACATTTTCAATTTTTCGATAGGAGTGTCCGAAATGGGCGAAACAGAAAAACTGATTTTTCTCCCTTATTTAAAAGGTACAATTTTTTTCTTGCACGCAATCATTATCCTCTAGTAAATGGACATCTTATGCCAGAGAAACATTTACCCAAAAAGTGTCCTAAAAGGGTCAAATTTCCAAAATTCAGTTTTTTTTGGTACATTTTTGTTAATTTCGCCCCTTATACAAGAGGTACAATTTTTGTTATTCATGACATGCCAAAGTACTCCATGAACAGAATATTTTGGTCAGAAAATTTTTTTTCTGGCCTGGTCCGAAATGGGTAAAAAAAACAACCTTTAATATCTCCCTTATTTGAAGAGATATTCTTTTGCTGCTTGCGGATTTACGGGGTACAATTTTGGTACAATTATTTTACTTTTTCAGTTTTTCGCTAGGAGTGTCCGAAATGGGCGAAACAGAAAAACTGATTTTTCTCCCTTATTTTAAAGGTACAATTTTTTTCTTGCATGCAATCATTATCCTCTAGTAAAAAGTTATCTTATGCTAGAGAAACGTTTACCCAAAAAGTGTCCCAAAAGGGTCAAATTTCCAAAATTTAGTTTATTTTAGTTTATTTTAGTACAATTTCGTTAATTTCGCCCCTTATACAAGAGGTACAATTTTTGTTTTATATGGCTGGCTAAAGTGTACCATGTACAGAAAATTTTGGTCAAAAAAATTTTTTTCTGGCCAGGTCCGAAATGGGTAAAAAAAACAACCTTTAATATCTCTCTTATTTGAAGAGATATTCTTTTACTGTTTGTGGATTTACCGGGTACAATTTTGGTACAATTATTTTAAATTTTCAGTTTTTCGCTAGGAGTGTCCGAAATTGGCGAAACAGAGAAACTGATTTTTCTCCCTTATTTAAAAGGTACAATTTTTTTCTTGCATGCAATCATTATCCTCTAGTCAAAAGTCATCTTGTTTCAAAGAAACATTTACCCAAAAATTGTCCCAAAAGGTTCAAATCTTAAAAATTATGTCCATTTTGGTTCAATTTTGTTAATTTCGGCCCTTATACAAGAGGTACAATTTTTGTTAACCATGATATGCTGAAGTACTCCACGAACAGAATATTTTGGTCAAAAAATTTTTTTTCTGGCCAGGTCCGAAATAGGTAAAAAATCCAACCTTTAATATCTCCCTTATTTGAAGAGATATTTTTTTGCTGTTTACGGATATACGGGGTACAATTTTGGTACAATTTTTTTACATTTTCAGTTTTTCACTAGGAATGTCCGAAATGGGCGAAACAGAAAAACTGATTTTTCGCTCTTATTTAAAAGGTACAATTTTTTTGTTTCATGCAATCATTATCCTCTAGAGAAAGGCTATCTGGTGCCATAGAAACATATTCTCAAAATGCGTCCCAAAAGGGTCAAATCTCCAAAAATATGTCTATTTGGTTAATTTCTTCGTTATCGAGGAGGTACAATTTTTGGTTTGAATAGTATGTCAAAATACTCTTCAAACATAATATTTTGGCAACGTTAAATTTTTATAGAAAGTCTAATAATAGGTAAAACTGACAAAATATTTTTCGAAGTGGCACTTTTTTCGAAGTTATTTATAAGATATGTAAGTTAAATTTTGGTTTTTAGCGGTTTTTGTTATGCACAATATTTCTACAATTATTTCACTTCAAATATAATAGCCTCAGAATTTTATGTACTAATGAATCAAACATCAAAAATTTTCGAAGTGGATTTTCTAGGTAGTTTGAATAGTTAATTATTTTCTTTTTACGGTACAATTACGTACTATTTTGCTACAATTTTTTGGCATATTAAAATTTAATTTCTTTCGAAATGGTGTGCGGCTCAATTTTTCGAGGTCGATTTTCTGGGTTATTTCCAATGTTTCATTTGATTATTCTGTAATACAATCAGGTACAGTTTTGGTTCAAATATTTCATGTAGTTATATTGTATATTTTTTTCATGTAGAAGTGATGAATTCGACATCAAAAATTTTCGAAGTCGTTTTTCTAGGTTATTTGAAAAGTTTTTTTTTTTCTTTTTGCGGTACAATTAGGTACAATTTTGGTACAATTTTTTGGCATATTCAAATTTAATTTCCGACGAAGTCGTATGCGGCCCATTTTTTCGGGGTCGATTTTTTGGGTTATTTGGAAGGTACAATTTTTTCTTTTTGTGGTACAATTAGGTACAATTTTGGTACAATTTTTTCATATAGTTAGTTTTAATTTTGGTTGAACTCGTATGCCCAGTTCACGGAGGTGAAACATTTGAATTTGACAAAGGTGTTAAGTAAGGCGATTCATTATCAGCAGTGTTGTTCAATGTTGCCTCGCATATGGCTATAACATCAATCGACGAGGAAACATATTCACCAAATCAACACAAATCTGTGCATAACCGGATGATATTAGTAATTATTGCAACAACAAAAAAAAAGAAAGAATAATACAGTTAATAAAAGAACTAATTGAAAATTAGATGAAATAAATAGGTCTGGAGATTAATGAAAACAAAACGAAATTCATGATTATGTCAAGGTCGGAAGAGAAAAGACAAATACAAGATCTAAAAGTTGACGAAAACATTTTAAGGGTACAAGTACCTTTACTTATCTCGGTAACGATAAAAACAATAAATGTGAAATCCCTGATTGCTTTGGTAATCACATACAAAAGGGAAACAAAGCAGAATTTGCAAATGCTAGGTTATTAAAAAGTAAATTAATTTCAAGAAACTGTAAAATGCAGATATATAAAACCCTAATAAAGCCTAGAGTTAAATATGGATCGGAAACCTGGGTTTTATCCAATAAAGATGAAAATATTTTAAGAAATTTCGAACGTAGAATAATTAGAAAAATTTATAGAGCCATTAAAGAAAATAATACAAGGAGTAAAAGTACAATCATGAAGTTGAAAAACTAATTAAAGGAAAAGATATCATAAGATTTATAAAAGCTAAAATAATCTCTATCATTGAGAAAGCCAAAACTATGACGGAATTAAACTTGCGATTGGCTCTGAGACTGTAATGTATATACCGCCAAAATAATTCACTTGAATATTTCTTCAAGGTAACCGTATTATGGAAAAATTGAAACGGCAAAAATATTTTTGCTCGAGGGGGAATATCATTTGGTGATCTGGATTTTCATCTTAACTTTGGTGAAATAACTTTATTAACATTAGTTCAACTTGTGTTTTTCATATGGGAATGCATAATTTGTTGGGAAGAATCGGATAGCGTAGGAAAAAAACCAAAGTAATAAAGTCTATTTTGGTTAATAATTAACCATTCTATAGCCGTTTAAAAAAAGGATTTTCAAAGATCAGATCATTTTATGATGCATCATTTTATGAGAAAAATAATGTGTAAGAATAAAAATTAAGATTTTATTTTTGTTCAATGAATAGAGAAATCCATTTTGTGTTTCAGTAAAAACTATTTTGGATTTTAAAAAAATCATTTTTTGCATTTATTAAAATGTTAAAACACGATGGATTCCTCCTTTCCATTGAACAAAAATAAAGACTCTTCTGTTGATTAATTTTTTATAAAGCCCTTAATTTTCTCAAAAAATGCAATAAAATTTTTCAACTTCATTTTCTAAAATGGCTGTAAATTGGTAAATTATTAATCTTTACAGACTTAGTTGCGCAGTTTTTATCTCGTCAAAATCACAAGTTGACCTTCAAACAGCTTTGAAGGCCAGTCAAGGTGAAAATCAAGATCACCAAATCATGCCCCTCAGCACAAAACATGTTTTATCCGCGTCATTTTTTCCAAAAACTGTCCCTTGAGAAAGTATTCAGGTGCATTGTTTAAAATGAATCAACCATGTATGTATTATTATATAGTCCAACAGCCAATGGCAAGGTTTATTCCGCCATAGAAATATTTACTCGTTTAGTAGAAAACTTTCATCTACGTAGGAGCTACGTAGATAAGCGAATCTTTCTAGCGGAAGAAATCATAATGAATATCGAATGGCGTCACTATACCACAATGATATAGTTGTAATATTCATTTTTGTAGGTATATGAAAATTATAATTGAAAATATTTCTGTAAATATTATCGATAACTACATAATATTTGTTGAAATGATAAATTGCAGTCATGTTTATTTTCTGCACATCTTTACTTATGACAACGTTTTCATTTGACTAATGTTAACAGAGAAATTCAAAATAACCCCCGCTCCCTAAGGCTTCCTATCTCCTTGAATGAACTTGGCCTTCCAAACACCGAAAGTACGTAACATACTAAATTTCATTCCGATTGAGCTTAATTTGTGAAATAATTTTATCGGTACAGCCACAATAGATTTGGAAAAGTAAATTCGCTAAAAGCAAACTTAGATTCCATTATTGTAAAATATTCGAAGGAAGTTTGCAGGAAATTATAAATAAATATGTATAGTTTTATAAAACCCATCTCCATTACTAATATTATTGTATTATCTTGCTTCATGCACACAACTCTCACGATTTATGGGAAATGGCGATTTGTTGGCATGGGTTTTGTTTCCAAAGTCACACATATCTACAAGTTCGAAAATATTATGGTGGAACAACTTAAGGAAATAACAAAAAAAAAAGTAAACAAATATTTATATGATACTATCTGATAATTGATAACTACCTTTATTTAGTCGTTTTATTGCAGAACTGTGGTAGCTCGCAGAATTCAGGTGACCAAGGGGATTTATTTTTGAGAAAGTTTATTTATTAATTCTTAATTTTGAGGATATTTATGCCAGAAGAAAACTTTCTATGGACTCCTATACTATTAATATTTTGTATGAGAGCAGAAATTGTCCTGGGTAAATAGCCGACACTCCAAGTTTTATGAAATGCTTGGTTTGTGTTCTTGCGTCTCAAAAAATTCTTATACGATTTTGATGTTTAATCTTTGAAGAGATCTTTCATCAACATAGACTACAAATTACAACTTCTGCATAAAGATTACTTAATGAAGTTGGCGAATCTAGAAAATCTTAGCAGATTAAAATATTTTAAATAGTTATTTTACTGAGCTCAAGAGTAAAGTGTAAAAAAAGTAGTAAGTTAGGTAATACGCGTTACAGCAAAGTAAAGACAACGAGCTGATTTTTATACACGGTATATAATAATTAGAAAGAGGAGTACCACAAGTGGGTCCTTAGCACTACCCGGTGTATAATTTACACCAGGTTATATTAAGTTTAGTCCCGACTTTGTAATGCTTGAAATTATTGTTCGCAGGCATAGATGTTTGGCATAGGTATTCATAGAATGGCCTAATTCAGCCATTTCTGGTCTGTGTACACGATAAATCGAAAACAGTAACAAGCTGAAATTTTGTATGTGTGTTCTACAACTAAAAAGTAAGATCAAATTCATTAATGGGCCCATGTTTGGGTCAGCAAAACTACCTATCTTTGATATCGGAAGACATAGAACTTTTGTAAGGAACTTTTTTTCATAAATTCAATATATACCGGGTATTTAAGCAAAAAACTCAGTTAGCTATTTTCACTTGTTTAATATGTTATTAATCAATTGTAAATGCGTATAAAGAATTTTTTCGAGAGAGATCTGATATCCTGTTTCTTAGTAATTAGGTATCAAAAATTGGAATTGAACACATAGTTGAAAAAACAAAATTTAAAACTTGAAATTAAGTACTTAAAATATTATAGATTATGTTAAAAAAAAATCTTGTGACGCGTAGTTTTGAAGATGTATTGGTATAAACAACGAAAAATGTCTGTTCCTTGCCTGCTCTATTTATCTCGAAGGGCGACACGTATAACTATGAGTATAAATAAAATGGAAAAAATCCGTTGTTATAAGAAACTTTTTTTAATACAATAATTTTTTGTCGAAACGTTTTAAATTTGAAATTACATACAAAAGAATTTACTGTTATTGCAAAACTTTTCTTCGCAACTGATATATTAACATTCAAATTGGATGGAAATGTAAGATTATAAAAAATAATCTTTTTAAACCATCAAATGAAAATAATCACATAGCACGATAGTTTGCTTGGCCAAGTTCAAGCATCACTGGTCCAATATGTACTCGTATGTGAATACAAGCCAGACACACGCCGTACTATGTTTTACAGGAATGAGTAGGAAGTGGTTTTCGGTGTCTGTATCTAAGAAACCAAAAAAGCTATTATGTTCAAATGAACCTAGCGTGAGATCTATCATCTGACGATACGTACCAAATTTCAACGGGTATTTCAATTCCCGCTTTGGTAGTTTGGATAATGTTTAACATTAGAAACCGATGTTTAGGTCACTCACTGACTGACTCGGTCAATATCAAAACCTCTGGGATACTTCCAGTTATCCTAGAAAGTTGACTTTTAGTAGGAATATAAGTCTTAGGCTAAAACAACATAGCAAAGTCTGAAAATCGGAAATTAATCTCTCCCTAATTAGAAAATTGAGATAGAAGAAAAGTTTATAGACAAAAAATGATAAAAAGAAACATCTATTGTAAAAGAAATAACTTTTGTTTCATAAAATTTATGGATTTTTCATAATTTCTGCTCAAACATTGACAATTATTATATATATATATATATTTATATATATATATATATATATATATATATATATATATATATATATATTTATATATATATGTATATATATTGATATATATATATATATATATATATATATATGCATAAATATATACATATATATATATGTATATATGTATATATATATATATACATATATATATATATATATATATATATATATATATATATATATATATAAAACAAAAATGTAAATAGGGAAAGATATCGCATATTCCCCACAAAAAGTAGTGGTATGTAAATAAGGGTCCAATTTAAAAGGCTCCAAGTGGTTTAAAAATCAGTAATTAGGATTGGGTAAGCCCATTTCGGTATTCGAATGGGAATTGGTTTTAAGTGTGTCATATCCTGGACAGGCGCTACAACATTAGGTTAGCCTAACTGAGAACCAAGCCATTTTAAGCGTTTCCTTGGTAGCTATTTAATATTTCACTTGGAAAGTTAATATATAACATACAATAAAAATATCTGGCAACCTACCAAGTATAATACTAAAGAGTTACTAAGGAAAAGCCTACAATGGATTAGTTTTCCGTTAGTTTTGGTTGGGTTGTAGCGCTATTCAGGATATGACACACTGAACACAACTGTCTATTCTGATACCAAATAGGGCTTAATCATCCATAGATAGTATTCTTTAAACTATTTTTTATTTACATATCACTACTTTTGTGGCGATTATGCGATAACTTGGTCCTTTTTTACATATTTGTTTTTGGTAGGATAAAGTACTCTCTAGAAATAAAATGAAAGTTTTTTTGTTAAATTTCATGAAACAATAGCTTTTTTTTTTTAAAAAATGATAATTAAAATAATTATTAAGAATGCAAAATAATAGAACAAGGTATAAAAAAATAGGTGGCTCAAATTACCCTTTCATTGTCATTCGATATATAAAAATGTAAAGAGATTTTACCTTTGTCTAGTAAGTAAATATTGAGATAAATTTATCGCTGTTATTTTTGCATTGATGAGAAAACAAAACACAACACAGACTAAAAAACAAAAGACAATAAAAATAAATGAGTAATAATAAAATTTTCGGTGAAGATCAGTTAACGACACTGACAATGAAAATGTAATAAAGTCTCTAGGATATATGAAGAATAAAAAAAAGCGAAAATATTCTACTGTTTTTTTACTCCTATATATTATACACAGTATATAGTAAAATTGCAAATTCGCCCCAATACCTAGATCAGTTTTTGTATTATAAATACGTATTTCGGCTACAAAGTAGTCATCATCAGTATAAATAAGCTAGTCGTAATTTACTCACAAACAACAATTACTACAAAAGACATACACAACACTTACACAATTGGAAGAGCCGTGGAGTGGATCAAATACACAACTATTGGCTGAAACACTTTACTTGCACACACAAGCACGATATTTTACTCAATTCATACAACACCCTCACACAACACCTCCTTTCTTAATGAAAGGCATCACTTACATAATTCCGAAGAATAACGACACAATAAATCCAACCAAATACAGACCCATCACATGCCTATTTACACTATACAAGTTACTCGCTACATGCATCACACAAAAAATGTACACACACATTACAGACAACCACATCCTCGCTGAGGAGGAAAAGGGCTGTCCGAAACTATCGAGAGGCTGTGAGGAGCAACTCACTATAGACTCGGTGGTGACTGAACAGGCCAAACACAACAACAGAAACATGTACACAGCTTACATAGATTACAAAAAAGCATTTGATTCCGTGCCGCATTCCTGGTTGCAGAGAATATTGACCTTATACAAAATTGACGAACACATTATACAATTTTCAACACACGCCATGTCATTACGGACAACCACGACCATCACCACAGACACCATACACATTAGACGAGGAATCTTCCAGGGAAACTCATTGAGTCCTCTTTGGTTCTGCCTCGCTCTTAATCCACTATCACACACACTCACAGATTCGGGGTGCGGTTTCAAGGTGAAGTTCGACAAGGAATTCCATAAAATATCACACCTTTTTTACATTCCTCATAGACTACATTACTCCTAGACATTGAAGTACCCAACACACGCAATCTACAGACTACACACACTGAAAAACATACAAAATACACCGATATAGCTGTCGACCTGAAGAATCAGTGTAAAATGATACGAGTTGTTATCGTTCCAGTGGTTCTTAGCTCAATAGGCGTCATACCAAAAACACTTCACAACAGTCTACATACACTTGAACTACACAAAAACACATACATACAATTACAAAACACATGCAGTTATTATTAATACTTGCCGTATAGTGAGAAAGTTTCTCTCTATGGGGCAAAGCACTCTCCAAACACAAACACCAACCACTGCCCTACACACAACACCAAACTAACACGCAAACACATTGTGTTGTGTTTGCATTCCGACCAATGCAAACACACTTACACCAAACACAGAAACTTCACATCAACACCCACACAGCCACACATACAAAACACAACACAAGATATATACACGATACAACACAGCATATCTACAACACTCTCACACGCACTATCACCACATTCTCCAAACCAAATACAAATCACTACACAAGAAACAAACCCATCACCATACGACATCATTACAACAGCACTTATACCCCCCCCCCGTTACATCGAAACGAAACACATAACATGCCACACATTGCTCGGGTAACAAGATTCACACAAGACCAAATATCAACACCATCAGATATTTCAAAGCAAACACAAAATACTTCACCCATTGTAACACTAACACGACTCACACATAGCCAAATAACACACTACTCACAACCGACTGACAACACCCTATTCGCTCATCGAACACGAAAGCGAACACAACACAAAACAACACCACACAAACCAACCAAAAGGCGATGTCGCAGAACACAATAAACATACATACATTTATACACACTACAAGAACACCAACACCCTTACAAATATACACGCACATTCACACACATTCTCCGGTTCACATGACATACTAAAACAAAAAATAAAAAACACAGTTTACCGTCACTTGACTATGTTCGTGCGGTAAACTAATCGGGCTCAGCCTTGAATTAAAAAAGAAAAGAGAAATAATAATAATAATAGCTCAGCCTTGAAAAAAAGAAAAAAGAAACAATAATAATAATACAAATAATAATAATTAATAATAATAAGGTAGTGAAGGCCTTTTACACCTTCACTGCAACTTTGTTATTTGTTTTTGTTGTTGTTGTTGTTAATTTTTTGTTGTTATTTTTTTATTAATATAGTTTATTTTTTGTTATTCTATTTCTACCTAGTCAATTAATTTGACTAGGAAGTGTTGTGATATTCTGTGATATTGTTAAGTTTTGTTATTGTAATGTTTTAACCCGCGGGGGCTAATGAGCAAGTACTCGAAGCCCCTAAAAGGGGGTGGGTTCTGGTGGGTAGCCTGGCTGGCTAGGAGTCCCACACTCTGTGCGTCAATGCATTTTGCACCTCCCTGCCGCAAAAAAAAATAAAATAATAAGGTAACCTAGATGAATTACCTATCAGGTAACTCATCTAATCTATATGAATGAACTGAAACTTTATGTTTCTTCTGAGAGCAGTCTATCTCAAGTTCGTCATACATTGTAAGAGGGGCCACATCCCTAATTACGATGCAGACGTACAGCTCACGGATGGAAGCATCGTGAAACATCTCGATGCAGAAGAGTTATACACATACTTGGGTGCTGGCGAAAGTCACATTTATAGTGTGTCGACTGTTAAGGAAGCTCTTCGTGGCAGGCTCAGTCAAATTTGGGAATCCGAATTATCTGGGATACATAAGATCCGTGCTACTAATATGCTTGTCCTACCCATCGTACTCTATTCTTTTGGTTCCATAAAATGGACAATAGAGGAGCTTAAGGAACTTGATAGAGGCACTCGCACACTTATGAACATTTGTCGTAGTTTGCACCCGCGCTCCTCGGTGCCTCGCATCTACCTCCCACGTCAGCAAGGGGGTAGGGGGTCACCTGTCCGTCGAATATCTACATGACAGATTAGTGTTAGGTATAGCTTGTCAGATGTCCAATAGTTCTGATCCATTAATGGCACTCATGCGGGATTACGAGTTGTAAGGTAAAGGAGCATTCTTGTTTTCTGCAGCACGACATGCAGCTTCAAAATTGGGTCTAGTATTTGATCTGAATAATCGCGATCAAGATGATAATTTGGTCCTTCTTCCTCAATCGCGACTCTCTCTTTCAAGATCATCGATCTCGGGACCATCAGGGTATGTTCTACCGCCATCTACTCGACTCCTGTGGTCTCTCCGTTGATCTTACTTTTTCTTTCTTCCGATCAGCTGGACTCAAGTCCGAAACAGAAGGCTTTTTTATCGCTGCACAAGACGGTGTGACAGCTGCTCTTATATACCAGAGGTACGTGTGGAAGGTGGCAGTCTCCAGTATTCAGTGTAGAGCGTGCGAATCTCAGCCGGAGAAGCTGATGCACCTCATTTCGGCATGACCATCTTATGCCTTGAACACCTACATTCATCGTCATAACGCTACCCTGCGTATGCTGTACTACTTCTTGAGATACAAGTATGAAGTGGACCGTACGTCAGTCGTACCATATGCTCCCGGAGAAATCGAGTCAGTTGTCAGAAACGAGAAATATATCATATTTTGGAATTTCTCGTTTCCAACTACCAGGCACCTCTCTGCTACTAAGCCTGATATAGTGCTTCAGGATATTTCAGCTAAGACTATCTACGTCATCGAGTTCTCTGCGCTTGCAGAAACGAATATAGTCTTAAAAGAGGAGCAAAAACGGACTAAATTCCTTGATCTTCTCCAAGAACTACGACAACTACACCCTGGCTACTCAGTCAAAACGGTTGTTCTCATTATCGGTTGTCTCGACGGTATACGCCTCACTCTAGAGTCTAATCTTTCTACCATTCCGGTTTGCAGGTCTTATCTTCGTCACCAATTATTACCTCTATGCATAAGGCCGTCATCATAGGCACCCTTCGTACATTGCGATTGCTTGAAGTTTTTTGATATTAAATTTTGCAGGTTCGAGTATTCACACGAGTGTTCCACATCCGTGCGGTGCAAGGACCGAGCCTGTACTGCCATATAACCATAGGGTAGTGAACCTTCTTCAAAGGACGTAGCTACCTTATGAAGATTTATGTTTGTTGAAGAGGTGGGTGGCATTCTGGGGTGTATATCCTGTATCCACTCTCCCCCTTCAACTGACATAAATTCGTTAAATTTAAACACATAATAATAATGTAATTAAAAAATTTATCACACATAACAGAATGATAATTAAAATAATTGATATATTTTCAACAATAATTTTACTATCTTACTACAAGAAAGAGAAGTATAAGGACGTCGATTGACACGGTTTCTGCAAATTCATCCTCATAATTGACTGCCGATTATTTTAATACTCATCTGTAATTAATTGATGAGGCAGAAAGATTGTTGTAGGTTGATTGCGTACGTTAGATGCGAAAAAAGAGAGAAATTATGTGTTATAAAAACACTTTGTCTTTTGATGAAAAAAATAGCAAAGAAAAAGACGGAAATATGCCTGCGATTCAAACAAAAATTTATTTTATGCATAGTTTAGAATATTTTATAGCCGAAATAAAGCGATATTTGACGATAAAAAACAAAACTTTAGAATGAATAATCTGTAGTTAGTCTTTACGATTTTGTTAAGGGATGTTCCAAGATTATTTTAGAATTTTTTCAAACATTACATTGTTTATAACTTGACGAAAAATAATATGAGACCTTTTTTGTTTAAAATGATCCAAAATATCTAAAAAACTACTTTCGCGTAAAAATATTAAACCAATCAGCTTGGCAAAAAAAAAAATTGGGACCTGATTTTTGTGTGAAAATCTTGTGCCACATTCAGAGGGCACGGCAAAAACGTGAAAATGCAAAAAAAAATCGAATGAAAAAATTGCATTATGGCATTATGTACGTTGATAATTCTCACAACTGTCATTTAATAAATCAATTTAAATGGTTTATTTTCGAATCGAACCCTTTTGTTATTCCAGTATAAACATTGTATATTCATGGATTACGTTACAACATTGGTGTGTGTAAAAGTGATTGTATTTTTTTAACTTTCAAATAATGATAAAATATTGTTGCAGATAAAATAATTGTTAGTACATATCATCTATAGACTAAAATTAATTAAATTAGTAAATTATGCATAAAATATATATGCAAACATAAAAATTAATGTTGTTAGTGGTGATAATCCAATCTGATTTAAAAAAAACCAACATAGAAAAATAATCAATATTATCTTCATTCAGGTATATATTTGTCGGGATATATGAATAAACATAAAAAAATATTAAGTACAGGATGCTACGTAATTGAAATTATTTAAAAAAATGTAAAAAAATTCGACACATAGGAGCTACGTTGGTGTCAATTTTAAAATTCATTATTTTAAAATCATAAATAAATTTGTTTTTATTAGGTCTACAGAAAAAATGGCCGTGAGGTAAATTGAGGCAAAATTAATTTCCTACAGCTTTACTCATATTTAATTTTTCCGAGAGATGTCGCGGTATCTCGACTCTCTTTAGCTTTCAAAGGAGCGCTGTAGAACCTATAACAGATTCCGATAGTCGACACATACAAAAAAACACAAAATATTAGTAATAGTTTATTAAATTTATGTCAAATAAAACAACACGCAGTTTGAAAAATTTAATTTAATTTCCACAATTAATGAGTCTATTTCTCTTTATAATACAATACAACCTTTTTTCTACTGATTTGACTGAACAAATGTTACTTTTAAACGCTGATCTAAATTGATCCAATATCAATATTAAAATGTACAACTGTGCATTTAGAACTGATTTTCAATTGGCGAATGCCGCTGCTTATATAGGAACTGTGGATCATTCTAGAAAAATGCTTGTTTAAATTAATAGAAAATATTGTTTTTGAAAACATGTTTTTTTATAGATTCTCCCAGAACAAATAATTAGTTTCTCAACAACTACGGACACATTCAGAGGGGATAATTGATAAAATTATGTTAAAAATTACATTCGTTCGGTTGGGATAGGAACCAAATATAGTTGTGATACCCCTCTATAGAATGCCTATTTAGTACGCGTGGCTAATGACAGATATTTCTACCAGTTCAAAATTTACAATATATGTATAACATTATTGTTGTTTATTGAATACTTCATCAAGCTAGCTTGTATAAATGTTATTCAACAAAATTCAACATTTTCGGATTATTATTTTTTTAAATAAAACAAATTATGTTTAATTTTTACTAAAAAAAAACTTTCCTTAATAAAACAAATTTTGATTGATTTTATTAAAAAAAATAAACTTTGAAAGAAAAAAAAAATTTAAAGCCAATATGTAATTTCTTTCAAATTATAAGAACCAAAAACTCCTCCTTCAAGGAGAAAAATATTTTATCGTAAATATTTTTCTTAATACTTAGAATTGACCTCCGTTAAGCTAGCAGAGCAAAGTACCGAAAATGAATTTTCTACGTACCAGAATTATGTGCTAATTATGTGCTAATTATGTGCTGCAATTAAAATTTTTGTGCTTTTTTCGTTTCGGCGGAATATGAAAGTTAAAAGTGCTCGGCTAGCTTAATATCAAGCCAGCAGAGCATCGGTTAAAAAGTCCCAAAAATGAATTTACTACCTACCAGAATTATGTGCTAATTATGTGCTAATTATGTGCTGCAATTAAAATTTTTGTGCTCTTTTAGTTTCGGCGGAAATTGAAAATTAAAAGTGCTCGGCTAGCTTAACATCAAGGCAGCAGAGCATGGGTTATAAAGTGTCCCGAAAATAAATTTACTACCCACCAAAATTAAGTGCTTTTTATGTGCTAATTATGTGCTGCAATTAAAATTTTTGGGCTTTTTTAGTTTCGGCGGAAATTGAAAATTAAAAGTGCTCGGCTAGCTTAACATCAAGACAGCAGAGCATGGGTTATAAAGTGTCCCGAAAATAAATTTACTACCTACCAAAATTAAGTGCTTTTTATGTGCTAATTATGTGCTGCAATTAAAATTTTTGTGCTTTTTTAGTTTCGGCGGAAATTGAAAATTAAAAGTGCTCGGCTAGCTTAACATCAAGACAGCAGAGCATGGGTTATAAAGTGTCCCGAAAATAAATTTACTACCTACCAAAATTAAGTGCTTTTTATGTGCTAATTATGTGCTGCAATTAAAATTTTTGTGCTTTTTTAGTTTCGGCGGAAATTGAAAATTAAAAGTGCTCGGCTAGCTTAACATCAAGACAGCAGAGCATGGGTTATAAAGTGTCCCGAAAATAAATTTACTACCTACCAAAATTAAGTGCTTTTTATGTGCTAATTATGTGCTGCAATTAAAATTTTTGTGCTTTTTTCGTTTCGGCGAAAATTGAAAATTAAAAGTGCACGGCTAAATTAACAGCAAGTAAGCAGAGCATCGGTTTTTAATTCCCGAACATGAATTTACAACGTACCAGAATTAAGAGCTAATTATGTGCTGCAATTAAAAATTTGGTGCTTTTTTTGTTTTGGCGGAAATTCAAAATTCATAACGCTCGGCTAGCTTATTATCAAGACAGTAGAGCATTGGTTTATTTTTGCAATACTCATATTTGAACTAACGTAATATTTATATGCTTTTCAAATGTCGAAGAGTCAAATCCATAACTTTTTTATTTCCCCAAAAATAAACGCTCGAAGATCCAAACTGACTTTAAAAATGAGCATAAGTCATCTTCTTGACATGCCAAATCAAATTACACCTCATTTGAGTGCTATTTATGTGCTCTCAAAGTATCACAGACTTTAACCGTTAAAACGTAAATTTTCTGAAAATCCACCCCTATAAGCCCCCAGCGACCCTCTGATACAAACATGGACTATTTTTGCGATATCACCAATTTAAATTACGACACATTTGAGTACTATTTATGTGCTCTTAGAATATGACAGAACCGAGAGCCCCTAAAGGCCTATCGTGAAATTAATGTACACTATACTTAAAATCTGTTCATATACTTTGAGGATGTCTCAGGCATCCACCTATAAACATCCATAATTTAAAAGATTTTACCTCTCAAAGAGTTCCTTCAATGTGCTTTGCGGATATCCGAGACCTCAAAGCCTAATCCGGGAATTTCTGCAGATAATGGCCTCTTTTTTTATATCATGAAATAAAATTGTACAACATTCAGGTGCTTTTAGTCGTTTTAGAAAATCAAAACCTTAAGATGAGATTTTTGAGAGCACATAAATAGCACTCAAATGAGGTGTAATTTGATTTGGCATGTCAAGAAGATGACTTATGCTCATTTTTAAAGTCAGTTTGGATCTTCGAGCGTTTATTTTTGGGGAAATAAAAAAGTTATGGATTTGACTCTTCGACATTTGAAAAGCATATAAATATTACGTTAGTTCAAATATGAGTATTGCAAAAATAAACCAATGCTCTACTGTCTTGATAATAAGCTAGCCGAGCGTTATGAATTTTGAATTTCCGCCAAAACAAAAAAAGCACCAAATTTTTAATTGCAGCACATAATTAGCTCTTAATTCTGGTACGCTGTAAATTCATGTTCGGGAATTAAAAACCGATGCTCTGCTTACTTGCTGTTAATTTAGCCGTGCACTTTTAATTTTCAATTTTCGCCGAAACGAAAAAAGCACAAAAATTTTAATTGCAGCACATAATTAGCACATAAAAAGCACTTAATTTTGGTAGGTAGTAAATTTATTTTCGGGACACTTTATAACCCATGCTCTGCTGTCTTGATGTTAAGCTAGCCGAGCACTTTTAATTTTCAATTTCCGCCGAAACTAAAAAAGCCCAAAAATTTTAATTGCAGCACATAATTAGCACATAAAAAGCACTTAATTTTGGTGGGTAGTAAATTTATTTTCGGGACACTTTATAACCCATGCTCTGCTGTCTTGATGTTAAGCTAGCAGAGCACTTTTAATTTTCAATTTCCGCCGAAACTAAAAAAGCACAAAAATTTTAATTGCAGCACATAATTAGCACATAAAAAGCTCTTAATTTTGGTAGGTAGTAAATTTATTTTCGGGACACTTTATAACCCATGCTCTGCTGTCTTGATGTTAAGCTAGCCGAGCACTTTTAATTTTCAATTTCCGCCGAAACTAAAAAAGCACAAAAATTTTAATTGCAGCACATAATTAGCACATAATTAGCACATAATTCTGGTAGGTAGTAAATTCATTTTTGGGACTTTTTAACCGATGCTCTGCTGGCTTGATATTAAGCTAGCCGAGCACTTTTAACTTTCATATTCCGCCGAAACGAAAAAAGCACAAAAATTTTAATTGCAGCACATAATTAGCACATAATTAGCACATAATTCTGATACGTAGAAAATTCATTTTCGGTACTATGCTCTGCTAGCTTAACGGAGGTTTAGAATTGTGTTAAGGTCCTTATTTTTTAAACGGTTAGTTCGACGGGCCAGCAGACAGACAGGCGGGCATGCAGAAATGAACGAAATAGGCTATTTTATGAATATATATACAAAAAATTATACCAAACTATTTCAGTCAGGACCAAACTTAATATACCCTGGTCAGAGGTGGATTAAATGTCCACAGCGACCTAGGCTAGCATCTCATCAGCGCCCCTCTAGTTGCCATCTTACTAATATTATAAACGCGAAAGTTTGTGAGGATGAATGGATGAATGTTTGTTACTCTTTCACGAAAAAACTACTTAACGGATTTTGAAGAAATTTATATGAAGGTAGTTTATACCCTGAATTATCACATAAAATACTTTTATTCCGGGAAAGCCACATGACACGCGGCCGAAGCTGCTCGCAAAGTCTGGTATATTATAAATTTTAACTATGCGATGAGAGTGAAGGAAGCAAGAAGGATAGAACTTGAAAATTTGTGGTCCGATTGTTGAGATTGTCGAGAGAGTAAGTCCCATTGTTTTTTACCATTAATTAAGTACAAACTTAAGATTTAATAATTTACATATAAAATCAATAAGACTATGCATAAAATTGTTTATTGTTTAAAGTTGTTAGCATGTTACAAAATAATTATATATCCAATCACATATGTTAAAAATTTTTTCGTCTACATTTTTGTCTTCCGAAATTGCCAATAACATCATCATAGATTAAAGATTACAATAAGTTTGATTCAATGTTAACTATCGCTAACGAATTTAATCTTTTATCAGTCATGATTGAGCGGAGATAATTTTTCATTCTCTTTAGACAAGAAAAACTCATCTCACCACTGCAATTGCTCACTGCCGTCGATACGCACAATCTTAAGGCTATGACAACGTTTGGGTTAATTGTTGCGTGAATTGTGACCAATTTAATCTCACTACTACGCATTACATTATAAACCGAAATTTTTCGACGGATCCCAACGGCGATTTACTCTCTGGGAGGACTTTAGGTATTATTTTTTTCTTCGTTTAAAAACATCCACACGTACCCGTTTGTAACCTCGCGCCTCTAGACACGTGTCTAGTTTGCCTTATGGATAATCCGCCACTGACCCTGGTATTATATTATAAATAACGGATATAAAAACTAGTATATGTGCTAGAATAAACAAACTGATTAAACTATCGTACAATGAGCAGTTCATCATTCAACCGCCAGACGTACAAAATTAATTCACACCTCCCCCTAGCATCATAATATAAATTAAATTAATATAATTTGATATACAAGTTGAATAATTTCAAGGAAGTCATATTTCAATATCTATTATTATTCCCATATTCCTTTGAACATCCTGTAGGAGCTATGTTATAAATATCCTGCACCTGTAAAAACCTGTACTATGTCGGTACAAAAAGTATATACAGTGAAATTTGACCTTTTAATCAGTGATGTGATAGGTGAAATGAATGTGTTAGGTATTTTAAATAGACTTCAGCTTATATAAATATATAGAAAGCATTGGTTGTACACAGAAATGGGAAACGATTAAGTGTATATACCTATATAGATGTCCGACTGCATCGAACCATTTCAGAGTATAGACAATGGATGGTGTGCTTTAACCTCCAACTTAACCCATCCAACCATCTGATTTTATACTAACTAAATGAATGACTACAATTTATTGTACGATTAGAGAGTGAACAACGACGATGTTTTATACATAACAATACATACTATAGTCCAGTTTGATAATATAAAAAAATTGCTGAAGCTTCAGAAAACTCTGCCCTTTGATTGACTTCAAAAATTGTTCTACATAATTTTAAATATTTCAATAACAAACCCTAAGTGATTTAAAAGATTCGATAATATTACACGTCAAAATTAAAAAAAGTCTTTGTTTTTTTAGCTCTATGCAGCCCTAACCTCCAATTGGAATGACATTTAGTCGTAACACACAATTAAGCGAATTATCTGAAGAAAATACAGCTATTGTTTTTGTATTAAAAACGTAGCGATTTTAGAAAAACTCGTTCAAATGTCCATTAATCCTAACTGGTATTTGCGAAAATTACCATAATTAAAATTTATATATGAAAAGTTCGTTTATACGCAAAATCGGTCAAGGGAAAAGAGAGGAGAAAACTTAATTTGGAATATCTCTCTTAATAACAGTAAAATGTAAAATTGTATATTGATTTTCCTACAATTTATTATCTAACTTTCTGTGACTCTTATATTAACAGAAATATGTACGATTTTAATGTTTTAATACTTAATTAATGCTTAATAATCAATATTATGTATGGCAATGGAGAATTTAATTCATTTTGTTTCTTTCCTCTTCGGAAAGTTTTTGTGAAATGTATTAGGATATTCCAATAGAAAATTCTGAAAGACATTTTTGGTTCATTTATATTTGCTAGTTGTCCGCAGTCTTCAAATTCGATTGGGATGAACTTGCCTATTATTTCTTGAAAGTGAACCATCAGCCGAATGAAAGTGGATCATCGATATTTTCGTTGACTTTACAATCTGTATGCAATATCAAAACCATTGTTCCGATAAAATCGAATAGCAAATAATGGCCGCTGACTTATGAGAGTTGATATTTGAGGTTTCCTGACTTTTGAGGTTTAAGGGTTGATATTAAAGGCCAAACCATAGAGTTACATTAAATAGACTCAGCGTTGAGTGGTGGTAGCTGATGTCAAAGGACAGAAATAGAGATAGGCTTCTTTTCATTCTCTCAGCTTTAGTGTTTTATTAATTAACTAAGGTTGAGTGGTTGATTTAATTGGTTGACTGTGAGAGAGAGAGAGAAAAGAACCCGATATCTATTTCTGTACTTTGATTAATTGACATTTATTACCACCTCTCGACGCTGGGTCTATTTGCGAACGTATAATATAGAGACCATTAATGTCGTATTTTTGGTACGGTGATTCATTTCAATAATTTATAAGTCAAATTGAAACTTGAATTGAAATTTGTTTATATATAAATTTACAATTATTTAAATATTAATAACAATTTAAAAAAAATAATAATAATTTAAATATTAATAATCAAATGAATTTTTGTTGAATTCGAGTTGTATAAATAAAAAAACTTATACCACAATACTAGAAACAAAATTCCATATAATAAAAATTATTTAAGACATAAGACTTACGCCTTGACACCACATGAACTTTTTACATGTTAAAGAACAAGTCATTTAGTGGACTAAATCTTAAGGGTAGTATCCGCATCTTTAATGTACACGCGATTACTTTAATTTGTCATTAATACGGCATCAACTGGCTACAGTATACATCAATGTACGTACATCTCTTCTTAATTCAATAAATTAAAAAGAGATATGTACTGTAGCCAGTTGATGCCGTATGATGACAAATTAAGGTAATCGAGTGTACAGATAATGCAAAAATTCGAGCTAAAATTAAAAATTTTATAATTGTTTTGTGTCTTATTTATTCGGTTTTCGAAAAAATGCTTCAGCTAACAGTTGTTTATTAGAGCTATAGATAGTGGAGGATAGACTAGGAACTTACGTAGTCTATGGGTAGACTAGGAATTGGTAGGATATGCGGCTGCAGCCGACTATGATAGGAACAATGCCGATATTCATCTGAAGTTGGTGAAGGGAACTGCAGAAAACCTTCTCAAGCATAGCCGGTTACTTTGTTCTTGTCCATACGCTGACAGTTTAGTCAATTAACCGCCCCTTTCCCCCCTAAAAATTGACAAACTGCCGATGTTGAGATTCGAACCCATAACCTCCCAGTTTCCAAGTAAGCATACTGCGCAGACATAACGCCTTAGACCGCTCGGCCACTTGGACTGGTATTATAACTATACACACAAATTTTAATTGAAACATTTTTCCGAAATCCGAATAAATAACGTACAAATTAATTTTATAATTATTAAATTTTAGTTCGACCTTTGGCGTTGTATGTACACTCGATTACCTAAATTTGTCATCAATACGGTGTGTATATAAGATACAAACATACGTTTAATGCATGTTTGTATCTTATACACGTTATTTTGACGTAACGTTTAATCACTTTAAGAGATGATAGAAGAACACATTAAATCGAGAACAAATGAATGTGATCATTAAGAGGCGTGTTGAGAAGATAATTTTTGGCTAACCTGTTTAGTTATTTACTAAAACATTAGAGGATCTTAATTTATATTAACTTTTTTTTCATATTTGTGTTTATTAACAAAAAATGGATTTTTAACTTGCCATGACTATATTTCGAATACAAAATATTCCCAGACGAATGTTTACATTCATTTTGCTGAGAATCATATTAAAGATATCAAACATAGTTTTGCAATACCCTGAATAATACTGTACAAAACTAAGTAGTTTATTTTAGTAAACGATGATTCAATAAAATATTTTAGATAATATGGGTGGGTAAACCCAGAGTCAACCAACATCTAACTTGTATAAATTATTAAAGAGATTCATTACTGTTAGATAAGATATTTTGTGAGTATACATTCCATTGTAAGAAAAATAATTAAAAAGTTCTATGATATCGCAAATATTTTCATCAGAAGTAGACAAAAAAAGTTTTTTGTTTTGCTTTCTTTTGATTAAATAACTATGTGTTTATTTTATTTGTAATAATATATCATAGGTGGGCAGGGTTTGACTGCACTCAGCTTTGAGTGAGAGGTAGGAAGAGAGATAGAGTAAATACAGGGTATCCTATCAATTATTATTATTTTTTTTTATAATTAAAACATTTTCTGAAAAAAATATAATAATACCAACTCTTTTTTATGGTCACTATTATACAAAGTAAATAATACATACAAGACATTGAATACATACTCTGGAATTTTGGGCTGGTAATTTCGGGCATAAAATGTACCTTTTTAATATATTTGTGTATGAATTAAATATAAATGTTATTTATAAATAAATATATAATATATAAAGTTAAAAAAAATAGCCTGTACAATGCCAATATAAAATAATTTTATATTGTTAGTTTTAAGTTTAGTTTATAGGAATCATTTAATATTTTATACAACCGGTCCAACGAACAGGTAACTGCGTTTACCTCTGTTGGATTTACTCCATGTAAATGTACTGGTTTTTTAATAAATAATAATGATAATAATAAATTATAAACATAAAATATAAATCTTTTGAACGTTGACGTTTACCGCTAGACCGTTATAATAAAAGAGGCAAACTTTTGAAAAGGATTTGAATAGAATTGAAAACTAGTTTAGAAACATTAGATAGAATTAGATTTTTGGAAATTCCAAATAATTTGCCTAAACTTTTTACTATTCATATCCGAGAACTAATAAACAATTATTTACCTGATTTAAATAATTTTTTCTTCGTATGAGTATAGTGTCATGGGAATTTGATGACACTAGATACAATAAACATGCCAATGATAAGGCTGGGGAGGGGGGATAATTTGTTACTGATTTCCTAGGGGTTAATTTTACATAAAGTGGGAATTCGAGTTTCTAAATTTCTAAATTGATTGAATAAATTATTGGGCAATAATCGATAGGCAACCTGTATTGAAACATCGTTTCGTCTTACTTCAAAACATACTTTTTTTACTTACTCTCACACCGCAAATGGAGAGCCGTCTGCGCCCACCTCTGTAATATACTATCTATACCAGTAGAATTGAACGAAGCTGAACCAAAAAAGTATTCCATATTCCGGTATATATGATATACACAAGAGTCTATTAATTTTAGTTCCGAGTTTTTAACGGTTTGTAAATATTGATCGTACAAAAAAATTTCTAAATAATTTTTTTAGAAAATGACCGGAAATTTAGTCAATTTCCGCATATCCGACTGTCTGTCAACTCGATAACTCAAAAAAGAAAAAAGATAACAAGCCGGAATTTTAGAAATGTGTTTATGAATAGGAAAAATGGGACTATGTTTGGGCAAAATGGGCACAACTATCCATATTTGAAACCGTACGAGACAGAACAAACATGTAGACATTTCAGACAAAAAATGTTTTAAAAATTTTTGTCTGAAACATTTTTGAACTCAGTATATACCGGGTATTTAAGCAATTAACTCAGTTAGTTGTTGTTTTCACTTTTTGTTTATGGCTTGGGTTTATGTTTTGTTTTCTATGGATATACCTAAAAATTATAGAAGATCATCTAACAAAGTAAAAGTAATATAAAAAAATCAAAAATAATCAACTGAAAAGAGAAATTTGGAATTGGCTATTTACTAGCTCCTATTTGATACCCATATTGTTATGATAACAAAAAGTTTCTGTATTCCTCCTTTCTTTTTTTATTTACAGAGACCATATTAAAATAGTATATCCTATTTTATCCTAGCCAATTTTACTGTATGGAAGTCAAGTGTGGGGTGTAGAGGATAGCTTTACAGTATTTGATTTGAAACTTAGAACAAACTTCTTTAAACACGTACTAGGGATCAACAGGGCAACGGCTGACTGTGGAGTGACTGTTGTTAGAAGTGGGGCATCTACCAATTGAAGTGCATATCTATAAAAATGTATTAAAACATAATATAAAGCAGGCTACTAAAAATGAGAAAATTCTACAGTACGAGTGTGTTATAGATAAAATGATAGGAAATTACAGTAGCTGGGGGGTTAAAGTTAAAATTAAATTAAATATTCTGGATATAAACGTTGAAGATATTTTAAGCAATTGGCACATTATGAGGAGGGAGCTAAATATATTTCTAGTCTGGAGTTGGAATGGAGAAGAGAAATGGAGGATTTAGACTCGGAAGCTGGAAGTATAAACACAGGAGGGATGAAAGAGGGAATAAGATATGTGTAATATGTGAGCAAATCGAAGAAAATAAAAGACAATTGATATACGACTGTCTCGGTTTAAGTCAGCTGAGATAAAAGTTTCTTAATAAAAATATTGATTGGGAAAATATAATGGACGAAAAGACTGATCAACTCATGATGGCTCAATTCTTACAGATGAGTAGAGAAATAATAAATAAAAAATTGTAGTAGTAATTGTTAATATGTAATAACTTTATTTATTTTTATGTTTTTTAAATTTTTTTACTATAATAATGTATTTTGCTTAATATGAATTTGTATTGTTGACTAACCCAAATGGGTATATCAAATAAAAGAATAATAATAATAATAGTATATCCTATGTCACTCCCACAATTAAGGCGGATCTATCACATCATATGTAAAAATCCATCAAGTCATTTAGACTACAGAGCGTGTCAAAAATATAGACGTGTATACATAAATACGTACATACATTCGAAAAACATTACCCTCCTTCTGGGGCAATCGGGTAAAAACAGTTAAGTCAAACAAGTATGATCGATCAGCGCCCGAACCTAGTACCTCGGTAAATAGGTAGGTAATACAGCACCGGATTTATCGATGTGGAGGCATGTGGGCATGAATATTGTTATGCACAGAAAACTTTCAAAAACTTCGTCTACACATAATAATAATAATAATTTTCTTTATTTGTGATACCGTTTAAACGGTGTAAATAGTGTCATACAGAATTATTACAATAGATTAATTTGATATAAATACACATATAAATATAAAAATAATATATAAATATATATATAAATAATATAAACAATATATAAATACATAATTTAAAAATTTATTTATTTATTTATGTTTTCTTACAATAAAAATTCATTTATGTCATAAAACACTCGACCTAGTAGATATTGTTTTAAAGCATTTCCTAGATTTTCAGAAAAGGAATGTCCTTCGTCTTTAATTTTAATAACGGAGCAAAGGTTGATCACTTTTTACCCTGTGAAATTTCAAATAAAAACCTTCACCCCAAAAGCAAAATAAATATGTAAAAAAAAACAAAATCTGGCTCAGCAAGAATTTTTCTGGCAATCTCAAACAAAGAAAAGAGGAAAAAAAACGTGCATTTTCTGTGGAAAATATGATATACTCCTTCACCGTATGGTTATAACTACGGGTAAAATATTTCTATGAAATCTAAAGGAATGAAAATGAGCAACAATTTTATTTCGTTAACGATCACAAAAAAAAAAAATAGTTTTATATATATATTTATATATATATATAAAACTTACGAAATTGTTGAATTTTGTTATAAAACATATTTTTTTACTTTGAATTATTGTTGATTTCCGCATAAGTTTTAGAAATTTTGGGAAGAGTTGAATTTTGTGGAGGCTTTTTTTGTGGAGGCCTATGTGTCCGGGCCCATAGGGCCCAGTGCCTAAATCTGGCGCTGAGGCAATATTATAATAAGAGTAAGCGATATCATAATAAGAAAAGCAGCGTCACCCTGAACTAAAAATTCGTAGATAAATAACATCAGTCTACAAAATATAGAGTCCATTCTTATTTATTCAAGTTTGTCTGAAGTATGCGAATTTTAAAGTAGCCATTTACTCGTGAGCTACGAGAGAATTGTCGATTTATTAGTCGATTATTGATTATTTTTCCAGAACACAACAAGCTCTTTTGTACGGTGCCAAATTTGTTGCAATTTGTTGCATTAGCTGAAGCATAACACTCCCTTCTTGAAAGTATTTGAATAACTACATCTAAGTTAAAAATTTGATATTTTGGAAAAATAACTAACGTTTTTCTAATCG
Organism: Nineta flava; assembly: GCA_963920215.1. NCBI lineage: Eukaryota > Metazoa > Arthropoda > Insecta > Neuroptera > Chrysopidae > Nineta > Nineta flava. The sequence goes on from OY986040.1 coordinate 98,427,180, forward strand.
TTTACGAGTAAATGATTGCTTAAAAAAAATGAACGGCGAAGATTCGCATTAAGTGGTATAAAAAGTTCGCAAATCCTGCGAGTAAGGAAAATTATAGAAGAAAGGTTTGCCTCTTTTTCTCATTCTACTTCAAAAAGACATATTAACAGTTTACTTATAATCTTTTCCAAATATATTCGAATGTAAATTTATATAATGCCTTTCTTAATAACTCAAAAGCCAACAAATATAAGATGTGGAATCACAAATAATTCATACAAAATTGCTTTTATGTGAAAAAGTGTATTTTGATATCTCGTCGAGCATTCCTTCCTCTGAGTTTTGCACCCCTCTCTCTTTTGTGGAAGGTAAAGCTTAATTTTTCAGCTTAGTCTAAATGCTCAGCAAGTAAACGTCGTAACGAAATTTTCAATGACGATATGTATTTCCTCTAGGTCTTACAATTAACAATTTAACAATTTTCTGCTGTACTTAGTGCATTATCTACTAATAAATATATTCTTATCATAGACAATTCATTTAATCTCAAAAAACTGTAATATATTTTTTATCTTCTTTCTATTACTCCGTAAACATACTATTCAGATATGATTCTAATACATAAAGCTTTCGAAGCCACAAGTGAGTTAATAAACAAGTAAAGACGTTACTATTTTTTACTGTATTTTGATTAGAATCAGGTTTATGAGACATTGTTTATCATACATTCCATGTGTGTAATGTAAATAAATTAACCCTAAATTATGTATTTTGTACTAACATATCTCTAAAGGTTCAACGAAAATTAACTGTAAAACGAGAATTTCAATAATCAGTTAGTTTCATATATAATTTGTTGGTTATAAAATTATCTATTTTGCTCAGTGTTAAATTAACAGCTTTCGCTATTGTACGACGTCTGTAAATTTTTTTGGCTAGCGAATGTAAATTATACGAGGTCTGTCCGAAAAGTATCCGACCTACCTTCATATCTCCACGCTGGTGTTATTTTTCGTCATCGGGCGAGTAGTATACTTTAAAGTAGTCCCCATTTGATAGAATAATACGCTTCCAGCGGCGTTTTCACTTGGAAGTTTTTGGAATAGCCTTGAGGGCCCTTGTCGCATTATCTTCAACCGTCTTTTGTCGTTGAGCGGTTATTTCAAATTCGGGAACAATCAAAAGTCACAGTGGGCTATGTCGGGACTGTACGGAGGTTGGCAAAGCAGTGCGATATTGTGTTTAGTTAAAAACTGCTGCACAAGTTTCGATGAGATTTCCCACCGCTTCCACTTTCTAAATTTGAGGTTAAAATTTACTAAATAGATTTTGGTATTCCAAGATCATCTTCTAACTCGTACACAGTCAAACGTCGATCTTCTTCAAGTTGTTGTCGTCGAAGGTCGCCAGAACGAGGATCACTATCAACAGATGTGCGGCCACTTTTGAAACGATTATGCAACTCTTTTATTTGTGTTTTGTCCATACACTCATCCCAAAAGCCCTTCTGCATTATTTGAATAGTTTCGGAATTAGTTTTTCCGAATTTGACGCAAAATTTGTATATGTATATTACAGTATTATATATAACAGTATTATAGGTTTAGCATATAGGATAGCAGACAAAAATTGTTGGTATAGATCTTCATAAAATCACCAAATTAGTTCATCTACGTAGTCCGACTGAAGACACAAAATAGGATATATAACTCAAAAATGAAAAGAGATAACGAGCTGCAATTTCGTGCGTGTATTCTAGGGTTATAAAGTTTCTGAATGAAAAAATTCGGTTCAAGCATCTCCTTGCCAGTATTAAAAATATTGTTTGAAATATTAAAATGTAGTAGAAAAATTTAGTAAAAAGTTTTTTTTTTGAAAAATAACCCTAGTTTACAAATGCAGTGGTAGTATATGGTATGTGCATCACAAATCGTAGTTTTATTTATCAGTGCGTGATACTGAACCCAGTATATAAAGGATATTAAAAAAATTGAGTTAGTTGCTACATGTCACTTGTATTTAAAAAAAAATATATTGTAATTGTGTAAATTAACATTGATTGTATTTATAATCAGCGAGTTCCACAAATTAAGGCTCGAGTCAGTTAATATTTATATTAGTTATTATGTGATAGGAGACCAGGAGACCATCGTACAAAAAGTGTCTACAGTTATATGTAGAATACAAAGTAGTATGTAGTGTAGAAGTTAAGTATTCGATATCGATGTTGAGTTTTCACCGCATCATTACATTTTGGGGGTATTTTACGAAATTACCAATTCTGAACGATTATTATCTGTGTTATATTATCGTATATAAAAAGATAATATGTTTGTGTGGCAGTTAAATACAATATCTCGAACATGAGCTTGACGATTTAAATTTCATAAATTAAGTTTCATATATTTTTTACAGCAGAAAGGAGTATTTTCTTGGAAAATTTAAATCCCTCTCAAATCAGACTATACTGAAGAGATTTTATGGTCTTGACATATTTCTCAAAAACGTTTTTAACGACTACTTTGGTTTGATTTGTATATTGTTTCCTTACTGTATTTTGTAAAGACTAGTAGATCTCTTTGCATTTTTTTGAATTTAATTTAATTTTGAAGATATAGTGATTATAAATGTGTAGATAAAATTTTCCGATATTTAACATTTTAATTGTGTTAAATATTTAATTCGTGTTTGAAAAAGGTGGATAGATGATTGGATAGAACCGTCGAGTTCTACGGAAAATATTGTCAGAAACTTGATTGATTGATTGATTAATATCGGGGTAAAAATTATTGTACTTCGACCCTATGGTCCATTGTGCTCCCCCTTCTACTTCAGTCTGACGAGACTCGCTTCTCGCATATGTTGGCAATAGCTTGGAGCTTGCTTATCAGGTCGTCAGAAACTTAAGTTTATTTATATAAATACAATTATAATTTACAAGAACATTATACTTCAATCACTAACGACTTAATTTCCTTATTTATGTTTAAAAGATCAAATATAAAACAATGTTAATAGTATGTGCCCGCCAATCAATAATTAATAGTCGGTATGTGTTCAATAGTGACTGACATATAGCTAAATATTAGATCTACATATGCATCAATTTTACCTTAAACTTTGTACTATGGCCTTCTGGTGTTTAAGTTTAATTTAGCATTATCGAAAATACACTTATTGATATTAAAGGTCGATGTTGTCTGTATTTTTTTAACATTATGTTACATAAAATAAATAAAACATTACATACACACCAGTTTTAATGATGAACATTATAGGGTCATCCAACACTCTGCGGCGCTACACCACAAACAAAATAAAATTATTGACTAGGGTATACAATACTACACACACTTTATATCCCCCGAGTCAAATTCAAATAATGGACTGTCACAATGGTGTTCAGTCACAATAACAAATTCATAAAAAAATATTCATTAATTATCAAAGTACATTTTTTATTTAAGTTTTAAATGTAAACTAGGAATAGAGATGTAATTGGTTGAAAGTTTGAACAGGTACTTTATAGTACTCTATATGATACTTTATAGTTTCAACAGAATGGAAACAACTGAAGCGAAAACTGTTAAATGGGATCTCGATTTTGCGATTAAATTTGGACTTTAAACATTGAATTTTAAAGAAAATTGACTTTTGGATAATTTAAATTTCTCCATGAAAGAAATACTCTTTCAACTATATTGATCACATGTTTTTGCACTTTTTGATTGAGGTCTCTAATTGAAGAAAATATAATCGTAAAACCCTTAATTTTTTGCAAACTAATGAAAAAATTATAACGTGTTTAAAATGCCGTGCCGTTTCTGAGATATTAGAATTTTCTGATCATCGAAGTATAGTAGAGATTGAAAGTGATATATAAATATAACGAATACGTAATTGATAACGACTTTCTGGTTTACTCTTTGTCTTACTCTTATACTGCAGTACTTGGAAACTGGGAGGTTATGGGTTCGAATCCCGACATCGGCAGTTGGTCAATTATAAAAAAAAGGGGTGGTTGATTGACTAAACTGTCGTATGAACAAGAACGAAGTAACCGGCTATGCTTGAGAAGGTTTTTTGCAGTTTCCTTCACGAACTCCAGATGAATATCGGCATAGTTCCTATCATAGTCGGCTGCAGCCGCATATCCTACCAATTCCTAGTCTACTCACAAATTCCTTCCACTCCACTCACATCCTTACATCCTAAGGCATCACAATGGACCTTATGATCGAAGTATAGCCCGCCCAGGGCAGCCTTTACAATCTACCAACCTCTACTCTTATACTACATATCTGATTCCGTTAGTATTATCGATCAGTGGCCTTTTTATTCTAAAAAATCGATATAGAAAAGAAAAAATTTGGATATCTCTAAAAGTTTTTCGAAATATTTCGTCATTATTTTCACGTAAAATTAAGGAAACTATTTGAAATTACGTTAATCTTTTGTGTATGCTAATAGATTTAGCGTGGACTATACGTCTATGCGTAGACATGGTACTGAATGCCAGAGATCGTGGGTTCGATGTCCACCAATAAGTTTATTATTTTAACACGTTTTTATTAACTTGGTATGTATGTTTGTTTCTATGTATCTATGTAACGGAATCTATGAAGTCAATTTAAACCGACTTCTAATTGTCATATCGAAATGAAGCTTTGTTTGAATATGTAGTTGACAATGCATTTTTATAGTAAGCATGACAGGAATCGGCAAGGGAAAGGGGTGGGGGGTTAGAGGGAGGAAACAAAAAATTTGGTATATCTCTCTTAATATTGAAAAAATCGAAAAACATATAAGAAGTAAAGCAGTCGAAAATTAGTTTTACTATAATTAAGTTCTTTATCATTTTTTCGGTTTCTCTAATATTTACAGAGATATTGTCGGTTTAAGATAGAAAATTTAAATCATAAAGTTCGTTTCAAGACTAAAAAAGCAAAAATAAATGATAGTTTAAAAAAACTAAAAAACACGCTTTTATAGCCGAACTAAAAAGTAGAAAATAATTTTTATCAAGAAAATAATTAATTTGATTGTAAAAAAGCGTGTGGTGCTTTTTACTATAATTTGATATTAATAATATTGATTTGATATTATAATTTGTTGTTAAGCACCCCACGCTCTTTTACAATTAAATTAATTATTTTGTTGATAAAAATTATTTTCTACTTTTTAGTTCGGCTAGCTAAAAAAGCGTGTTTCTTAGTTTTTTTAAACTATTATTTATTATATATTATCAAGTATTGAGGTAAAAAAATTCCCAATGTTCATACATATTACTTAAATTCAGTCGAAATACGAAAACGCTCGTAAGCACGTCCGTTAGAATAACATAGTAAATAAATCCGACAAAATCCGGTATAAATGTACCGTGAGTGATTTGGAGATAGAAAACAAAATGTGTAAATTTATGAAAACTTGATTATTCCTGCCCTTTTTTTTAAATCGAATCTGATGTTTATTTGATTTCAAAAAAAAAAAAATTAGTAAACATTTTACTAAGTATCTGTAAATTGGACAACACGTACTTTTGAAAGAAAAATAAAATTCGTTACGCATGAGCTGCGTCAACGCAGGAGCGAATTTCCTTAGAATACATAAATCACCCTCTAGCGGTCATAATTTTAGTGTGATCAAAATGAAATATAAAATCTGATATGACTTTAGTATTTGCAAAAATTAAATTTATTAATAGCTAAAAAAAAAAACGGTATAATGATTATAGTTTATAGTTACAATGGAAACGACAATCAAAATTTTTTACAATAAAATATATTTTATGTATTTGTGTCAAACAAACACAAAATACTAAATATCTGTCTTAGTATTAGAATAATCGAAAAATATATGAGTAAAATTGTAGAAAATCAAGTTTGCTACAATTCATTACTTGATCATTTTTCTCAAACTCGAATGTGAACAGAGATATTTAGAATTTTATCTTGCAATCTTTAATTGTAAATATTTCTGTAAATATTAGTGAAACAGAAAAATGATAAGAAACAAAATTACAGTAAAACTTAGTACCTACAACTTAATTCGATAAATTTTTCGATTTTTCAAATATTAAGGGAGATAGTCAAATTTTGTGTTTTCCCCTCCCCCTAATCCCCCTTTCCCCTCGTCCGATTTTACCCATTAACAAACTTGACCTTTAGATACCAAAAGCGACCCAAATACCCAATTTCATTCCAATCGGAATAAAACCGTGACCGCTAGAGAGTCCACAGACATTTAAAAAAAGTACATATATATATATATATATATATATATATATTTATATATATATATATATATTTATATATATATATATATATATTTATATATATATATATATATATATATATATATATATATATATATATATCCATATATACAAATTTTAGCGATAGTGATTTTTAACATCTAATAGGTAGGATCGATGGACATTTGAAATTTTTAGGAAATTCCAACATTGGTGCAAAAACAATAGCTGGATTTCCTTTGGAGGAAATTCGCTAAAAAATGGAATAAAACAAAACAAAAACTCTATGAAAACAAATCTGATGTTTATTTGATTTAAAAAAAAAATTGAATTTGAATTTATTTTTTTTCAATCAGTTTTTAATATGGAATTGTTGGAATAATATCAGAGTTTTTAAAAAAAAAAGCAATTGCTCGATTAAGTCAGTTTAAAGTAAACTATTGTTCGAATATAATAAAAGTTATAAAATTAAACAATGTTGAAAAAAATTAAATTAAAATTAAATTTTCTTTTGGAAATCAAATATCAAATATCAAACATCATATTTTATTTTCATAGAGTCTTTTTTTTGTTTTATTCAATTTTTTTCTTCTTTCAAAAGTGCGAGTTGCCCAATTGCCAGATATTTAGTAAAACTAATATTTTTTTGTGTGTCGAGTATCGGAATCTGTTCGACTGCGCTCCTTTTAAGGGTAAAGAGGGCCAAGATGACGCGACAATATCGTATACAAATTTGGGGTAGCCACAATCCTTCCTGATCAAAAAAATTTACCTTCAAATTATAGGTATTTCTTCAGTAAAAATATGTAGTCTCATTGTTAATTATTATAACTTTTAGGTAACTTTTGGTGGTTAGTATTCTAGATTGATGTGATTTGGCTCCAGACTATATTTGTCTCTTCAATGAAACTCGTCAATGTTTTACAAATAGATACAATTGGATAGAATAATTTCTTTTTAAAATGTTGTAATTCATTGATTTAGCTACGATATTTGTATAAATACACACACACACACATACACACAAACATATGAGTATATGATACCGAGTATAAATGTTATTTTGGAGTATTCGATGTACAATAGTGGTCAGTTTGTTCACCCTTTGCAAATAAATTGTGGTCAGAGTGAACGAGTCAAGCGTAGCGGATACCATATATACATATAGTAATAGGGAAAAGAGACTGGGAAGCAGGTATCGAAGCAGGCACACGTATACATATATATATATATAGATATTGATAGCAAGTTAAACACAGTATGTCCTCTATAGTAATATTCAATGTAGAAGTATACTAGCTATTCTGGTCATTTCTGTTACCCTAGGGAAAAGATATAGATAGAAGATAGGAAAGAGGTGAAATACACAAATATCTATCTGATCCACATATCTATCTCTTGGTTAACAATTGCGTATAACTACTTACGTATCTAAAATGTACTAGATAACCAGTGACGACCACCTAGCAAATTATATTTTACACATTATGGCTAGCTATATGAATAGTCATAGGAATGCACGAACGTGGTTGTCTTCTGCGGAAATATATGAAATTCATATACAAGTAGTACTCGACTTCTCGATGAGCCGACATTAATCAAGGAATACTAGAAGCAGACTTCAGAATCAATTCTCAATAATATTTCTATCTAAAAAGTTATAATTTCATAGTTCTAAGTTATAATTCTATCTTTAATTCCAGAGACATAACATAAATAGTTTGGCAGTTACTTCAAATAGCCTTAACCTTCTATGGAAATAGATGAAATTCATATAAAAATAGTACTCGACTTTTCGATGAGCAGACTTTAATCGGCACTAGGGACGTTGCGAATATTTGAAACCGCATCCGGAATCGCGGAACTTTCGCATTAATTTTATTATCCGCAATAATCATTGCTTTTTACGGAGCTTTTGCGAATGTGGATGTTACTTTTTTGTTAAGCATTTCTAATTGTAAATAAATTTCATCGTCTTTAGACGTGTTAGTATATGGATGTTTTTTATTTATTTCAACCATTTACATAATTATTTGAGTGTTTCGCGTTGAATAAACTTTTTGACAAGTGAATCAACGATGACACCACCGACGAAACTGTGATTTAGTCTTATTTTAAACTAGATGAGCACATCCGAGATAAATCTCACCACGTCTTTGAGGAATAATCTGAAATCGATGCACCCGGAGATGTTTAGCCTGTTTAGAGCGGGATTAATCTATGATCCTCTACGAAACAGGATGGAACCTGCAAGGCAGTGTCGTTGCTCTTTGTTAAATATAATATACCAAATTCTAATTTTCATAATAAAGATTTGATTATAATATAATGATTATTAATATATCTAAATTAAGTATCTCTCTAAAAAAATTGACAAGTAAATCCGTAACCGCGGATGTGAGCCTTAAAATATCCACATCCGCATAGATGTTTAAAATTTCGCATCCGCAACATCCCTGATCGTAACATCAGAAGCAGACTTCAGATTCAATTCTCCACAATATTGTATAATTCTAAGTTATAATACCATCTTTATTTCCAGAAACATTACATAAATAAAGTCGTTTGGCGAATACTTCAGATATCTTTATTAATATATACGCCTTTTTTATGACAGTTTGAGGGGATATGATAGGCATAACAGTATAAATATCACAGCAAGTGTGGAATAAAATTAATAAAAATATAAAAATTAAAGAAAAATATCGGTTTTCAATTGCTGAATGCTGCATGTTTCTTTGTGGGAAGTGGAAAGAACGATCCTACAGGGTTTCAGTTTCCGTTTTCCCCAATAGACTAGAATATACCTTAAGCGCGATGTATACAGAGATAACTAGTTACATCCAATTGGTTTCATTAATCGTGAAATAGAGTTTCATGCAACTCAACATTGGGAAATCCACGGACCTGCCAAGTTTTATGAAACTTTATTTTTGTAGGTTTAAGGAAACTGAGTTTCCTGCAACCAATAAAAACGATTTCATAGATTTTTAGTTTCAATGTTACAATGTTTATGTGGCAAATGACATTTATAGGTTTAATCTTAACATAAATTTTTGAAAAATTTCAACCCAAACAGATACATTGGAACTGTCTATTTGTTCAAATTGTTGAAACACATCCGTGTTTGTATAATCTTCATACTTAAGTATACAGCCATGAAGCCCAACCAAGTTCATACTTCTCAGAAAATGTTTCATAAGAATTGAAAAATAATCGTTTAATTTTCAATAGTGCTGTGCTCCCAATTTCGGACTCAAGGCTGAAACAAATATTTTTTTATTCTTTTATTTAAAAAAATTAAAAAATTTAAATTAATATGAAATAAAAAACTTTTTAGCAATCTGTTAAATCCTTGTCGAACGACATTATGAAGTTAACTGAATTGAATTTCTTATATTGGCAAGTATTCTTGCAGTTATTTGCTTGTTACACGATTTATGAAATCAGTTACCTCTTTTCATTCTAAAGCTTAGTTTAGACTACGACTCTATACACCGTACGCTTAGTGTATACACCGAGTGTCTATGTGTGCGCACGGATGTCTCTAATTGTGACATTTATTGCGATCACCTTGTGTCCAAGTGTCACTTCAGGTTTTCAAATAGGTTCGACATTTTTTTATACACTCCATACATTCCATATACATATTATATAGTAATAAATATTACTTAGCCCTAAATAATGAGTTTCACGTGAAGCAAGAAGGCTACCAAAAGTCTTATAGTGTTTGTAGAAGGACTACCAGAGCTTTGTAATGTTTTGTCCAGTGATTATAAAAATAGAATAAAAAAGCAGGCAGCACTAGAAAGTTTAGCATTCGTTTTCGTACGATTTAGGATTTTCTTCACGCAACTCATTATGCAATCTATGGTAAACTTCTAGTTCTTGTCTTTTTTGAATCTACTGGTGAACCCAAATACTTCTTTTGCGTTTACATCGTTGTTTAATTACAATATAAGCAGCAATCGCGGCCTGTGTGAACAGCTCCGTACATTTCCGTACTTCATACACAAGTTCCGTACATTTTTATGCATTTGTGTCTTATAGTGTTCAGACACAAAAAATCTGTTAAAGGGTGAACAGTAAAGAAATATATGTCTGACATTTGTTTTGCAACTTACGACGTTGTCTAAACTAAGCGTACGAAAAATCTATTGTGTTTGGATATTAAATAATCTTCATAAAATTAATCAACCACGCCACTGTTAGCCCGTATACATGGACCTATATCACATCTATGTACAAATCAACACACAGAAAACACATTTTGATTTGATAACACAAACTAAACATTAAATTCTATATATTATATGAATTATATTCGTTAGAGTAGTACCTATTAAAATCATTACTATTCAAGGTAGGTATAATAGATTATTTGATGATATCTTGTTCAATCAGTTAACATATCCTTTAATGTCTTGTAATATCTTAATAATGTTATTAATCTGGTAAGTATATTCATTACTATATATGTGAACATGTATAATTTAAAAGTATCTAGGCGCATTTTAAGATTAGATTCTAGCTAGATAGTCATAAAATTTGTTACTTATTCTTCGATGAAGTGTTTATGTTGATTCAAATGTTTATTTTGGTACATAAAGGATCATTTATTATCGTCCAGAGTCACGGAAACAAAAAAAATTACCGACTTTTAAGATAAATAAGTTTCTGCAGGTCGTACATACATTAAACTGATCATTTTATGAAAAATTGGTTTTTGTTAATCTAACGTCTTTCCATCCATTACTAGTATGGTTCTCAGTATAATACGATAATACAACTCAGTATAATACGATTAGTCCTTGCGTTGGAAGGACTAATTAGAATTTTAATGTATGCGGATGACATAGTGTTGCTCTCGAATTCAATTGGGGCAATGAGAAATGCGTTAAGGGGAACAGAAAATTATTGCAATAAATGGAAACTAACTGTAAATGTAGACAAAACCAAAATGCTTACTGTAAGCAATGGATGCCAAAACCATAAAAATGAAACATGGAGTATGGTTGAAAAGAGATCGAATGTGTCAAATAGTTCAAATACCTAGGAGTTTACGTCACATAAAATGGTAGCTGGAAAATTCATCAAGAAAACATGATACGGAATGCAAAAGGTATTTGGGCAAACGTCCAACTAAGCCTGTGTAAACATCCAAATTTTCCTGTTGAAGTTATAAGAAAAATGATTAAAGCTTTAGTAATGCCGATCTTGACATATGGTGCACAAGACATTTTTGTGCAGCATGTGGAAAGAGGTATTGGGTGTGGCTAAAGCAGCTTCTAGCGATGCAACACTGATATAATTAGGAGAAGTACCAATTGATGCGTATATATTCCAGCATTGTTTACCCTACTTCTGCAGAGTTAAGTCGAGTGAAAATGAAAGAAAGCTTCAACAGGATTGTTTCGATCATGGGTTAAAAGACAACATCTTAGAGCTAGTTCAGGAGTTTCAAATTGACATAAATAAACTAACTGATAGAAATATCCCTTATAATCACAAAAAAGATTATATCAAAGAACTATTACCTGTTTGGCACGGAAGAAGCATGTTTCACAATATAAAAGATATGCCTTCCTTGGATATTTTCAACAAAATTGGCCACTTTGAATACGGAGCACCTGACCTAGCAGTAGCGCAAAAGAGCACGAGGAGAGTGCTTGCTAACTTCCGCTTGAGAAGATACATATGGGAAAATAAAAATAAATTTGATAATCAAAGAATATGCCCATTGTGTGGAGGAAGTGAAGGTTCCGAAGTTTATTGAAGATATTCCGACTCCCTTCTTTGCTAAGGTATGTGCTTCGAAACTATTGTGACTTGGTATCCAGATCAATTTAACATTGTTCCATTTTGCCAGTTCCAGTAGTTCAACTAGACAATCACTGACTACCTCTGAGGTGATTTCAGTTGCAGACAAGGCGTTTTATTCTCCCAGAGAATATATACGTTCTGGTTTATGTAGCCCATACGCAGGTTCTCACGGACGCAAGTTAGTATGGCGTAGGCTTCTGCCTGAAATCCTGTGGCATATTTCCCTAAGGTTGAGACTTCCTGTGTATATACTAAATTAAGCAAATCAAATGGTTTTTGACATAAAGGTTTTTGTTCGATCTCTTCTTAGATGACTCTGACTTTCCGGGATATTGTTCGTGTTCGAAGAAATCACAAACTGACCAAATGGAAGTTTTTTCTCCTTTAATGGTAATGGCTATGGTCGTGAACGGAGTGAATAGTTTGCTGTGATAGATAATAAAAGCTACCATGCATATATATGGTACTTTATAAAGTTTCCTAATCTGTGGACTGAATAAAAATGAATTAATATTCTTAAAATGAAAAAGATAAATAAAGCGGTTTAGCAAATACAAAAAGGTATCTGCTATTTTCTGTGTTAATTTGATACCTAGAACTAACACCTTTAATAAATTTTTGTAACAATGGAGATGGTTGTAAAATGTTAGGATATTATAGTTTTAGGTATTTTAGGAAAGTTATTACTTAAGTAAGAATATAATGTACCGTATTTATTGAAGTAATTTACATTTAATTAACTCTAAAATTCAATCAAGACCACAATCTGAATTTATTAGTATATGTATGTACTATGTTGTCTGCCTAAAATGAGTATTATGTGCTGTAGATAAACCAAAGAATAATTTATATAGTAATATTTACGAATTTCATTAACTTGTGTTTTAGTAATTACAATTTACATGACTGTAAGTTATAAAGGTAAAATACCTCGGATCTATAATATTGTTAACATTATATTTAATATTATAAAATTATTTAATTTCATTTTATTAAAGATTAAAAGTTAATTGCAGATTTTTAAAGTTTATGATTTAAAATTTAGTATTTTTATAACCTGTAAAAATAATAAATTTTGAATTGACGCATATTTGGTAGTTATCCAATCAAATTTAATTGAAAATAAAATTAGTGACGGTTTGGAGGATTAACAGTTCTAAGCGACTCGATTTGCAATATTTTTACTTTTGACTCGCTGTTATTAACTTGACTTGCAGATGATCTTTTTTTGCAGTGTTTAAAATTCGCTAATTGTTTCTTGCTACTTCATTGACGTTAGACAGTAATTTATAACCTATTATTACAAGATAAATGCAACAGTTATGGTATTTATAGGCTTTCTAAGTTGACGTAGAAAAGAATAGAAATATATTTTCACAATTAATTCTTATCTCAAAAGTATTTTATATTAATGAACGATATTTGGATTAATTTTGTGTGTCATTACTGATTGGTATATGTTAGCGCGAATATTTGGCCCGCGCAACCTTGAGAAGTGGGTTTTAGATATTTGTTGAAATTATAAAAAGTGTAAGAAAGTATAAAAAGTGGACAGCAAATTGTCTTAGTAAAATATGATTGGATACTTACATACATATTCTTATACTAGCGTCAAATTAGTACACACTGCTTGAAACCTTAATGGAAATGTAAGGACAACGGGAAATAACGAGAATTAAGGTTATCCAATGCATCTAGAAACGTATTTAAAAGGTAGCTGCCCATTAGTTTTATTTAAATTAGGTAAATTTAAATGTTTTTAACAAATGAAATTGATTATTGAATTACTTTATTATTTACTAGCTAAAATACCTGACAACACCCGGGCCTCAAAACATTCTTAGAGAGAGGGCATTAGAAGTTTATGTCAAATTATTATTATTTTCTAAATTTTGACAGTTCAACGTCATTTTTTTACATTTTAAATTTAAAATAATTTATTTCCAAAATTTTTGAATGCAGGTATTTCTATAGAAACTATAAACTATATAAGAGATCTGGGCCAACTATTACTTTGGAACGGTCAGAAAACAGCTATAACTTTGGGACAGTTCGGAATTTTGAACTTCTGACAGTTTTTCTGTAGTCCTTAGGAAAATAAATTATTACTTAGGGCCTTCTCTCGTTATTATTTTGCTATCTCATATAGTTTATCTCTATAATACTCGGATCCACAACATACTTTCCTTTTATATATAGAGATATAAAATTCCATAAGTGTCTTTTACAGCGCATAGCGCAGCGTGTTCCGATTAGGCCATCCGAACAAAATGAATCTAACAAGACTTGGCATAAGCAAAATGAAAGTAAATTAGAATTGCCCTTATTAAACGAAAAGTGGTTAAAACGGCGTTAACAGTGTACTTTTATCAAATATACCATTAATATACTATTAATATGTTTATATGTTTATTTAATTTAAATAACCATATAAGTAATTAAGTGCTTAAATGCTTCTATTTAAGTAAAAAGTACGACTGAGAAAAATTGCAATATCTACTCGCATAGCTGTGCTTTAACATTATCGTAAGAATTATAAATATTATTAAAACAAATATTAGGTATCCAAATTTTTCAGTAAAGATCAAAGTATTTTCTATTATTTTAGAAAATTGTACGAACAGCGAATATTCACCGGAGAAAAGCAAATCCTCGTCAGATAATAGTACCTTTGTCCGCAACAAGAATGTCGCTGCATGAAATTGTAGCTGTACGAATGCAAAGAAACAATATAGTAATAGCAAGGCTATCTGCATGATGGAATACGACAAGAAATATAAATATGGTGGCTATGTTGGGAAATGTGGGATTTTGTAGTAACCACTTAAATTTTGTTAACGATAACTATTTACAGTTTCTAAAAAATATATTTTTATTAGTAACTCGCTTAAAAGCAAACAATTAAATTGATAGTTTTGAAACGTTGGGACGCTGTCTGGTTAATAAGAATAGTGCAGTGTTCAAATTTTTAAAACGCTACAAGGTTTTTCAACCAGCTTTTGCATTATTTTTTTATTATTATGTGCCAAAAAAGTAAATTTTTGAAATAATACATTATTTTGTAGTCTTTAGCATAACATACAACCCAGTTAAAGAAATCCTGAAGGTGTGTAAACAACTATACAATCATGGCTACATGGGTACATACAAAGTTTTCGATATTTGGGGGATATTGGGAAATTATAGGCATACCGTGGTTGAGAACTTTTATGTCCATTGATATCAGGATATCAGAGAATACAATAATATATAAAATAGAATGTCTGATATATATTTATCGCCAATGGTTCCGAACACAATCGTTATTAAACACAATAAATTGAATAAGCAATGATAATTAAATTTTGGAAAATATCTAACCCTTCAATGACATAAATCATTAAATCGTCCAGAACACACAGAAAAATAATATTAAAAAAAATTAAAATAATTTCATCTATTATTGGTATAAATATTGTACAGTCTGGTTTCCAGAAATTAATTAGAAATATGTGTAAAGATAAAACAGGGCGTTGTTTAGTATGTAAAAAGTGACTTTATCTAGAGGGACAAATAAATTCCGCACTTTGTACTTGTGATAAAAATTGAAATATCTTTGCATTTTTATACTCGGATATACATAATATATACAAATATATATTAAGTTTAGTCCTGACGAAACGATTGAAAAAATTGGTCCAGGAAAAAAGATTTGGTATAGGTGTTCGTAAACTTGATAGCTCAAAAACTAAAAGAATTAACGAACTGAAATTTGTGTGTGTGTTCAAGAGCTATAAAATAAGGTTAGTAAATGCGCAAAATCGGACCGTGTATCATCCCGATAGGAGAGGAAAATCGATCTTTGAAACCGTATGAGATAATATAAAAGGTAAAAAACAAAAAAATGTTTGTTCTAAACTTTTTTTATAAACTTAATAGTTTTGCCACAATTCCAGCTAAATAACTAAAATAGCAGTTCATCACGTATTGATAATTATACTCAATGTATACCGCACCGCATATTTAATCAATCAACTCGTTCAGTTACTATTTTCACTCGTTTCAACTATGTTTGTACATCGAATCCACTGCGTGTAGTACATTCATAATAATAATAATAATAATCTTTACCGATTCTTTTCACAAAATTTAATTTATGCAAACCCTGAAATTGGGATTGTTTCTAGTAATAGTAATCGAGCGATATTTTTGTGTGTTATTTTATAGTTTTATTTTTTATTCTATCATATTATTAAATTATGAACAATCAATCTAGGGAGATTGATTAAGAAAACTTTGACCACATTTTACTAGTTTTTACTCTGCACTTGCTGCTGTTTGTACAGGGATACGAAGGGATCCCCTGGAAATCGAGGAAAACCCTCCTTTTATATGTGATGACCGATTTCTGCGAAAATTTTTAGTTTGTTTGAAAGGGTATACTCATTCATAATGGAAAAATAAGAAACTTTTTTAAAAACCGACTTCAAATAAAAAATTTATTTACAAAAAAAAACCGACTCCAAAAAAAAAATTTTTACAAAAAAAAAACAAAATGCATGTAAAAAAACTGAAAATCCGTTATGAAAGACACAAAAAATTAAAAAAAAAAAAAAAAAAAAACGGATAAAAAAAATGTGTTATAAAAAAATGCACTAAAAATTAGTAGGTCGTTTAGTAGGTCTACCCATATTTAGACAAATAAAATCACTTATAGAACATCAAAGTCACTAAAAAGCGAGAAATAAAAAAAAATTTTGACAAAATGGAAACCCTACTTCAAAAATCAAATATTCTAAAACAAAAAATGCACTAAAAAGTAAAAAAATAATTGCATATTCTTGTGCCAATTTAGGTCACCTAAAAAAAATCAAAATCGATTCATAAATGACGGAGTTCTGAGGTGACACACATTAAAAAAAAAAAAAATACAGACGAATTGAGAACCATCCTCCTTTTTGAAGTCGGGTTAAAAAGCGTGTCATATATATTTCATTTCGATAAACCTAAAATTGCGGCCTATATATATATATATATATATATATATATATATATATACAGGTTGAAGAATATATATATGTACAGATTATATATATATATATATATATATATATATATATATATATATATATATACTGGTTGAGTCAAAAGTCACGGAGTTTCTTGAATGGGTGGATAGGGGATGAAATTCTAAGATGAAAAGACTTTGGACATTTTTGGACCTGACCCACCGTTAATTAGATATTAATTAAATAAAGTAACTAATTAGAGAAGAATTGCATATTCTTGTGCCAATTTTAGTTCACTTAAGCAAACATTTTAAAATATATATGTACAATTATTGTTATTTTTGAGGCGGTGTCCAAATTTTATGTGAATTTCTCTATGCTGATACCGACTCCAAAAATAACAATAGTTTTACATATATATTTAAAAAATTTTCCTTAGGTGAACTATAATTGGCACACGAATATGCAATAATTTTTTTACTTTTTAGTGCATTTTTTGTTTTAGAATATTTGATTTTTGAAGTCGGGTTCCAATTTGTCAAAATTTTTTTTATTTCGTATATCTAAATTCAAGAAGGCGGATTAATAATTTTTCACAACCAAAAGATTCCGGATGCCTAAGAAGGTGGGCCTTTAATTCAGAACCCTCCTGATACAGGTGTGTTACAAATAAAAGAATTTGATTAGTAGAATAGGAAAATATTTTTGACCTTTAATAGGACTCATAATAGACAAAAAAGTAGAAAATAATATAGACATAAAATTTTTGTTTAAAGGCAAGCTTTTATTAAACTAAAAAGTATAAAATACAGTTTTTTATCTGAGTCAATAACATATGACCGAATATGAACATATGACTCAATGACCGAATTTTCTACATTTTATTCCTTAAATACAAGCTTGGTAAACATTTTTCTATTTTCGATTTCAATTTCCGATATTCCTCCGCTCGGTTTTATGACAAGAAAAAGTTGCGGAATTAATCTACGCCTATTTAAAATACATAGCATGTATATATGGCGATCATATATAAAAAGGGTCGCTTTTTTATCCATTAAACGTTTAAATAGAAGAAGACTGACTACAAAACAGTAGGAATATCTGATATTCATGTTAATAAAAAAATCATATCCAATATGCGTTTTGTATAGTCGTCGACAAACTATGATGATGTGTGTACAGCTTCTAGCTTGCACTGCGCGCGTGTGTGTGTGTATGTATGAGTGCAAAAGAATTATTAGACGTCAAAAAAAATACATTTCTACTAACATAAGTACTTGAAGTTTGACGGATTAATAAAACTCGTTTGTAGAACTGTAGTAAATTACAAAGATTAAATAGGAATATTTAAGTACATGGTTAATATTATACAGTTAAGTTTTGTTTTAGATGATTCACGGCTAATTTTTTCTTGTACTAAATACTATGGTAGCTTATCAATGGTAGGCCATATCGAATTTCTCGAGCATTAAACTGTTAAAGGTTATAATAATTTGGCGATATTTTGGTCAGTTTTCCATTTCAAACGTATGCCAATTTAAAACAATTTATTATAAAGATTAACTGATTGGTATACTGTCACTCATTACATTTCAGTTGCCCATTAACAAAGTTACGAAGTGTCCCGTTATTTTCAAATAATATACCTTTACTAAACATTTACTAAATGGCTGTTGACAAAAAAAATTATAAATAGAAAAAAAAAATCTATCTTTGTCACTTACATATATGGTATACAAAGAAAAAGGATATCTGTTTTTGTTGATTCAAATTAAAGGTACATTCATTGCCAAGCGGTTTTTTATATTTTTTGTTATTTCTTATTTAATGCACTTTTTCCTCCGATTATCGCTCGCAAACATTTTTAATAGCCATTCTTACTATAACAAACTCTATTGAACTTCATATATTTTGCACAATTTTATTAACATTTACTAAACCGTTGTTTTTCACAAAACATTATAAATAGATAAAGATTATTAAAATAATCAAAGAGAATTCTAGGTTTTTTTGAAATTATATTTCAAATTTTTCTCCTATTTCTAGAACATTTGTTTGTATTTTATAAATACGTATTTCAACTACAATGTAGTCATCATCAGTATGAATTAGCTAATCGTAACTATCTCTAGGATACGGATTCAGAGATATGTTGCTTGTTGCTAATTTGGTGCCTGTGTCAAAAAAAATATATCTTTGTCACTTACATAGATGGTATAGAAAGAAAAAGGATGTCTGTTTTTGTTGATTCAAATTAAAGGTACATTCACTGCCAAGCGGTTTTTATATTTTTTGTTATTTCTTATTTAATGTACTTTTTCCTCCGATTGTCGCTCGCAAACATTTTTAATAGCCACTCTTACTATAATAAACTTAAAAATTTTTTTATCTTTAAGGTAGGACTAAACTTTACAATTTTCAAAAAATCGAAATTTTTTGTTTTAGTTTTTTCGGTTCTTTAAACCTTTAAAAATCACCTCCCATATGGATTTTAAAAAATTCGTCGATTTTCGCGACATAAAACGATATTAGGCGAGCGTGATGCGGTAACGCCCTCGCATCACGACAGGTGTTTCAGCAGCTTTAGTATTCTCAACGGCTTTGTATTCCTTCTCTCCAAAATGGCGGATTTTATTATACACATATTTTTGTTTTGTCATATGTGTTCTTCAGTATTAATTTGGCCTCGACAAGAGTATTTGTTGGTCCTATTTATTTGGCCTTCACAAACTTTAATCGTGTTTTTCTGGAAATGCATTTTTTAAATGGCAGACAGTCTATCTCTAGATTGGCTGCTCCGATATCGAAAAACCAAAGTGAGTTTTGTTTGTTGAGATGTCTCACGTGAGAATTTACCACAATTTGCAAAAAAAAAATATATAAATATACATTAGCAAGAAAAAACTGTTTAAAAAAAGTAGATCAAATTTCACATTTTTGTTTTCGGTGTTCCAATTTTATTTCTTTTATTAATTGAGGTAAATTCCCACTTAAGAAGTCTTCCTTCTTAAGAATTTCTTTAATTTTTTCGTATCAGACCACCGAATTCTGAGATAGAGTGCCCGCCATGGGACAAGGACTTTTTCTTCAGCTTTACTTCCACGACATCTATACAGAAGATAAATAATGATGATTAAAAAATAATAAAAGAAATAAACGCTAAAAATAGATGCTTATAATCGTCTGTCTAAAGTTTAGTCCTTCCATAAATCTTTTACGCTGGATGTGTCAATTTTGTTTTTTTTTTATAAGTCTAATCTTTTATCTATAACGATTACTATTTTCGCCCTACATCTCCGTTTTGTCCGTCCTTACCTTTGTACACATAATATGTTCTAAATTTCATTATTTTTCTGTAGTAGTTCAGAATCACATTATTTGATACGTATTTGAAACTCAACTGTAATTTTTTCACAATTTTATTCCATTTTAGAAATTACAGTAAAATAATTTTTATTCGTCGTTTGCATATGTTGGGATGTTGGATGGTTTAATTAAGAACATGTCATCTTAATATCACTTATTGTTTTACGAAATTAATTTATTTCTGAATGTAAATGAAATGCAGTAAAATAATTATCATGGTATAATGAATAACTAACTCTAAATAAAAAATATTATACCTAAAAATTAATTACAGTCATTTATGATGCACACATATTCAGTTGAAATTCACATTCTTTGAATATGTTATAGTTATAGTATCTCATAATTTAAGTCTTAAGTGGACGATTTGTTTTAATTTTGTAGTCATTATTCAATTCTTTATCACTGACCCTGTCCCGTGTTAAATTACTGTTTTATCGTAAATGACTGTTTTTTGCTGCCCGTTTTTCTCCTCTTCGTGATGAAATTTATTTATAAAAACACACAAAAATTTGTTATATTATACATTAAAATTAAAATGGTCTATATAAACTGTGAAATAAATTACATTTTGTATCGATTACGATTTAAATAGAAGAAAAAAAGGGGGTGGTTAATTGATTAAACTGTCGGCGTATGGACAAGAACGAAGTAACCGGCTATGCATGTGAAGGTTTTCTGCAGTTTCCTTCACGAACTGCAGATGAATATCGGCATAGTTCCTATCAGAGTCGGCTACAGCCGCACATCCTACCAATTCCTAGTCTACACACAAAAATTCCTTCCACTGTACTCACATCCTCACATCCTTAGGCATCACAATGGACCTTATGGTCGAAGTGTAGCCCATACGGGGCAGCCGCTACAATCTATCTATTTTCTACATAGAAGAATGAATTTTCTAGCCGATGATCAAATTGTAACCATGTATGTTTGTAGAGTTCTGTAGTCCATTCATGAAGTTTCCCCATTTGCGTCTGCATTTCGCAGCCGTTTTACTTGCAGGCTACTTATTATTAGTGCCATATAGCTGAAATTTTCCGTGGTTATTCATTTTTATAACGCCTCTCTTATTTTTTATACCTCTGCAGATGCGTATAAAAATAAAGGATAATAAATTAATCTTGCACCACTAAGAAGCTGTTCCCTTAGGACTACTGGCCGATGACTGTAATAATAACCTAGGAGCAATAGTAGGTATAGTTGGACACCATTATAATTAATAATACTCCACCACTTGAGAAGATTTGCGATATAATGCTGGCCATCAGATTTTAAAACTGTTCAAATATCATTTTGTGGCGGTGGCGTATATAAAACAAATATAAACAAGTGAAAGTACCAACTAATTGAGTTAATTGTTTTAAAATCTAGACACGGTGTAGGACAAATTTTTTTCTTTAAATTTTTCAATCTCTAACGGGTTCAACGATGGATATATATTTCCTGGATACACGGTCCAATCACGAACTTAAGCTCTAGAGCGCATTCACTCAAAACATCAGCTCGTTATCTTTTTTCGCTTTTGAGTTATCGTGTCTATGGACAGACAGACTGGCGGATATACGGAAATGGACTAATTAGGTTCATTTATGGTTTATCTATACCGTATTTTTTTTCTGTGATCAATATTTTCAACTGTTTTAAAGCCAAAACTAAACTTAATACGCCCTTGTATATAGGGTATTCTGAAATTCATTCAAAAAATCTATACCACGGTGTAGAGCTGCAAAAAAACAAACAAAAAACTTTAATAAAGTTTTTCGATTTGCCGCTTATTTTTTAAGATATCAATTAAATACAATCAATTAAACATTGATAAATTCAACCAATCACAGAGCGCATAGTGTAAGGAGACGGGGCCTCTTACCGTCTGCCAGCCTTTAAAAGGTAAAGCGCCACGATCTACTGCGAGGCCACGCCCCTTACACTATGCGCTCTGTGTGATTGGTTGAATTTATCAATGTTTGTTTTTTGCAGCTCTACACAGTGGTATGGTTTTCTGGAATGAATTTCAGAACGCTCTGTATATTATATATGTACCGGGTATACAAATGAAATGCAATAAGATCAAGCAAGATAACGAGAATGTTCTGTGTACACAATTCTAAGTAAGTGTGTTGTCATATACACGCACAGCCTAATTATTGATCCAGATTAACAATGTTTTATGATTGAGCCGCGGTGCGATTATCAAAAATGATGCGAATGCTTTGAGAATGCGTAACTCTCTAGTTATAAAAAATACAAATTGCACAAATAAATAATTTTTAAGTTTTATAAAAAAGTTTTCCAAATTCGATATCTTGCGGACGAATGACAGTCACTAATATTCCATCTGTATGTTATGGTTAAAAGCATCTATGCATAATTTTGGACAGATCAATCGCATTTTAATAACATGCGAATGTTATCTATCCTATTTCGGGTAGAGGTCTGAGGGAAAATTTCCCATAAACTTTAAAAATCCTTTTAATACCGTATCTAACATTAAATAGGAAGATTTGCAAAATTTGAAGCCGATCGGGTTGCTGAAGCCTTATTCGGAACATCAGTCAATATGACTGTGGGTATTCAAAGTTTTTAATTATTTTTCATAATTCTTTATTATTTACATATAAACCATGTTTGGTTACGATTATAAATCATCAAAAATGATGTATTTAAATTTTAAGTAAAATGGAAAAATATGTTATTAGAAAAAAACAAAACAATATATGCTCAAAATTTGTATTTATAAATATTCAAAAAACTCTCAATAAATAATAAATAATACAATTTTTAACATGGATTTCATATATACACTAAGATGAATCTTTATTGCATGCATGTATACAAGTTGTTGAAAAGAACTCATCCAAATGAGAAAAAAGTTCATGTGGATATCAATTCGAAAATGCTTTGTTTTGACCACAAAAATACTTTGTTGACGATGGCTTTTTAAATTGACGATTCTGTGACATCAAATATGTCGTTATAAAGTAAGTCCAATATGTAAGGGCAATCTCTGTCGAAAATATTTTTAATTAAATTAATTATAATAAATATAAAATATTTCACTGTTAACGCGAAAGTTAATGTATTTTATTGTACTTATAGGAAAATCGTAGATTCGTTCAGAAAGACTTGGTATGACAAACCATTTGGTATTTTCTGTTATAGCTACCAGTAGAGGGGGTGGATAACAGTGATTTACCTTTATATATAACAAATGAAAAGATGAATTTCGTGTGGCTTAACGTAGCAATATTAAGTTTTTATCACGCGCACAATAAGTTTCTTTTTACGTACCGAATCCTTATACTATTGTATTAATGCTAGCAAAGTATTTTCTTCTGGCCTTTCGTCAAGATTTATTTATCGTTAAAATACAGTGTTAATACTTATTAAAAATGAAACTATATGTTTAGCTATTTGAAACAAATTTACCCTCATTGAAATTCACTTATCAAACGCAGGGTCCGCGGAAACAAATACGATACAATATGTCTTTGTTCTCACAGCTTTGATACTTCCATCTGCATTATTTCTATGATTTTGTGGTTATTAATTATGTGTGTATTTATTTGTGCAATTGTCTGTCATTAATATATTACCATTTAGTCAGGCGCAATTAGCTTTTTATCTCGGAATCCAAGTATATATATCGTACAGTTGTTGTATTACCAAAATCAAATTTTAAAAAGTATACTCTTCTAAAATTGGCACTCTTTTGTAAAACATCGGAATGAGAGGGATGGATAGGGAGATGAAGCGTCATTTACGAATATCTCAGAAACTATAAGATACATTGCAAATACTGTCGTTAGCATACTTGTAAATTAAATTTTGAAGAAACGGGATTACAATTAAGTTGCAAATACTAGAGTCAAATTAGCATTTTTCAGGCAGATTGCTTGGAACCGTATTTTTTTTAAATTGATTCGTTTTGACGTACTGAATATGACCTAAGTTTTAACGTTCCGACTCTTGACGGAACAGGGTCAAAATTGAATTTGTTTATAACAAAAAAGCGTTTTTTCTTAATATCGTTTTTAAAACTAAATATTTTAAAAATGGCATAGTATATTATTCAATTCTATGTAAAAAACGGAAACAAATGAGCCCATGAACATTAAAAACGGTTAACTGGAATTCGAGAGAAAAATTCCCAAATTTTGAAAAATGTAATAATTTTAAATTAAAATGAAAAATCTAAAAATTACTTCATTTTTATTTTAACAATAGCAAAATATATCTTTAATTATACCTTAAATCATGATACATGAATAAAGCTACTTTTTAACCGACGAAAAGAAGGAGGTACTCAATTCAACCTGTATATATTTTTTTAATGTATGATCACGCATAACTTTTTACAGCGTAGTCCGACTTTGATAATTTTGTTTTGTTGGATAGGGAATGATTCAAAGTTGGTCCCATAAAAACTTCCCGGCGCTTCCACGAAAAACCACATATAATAATCGCTGTATATTTTCTGTGTGTAAACACTTTGAAAGCACTCAATATCGTTATATATATATAAATATATATATATGTATAGATTAAAAATAGTTTTAAAAAAATTTTTTTTCTTTTTATAGATATTTTTAAGACCTTTTATTTAAAAAAAAACTTTTTAACAAAAAATAGAACCGACGAAAGAAGAAAGTAACTGAAAGCAAAGTATAAAAACTTTTATACATAAAATTAAATCTTCGAAAAAAGAAAGGAACTGAATAGCGGAAAAAACTAAGTCAATGTAAATACCTAAAGAATTTTGAGTCGGCGCCATAAAATCTCCGAAATGGGCGAAGGGTGATTCTGATTTTCGGTTAAAAGCAAATATTACAAAATATTACATATATTGTTTGTTTGGCGCCGACTCAAAATTATTTAGGTATTTACATTGACTTAGTTTTTTTTGCTATTCATTTCCTTTCTTTTTTCGAAGATTTAATTTTTTGTATAAAAGTTTTTATTTTTTGCTTTGAAGTTACTTTCTTCTTTCGTCGGTTCTATTTTTTGTTAAAAAGTTTTTTTTTTAAATAAAAGGTCTTAAAAATATCTATAAAAAGAAAAAAAATTTTTTTAAAACTATTTTTTTAACATTATTTTTCAATTTGTTTATTATGCGCTATAAACAATTAAACAAAAAAAACAGTTAAGAAATATATATATATATATATATATATATATATATATATATATATATATATATATATATATATATATATATATATATATATATACTCTGTAAATACATATAAGATAAAGTTAAACTTTTGCAACTTAATTGAGATCCCGTTTTTTCAAAATTGAATTTACAATAAGTTTGCTCACGACCGTATTTGCAATGTATCTTATAGTTTCTTGTCAGTATTTATATAAGAAACGACCAGTCCATGTTTTCGAGATGTTAAACGCGCTCAACTCAGAACTGGGAGGTTGCTGGGTCGATGTTTGGAAAAAGCGGCAATTTAGGGATGATTTTAAATTTTTTAATATTTTGGAAATGACAATAACTATGACCGAGTTCTTTGGTAGCAGAACAATGTTACTGGAGCCAACTAACATGAAACACATGTTATATTGAGATAGATGATATAGGTATTGTAGATGGTGGTATGGTACGAATAAAATGTATTTGATTTTGATGGTATGATGTTAGTATTAGTATGTATTATATTATAGATGTTTGATTTATGAAATATTATAAATCACAACATACGATCATATTCTTGTTATATATTGCAGGTATTGTTATGTATTGTTATAATATTTGTTTTGTTGTTCACTTACACCTGTCGCTTTGTATTATTGTATTATTTGATTCTTACAAACATATAAATTATGTTTTTCCTATTTGAACTTAAACTTTCAAATTTACTCAGCTATGTGTGTTTTGGGTCGTAAACTTTTTGGGTCGTATCATCTTGTAACAGATAAATTTCCATGATCAAGTTTTAAACTACGTGGTTTCATGATAGTGAGTGTTTCATGAGGCACGAGGAGAGACAAGGTTTTGGTATCACTACGACTCGTCTCGCTTTTTTAAATATCACCCTCGCCTTGTCTCGAGGTAGAATATTGACTAGCCTCGCCTCGGTTGGGTTAGCTATCATCCTCGCCTCGCCTCGCCTCGGTCGAGGTATAATTTTTACTAACTTTGACGTATTTTGCATGAATGTACATAATATGGTAAACAAAACTTGTTAGAAAATTTGTGACCGCTAGAGCGATTACAGACACACATATATACAGATATATATATATATATATATATATATATATATATATATATATATATATATATGTATATATATATATATGTATATATATATATGTATATATATATATATGTATATATATATATATATATATATATATATATATGTATATATATATATATATATATATATATATATATATATATATATATATATATATATATGTATATATATATATATATATATATATATATATATATATATATAAATTTGACGATGATTTTCGATATCTACTAGCTAGGAAAATTTAAACTTTGGTACGAAATCAATAGCTTCATTTTGTTTCCGGAATTCGCTAAAATGAAATAAAATATACAAATTAGAGAGAGAGAGAGAGATGTGAATAAAAGGGGTGCGCTTTTTGGCGTGACAAAAATACACTAATAGAATCAACAGAAATCTACATATTAAGTCACGTTTAGAGTTGAAAATATAATGTAAAGAACTTCGTTCGTGATGTGGGTCGTTCAACAAAAAAATAATAATACATTTACTTTTCTCTATAAAATTTATGATTATTATTATAAAAAGTAATCATGGCATAAAATTTCTTTTTCCTTTAAAATGCATTGCTTTATATTTTTTTGTATACATGGTACTATATTATTTATAAGAAAACATTTACTTTTTGTAAATTCGCCTCGGCCGACGCTAGGTTTTTGGGACAATATACCTCGCCTCGCCCTGTTTAGAAACGAGGATTAAAATTTTGAACCCCGCCTCGCCTCGCTTCGTGCCTTGTAATCGAGGACCGTGGCAAGGCGGGGTTACCTCGTGGCCTCGGTGAAACACTAGTGATAGTTCTAGTCATGCCGCGAAAGATGATAGAAACGAGACGAGACGAGAATAAGTCAGCGAGAGATGAATCATTTTTGGGGGTAATGATTTTATTTTTTTTTATAGTCTTTATTGTTTCAATTAAAATATAAAAATTAAATAAATTAGAAAAATATGAAGATTTTTTTTTAAATTGTATTTTTTCAAGAAAATCGTCTACTGTATTGTATAAGTTGATGCAATAAAAAAGACATGGTATTCTCATCTCGTCTCGTCTCACGGTATCAATAGTTCTTAGCAACTTCATATTGCATGAAGTACAATCCAAATACAATCTAATCTAGACCCAATTTTAAACGAAGAGCAGTACTTTCAGACCACATTCGGTACCAAACCAGTAAAATCGAAGTTGTCCCCGACGCTAATCAAAGTGTATTTTCACACACATTAGCAAAAACGGATATAAAAAAATTATAATTGTATTAGAAAAAAAATTTTCTTTCCCTCTCAAAATTTAAGATTTTTCATTTCAAAAGAAGTAGAACCCTAAATTTAAGAACTTAAGATCAAATCGTCTGACTTTCTCTTAAATTACTGTATCAATGAGTTGAAAATCTGGCAACCTAAGCGGAATTTATAAAACGGTTGCGAAAAATTTATAAAAGTATTTCTAATGGTAATACTACTGGTTGAAGAATCTATTTCGAATTACGAAATATTAGAAAATTAAAACAGGGCCGTAGAGAGAAAATCCTGACCGTGAGTAGCAACATGCGAGCTCCCATGCCCCCACATATATAACTATAGAATTTATCTTAAAAATGGAAGAAATTATCTTTTCTTTCTAATTAGCATGCAATAGGTTGAAAGGAGAAAGATGTCCCTCATCCTAGAAGAGGCAAAATTATAAGCGAAGTCTGTGAACGAACTTATACTATAAACGGTGATTATTTACAAAAAATAATGAACGATTCCATACAGATATTTAAACTCCAGTAGAAAAAAATTATCCACTTATATTTGTTTGATTTTTATCATTTCTCAATGAATTTGCCGCC
The DNA here is from genome assembly GCA_963920215.1 of Nineta flava. Classification (NCBI taxonomy): domain Eukaryota; kingdom Metazoa; phylum Arthropoda; class Insecta; order Neuroptera; family Chrysopidae; genus Nineta; species Nineta flava. The sequence goes on from OY986040.1 coordinate 98,455,693, forward strand.
CATCTTGGAAAGCAATGCTCGACCCCCCCCCCCCCCCCTTGGTATCATCACAACAATGGGTTATTATTACACAAAAAAAGAAAAAGTGCAAATTGTACAAATTAGACCTGGAATCTGTATGGTTGCAACAAAATGGTTGCCCTGCACACAATGCCGTGATAGTAAGGCAGTTTCTGGTAGAAACTTTCCAGGAACGTCTTATGAGTGGTTTTGAAACCATAAAGTGGCCACCCAGATCGCCAGATCTATTCAACACAGATCTAAAACACAGATCTATTCGCGGAATAGGCCTGAAAATTTGCAACAATTAAGGCAAAGAATTGTTGACACTTGCGAATATTTCTCCTCAAATGCTAGAAAATACCCGGGCAGATTTCTACGATCGACTCGGATATTGTTTAGCAAGTGATGGAGGAATATTCGAACCGTTCGTTTAACTTTTTTTTTTGATGGAATTCTATTATTTTTTTTCTTTTTGGGGTTTTATTTTTCTTTTAATTTGTGTGGATTGTTGTTAAATGTTATACCGTTAATAGAATACTATCATTTATTTTCAAACATTCCACATACAAATAAAACGGGAAATTCAAAAAAGAATTTTCAATTGTAATAGTAATAAGTAATGCTATGCTTAAGAAGACAACAGTGAACATATTTAACGCACTCTAATTAGATGTTATAGCATACTAAACAACAGAACTTTGAACAACATAGCAAATCCTAACAACTGATCTGTTCATTTAAAAAACCCCACTCCACGAGCGTCATCTAAAGTATATCGTACGACAGACAACCAACACACACCTACAAGACCTCCTTCTCATACACTTTGCTTAATGTATATATATATGTATATATATATGTATATATATATATATATATATATATATATATATATATATATATATATATATATATATATATATATATATATATAATATATAATATATAATATATAATATATATATATTATAATATATATACTTGCTATAGTATACATACATCTATATACACTTTCCAGCGCTTCTATTTTTTTCATAAATTTAAGAGTAATGTGGTGAGTTATTTATTGTTTTAAATAATTCTTAATCAAAATTAGGGTCTACTCTGATAGATAACGCATCATAAACACTTGGATTATTTTTAGAGGAAGATGTCCTTTTTCTATAACGCAGAATTAAAAGAGAATTATCGTCAAAATTAGAGGTTAGTGCGCTAGTCGATATTAAAGTATACACGTGTGGTGTACAGTTACATGGTAAAATTTTGTCGATCTGTTCACACTTGTTTTTTTATGGTAATCCTACGAATAGTAAAATCAAAGATACATATTTTATGTAATTCGTATATTTGAATTTAGAAAAAAACAACAACATTGATTTATTAGGTTTTATAACATAAATAACAAAATATTTATGAAATACTGATATCTTGGATGTGATACCATGCCATTCTATCATTGTAATGAAATATGCTTATAATATTTACAGTCCGAAGCCAATTTTAAAACACAGTCCACAGATAGTTTAGGTTAGTACAACGGTATAGCCAGGATTTTCAGGATTTTCAGGTGTTTTTGTGTGTGTCGAGTATCGGAATCTGTTATAGGTTCTACAGCGTTCCTTTTGAAGACAAAGGACTGCCAAGATACCACGTCATAGTGTTATTACTACGCGATATATTACGGCCATAATACATGTAATGTGAAATATGCACTGTCCGATTCGTTGATATGCAGTTTCATTCTCTATTGCCGCTATTGTTATCTATTTCAGTACATCTTTTGACGTGATAACGTCTATTCTTTTGTTAGACTGGTGGTCAGTCGAACATTATTAGGTGACAATTATACCGTCAGATTTCGATCGCTAATAAATTCGAGACTAATAATGCGTTTACAATGGTTGAGTCCACAACATATTTCATTTCTTTTGGTATCTGTTGCGTAGCATTTGTTTTGCCTGTAACGTCATCATATCAGGGTATGCACATGCGCGTGATTGGTTATGCGTTAGCTTTGTGTAAAGCACTGCTAGGACTGTCATTGTGTAGAGCAGTACTAGGAGTCATAGTAGCCCACAGAACACCACGGTTTTTTTTTAATGATTAGTAACAGGCTAAATTTTTGTCAGTAGCTTCCTTTCGACGAGACGCCCAACTTTTCTCTTTCGAAAATTCTCGATAATAGTGACTAACGAAGCGTAAGAGAGTATCTTGTTGGTTTGACGATAGCAAAAATTTTATCAGTAACAGTTAATTTGTTAGTTAAATTGAGAGATAATTTAATAAAGACTTCAAAAAAACTTGTGTCATTCAAAATGGATGGTGTGAAAGGCAGGTCCTCCACCCCCAACATGTTCAAATAACGGGGTATACGTAAGTTATTAATAACAAGCTGATATTCATGCTGTTAATTAAAAATGGTATGTATAATTTCATGGCCACCTTGTCCTACAAATTCAATTGTTCAATTTCCCAGTCCTACGCTCCGAACATGTCAAGGTTATGATAACATTTTTATCATTAGGAACAAGCTCTTTTTTTCTGTAGGGGATTAATTATGGAACAAGATTTTTCCTCTGTCCTACAAAACATTTAGTGCATATTGATAATAAATCAATACAATGTATTTAAAATTTTTAACGCAATCAGATGGAGTACACTATACCTAAAGTTAATTACATTAGTGTAATGCACGTAATGTACACATATATGTAGTATACACAAATGTGTATCTACATACACACATGTATATTATATATACCGGTTCTGTACATAGGCCAAAGCTATGTAGTGAGTCAGCAGCAGTGTTCCCATTTTTCACGAAACTATCGAACACGTCACATAATTTCGGATGTTGTACGATCATATATAAATCCAACTTTGAATATGTGACACAATTTACGATAAAATGATGCTTATGTACGATAGTTTTAAGTATGTTCAATTTATTCGAATTCACTAGTCTAAGCATACAGTGCTCAAAGAGTCCTCTACAGCCATTTACCATTAGAATTGTTACTACTATAATGTGTCATGTCTTAATTGGTTACGTTAATTTAACAATTGAAATTAATATAGGACATCTACAGTGATTTTAATAAAATAAATTGATATTTAATTTCTAACAGTTAATTAATTCTTAATTTCAAAAAAATTATTAATTTTTCAAATTCAAAAGAATTTTTTTCATCGTACGATAATTTTTGTGGAAAACTCACAATTTTACGGCAATTAAAAAAAGAATTGAAATAACCCACAATTTAAATTGGTTTGATTTCGTCTCGTCAATATGTTCGGAATTATAGAAAACATATAATATCAGAGGAAAGCTCGCGTTGAAAGAATCCAACAAGGCTAAAAAGTCCAGTGCGGAACGAACGAGAGGTACAGCAGCGTCGAAATTGCAATGTTAAAACGGTGCAAAGCGATTAGTTTGTTGGCCGGCCCATAGAGCAGACAGCGGCCACCGACAGTCCAAACGTCTACGGGCCATGTGCAGGACGTATTTAGGAAAAACCTACGGCATGGACCCGAACTGCACCTTGTTTCTTGGTTTATTTTTAATAAACTATATATTATACCATAATTTAACATTCAAATTTATCAAAATTATAATGTTTCAAAAAAATTTCCAACTTTTTGATTCTATCATGTCCTACATAACATTAGGTTGCGAATTAATAATAAAAATGGAAAAGAAGTATATTTCAAAGCAACAAAATCGAGCCTATAGAATCATTAATAATTCATAATATGTAATATTACATCTACTATTATTCTGGGCTAAACTGACACCGAACGCACTTAGGTCATACGAATTTGGTCTAGAAAAACTTGTTTTTTCTGATATCCAAATTGGATGGTACTAAAATATATAACGTAAAAACATTCTTGAATACTCAAATAACTCATTGGATATTGAAAGAGTTGATTTGCAATTGGTTTACTTAAAATTACGGTTACATGGAAATGCTCCTTCTACAGATTAATAAAAGGAAATGTTGAAAGGAATTATCAAACATTAAAGCCGTATAAATATCAATTAAGTGCTTACTTACTAAATAGTGTTTTAGTATTTAATGAATATGTAAGACATTTTTTTATTTTAAGACTGAATTTGACATTATCTTGGAAGCAGGGCCATCTTAAGCCATGCCGGGGCCCCTTTAGAAACAAAAAAAAGTGAATAATACAAAAAACAATTATTTATACTTTTATTTAATTATTTTATTAATTAACTTAAAACAGATCAAGTAGACGTGATTAACTGTTTTAAAAAATGGAACTTGTGTTAATAAATACGATACTGGGAGAAAATGTTGGCTCAAAACTTATTAATTTTTATTATACTATCTACTAAACTTGAAACAGGAACTGAAGTCTATAAAAAATTATCATGCTACATTACAATTATTATAATGTTTGTCAGAAGTTTTTATTCAAGCTTATCAATAAGTTTCAAGCGCATAGTAATTTTTGGAATGTAGCATAATTATTTTTCAAAAGTTTCAGCAATTACTTATTATAATGTAAGATAATAATTTTTGGTATGCTTCAGTTCCTGTTTCAAGTGTAGTGGACAGCATAATAAAAATTGTAAGATTTGAGCCAATATTTTTCTCCGTGTAGTTTCAATTTACAACTATGGTTTACTATATTATTAGTGTGAATCGGTTACGATAATGGTTTCTTCCGCGATTTCTGGTGTGTAAAATCTTCTTTTATATCCTCAAAATCTATTTGTTGAAGGATATCACTTTCTATGCACATGATTGACAAATTAGTGAGTCGTTCGTGTAACATAGTCGTTCGTAATTCATTTTTTATTCTTTTTAGCTGCGAAAATGAACGCTCTCCACTACAATTGGTGACCATTAAGCTAAGAAATATCCTTGTAGCCAATTCTACATTCGGAAAAGTTTCTTCTAACTTATTGACTTTTATTAGGCTATGTAAAGCTGAGATACTCAAGTCTGTTGATTCATTTGAAATGTTTTTCAAGTACTGTCTTAAATGAAAACATTTAGATTTGAGCTTACTACCATTAATGTCTTCGTGGTATAATTCTCCAAATTCTTTGCATTTATTTGTCAACGAATCAGAATCGATTGTTTTCAACTGTGAAAGGAAACTAAAACGTTCGTTAACTTTCCGGTATGATTCCGAACGATTTTTTAGGTGAGCATTAATGTATCGATGATAGGAATAAAGGTGTCTACACGAAATTTTTCTTTGCCATTCAACCGTACAGTCTCTGATGATCCTTCCAAAAAAGTGATGCGTGTGCTATGATATCTTTTTCTTTGAGAAATATCTTTGTAGTCAGCATCTGGATTTATAATTTAGAAATTATAACGACGGTTCTTTGTAAAAATAGACTAAAAAATGAGCTTCTCTCGTTTTTTGATGTAAACAAATATGTTATCATTTAGGGGCCCCCGGCCTACTGGGGGCCCTGGGCACGTGCCCCGTGTGCCCTTATGTTAAAAACGGAACTGCTTGGAAGCTTTAATGGTGGGCTACAGGTCAGAATTAAAGTATCTATTTGTGCGCCTGTCTAGTTACTACACAAACATTGATGAAAAGAAATGTAGGAACTAAGACTTATGTGTTTTAAAAAGGAAATTTATTTTAATTCGAACTTTTCTCTATTTCTTATGGTTAAAAGATTATAGTGATGAAGATAGGTTTTGTTTCTAGCCATTTTTTAGTTCTGGAACACGATAGAGAAATTTCCGATCGTTATCTCATTTTGCTTTTGAGTCAGTCTGTTGACGGAGAAATAGACAGATGGACATCCGAAAAGAGAGTAGTTAGAACATTTTATGAAACTCAGCATCAACGTGGGAATAAACTTAACATGTCATTGTATACAATTTATCTATACGAGTATAAAACCATTAAGTAAAATTTCGTTCATTCCCACTATCTTGGTAAGAAAAATTAAAAACATTGTAGACCGCTTCCTCCACTAGATGATAAGACGTAAGAAGTATTTTTTAAATATTTTTATGGCATCTAAATTAAAATAAACAAAAAATCAACAAAGGCGCAGATCGAGTCCGTGCCGTAAATGTTTCGTGAAAACGTCGAAATGAAATCATAACAAGTGTTGCATCTCTTTAATACAATTGTTACACAGAGTTTCATTTCAATCGAAATGCTCTCGGATTTACTCGGCACTAAACTTTTTAGGCTTCTTGGATTCCATTCAACACGAGCTTGTCTCTGACTTGCGTTTATTATTCCGAACATATTTACGGGTCATTTGAAACCACATCGTTATTTATTTTGTAATTTTCAATTTAATGCCGATTTTCATTTTCGGCGAATATTTTAATTTTCTCATTTGGTGGGTGTTAGAAGTTCTAGTATTTTTATTAGTCCTAGTTTGTCACACAAAAAAGTTCGAGTGATTACCACTGTAACAAGATAGACGTTTTCATGTCAATAAAATTGATTAAACAAAGAATTGAAAAAAAAATGAAAAAAAAAATCATTCCATCTTAAGACCACGGGATCTGCATCCAGATTTCAAGATCATGAATAAGTGGAGGCTCATATTTACATTTCTGGCTTTAATCGATATTATTTTAGACATATATATTGTTTGGGAATATTACAGCACAAGAAGCAGTTTTACCATACGGTACTTTGTAAGATCTCCCTCCCAGTTCTTTTGTGGATAAAAGTAACAAAACTGTAACACCCCGACCCTCAAAGCCTACTTACATAATGTTTGAAAGCCTCCTGATGATTAAACACTCTGTATATTATAAAAGATAAATGTTTTGTTTATATTTAAAAAAAAAAAAAAAAAAACAATATTTACTGTTGCTATTGTTGAATAATATAAATTATTTTCTTCATTTATTTTTCAAAATAAAATATAAACGACATTGACGTTGAATATTTTGAATGATGTCAAACGCATCATGTCTCTTCCACACAACAATGATATGATGCTGATGGATCAGAAGAAAAGACAATATAAGGGTAAAAACTCAATGGAGAAGCAGATAAGTACATTTATATTTAAAAGAGTGTGTACATATAGTAATAATGTGATGTTACCTTCTACCTACCTAGTACCTACTTGATAGGTAGTAAATATTATTTAGAGTGTTTTATATCCAACCCCATTTTCACTTCAATGTTGTTAACTTTATAATATTATAAGAAATAGTGAATTTGTGCGTGTGTGTGTGTGTGTATGTGTGCGTGAGTTGACATTGACTGTTTCTGATCTGACACCATCATCTCTAAACGAGAAATGCGAAAATATGTATACCAAGCATAACACATATACACATCGGAGATACCTGGGGGGCAATCTTAAAAGATTATATGAATATGTTTTGAGGTTAGGGAATATTATGATAATCTTGAGTTTGTGACATTTAGGTAAATCAAATGTAGAGTATGTACTCGGATAAACACTGCTAGTATTTTTTAGGTTGTTATGTCAGTCTATTAGAGTTTTGTTACAAATGTTTGTACTATTGCGCTTTTTATCATACGAGAATACTGCAACGCTTTAGGCGGGCTCTCATTGTCCATTTTTCATTTCTGATTATATTTAGTTTATGGAAAAGAAAATATAAAGGATTCGTTCAAATGTATTCATATTTAATGATCCTAAAGTAAAATGAATGTAAGAAATTTTTTATGTGAATAATTGTGCGACTGTTAAAATTAACCAAAATAGAAACTGTAAAAATTATGCGAGAATGAATGGAAAAGACATAAATACAAATTATTGCGAATATTATTTATTATTATACGAGGGAGAATTCTTGTTTTGGTGCTACATTTTGAAGATGTCAGATTTCTTCCACGGACTCGTTACAACGGAACCAATCTAAAAGTTTTTCTAAATGATTATTTTACAATTAAAACCTCATTTTTATATAAAAACTAAACCAAAGTTTTAAACAAAAAATTTAAAAAACGTTGTTTGTCGAAGAAAAAAAAACGTTTTTAATCCAATCTTTTCAACCGTTTTCAACTTGAGATTAAATAAAATTTCAAATTCGTCCCCTTTACCTAGATCAGTTTTTTGTATTATAAATACGTATTTCGACTACAATGTAGTCATCATCAGTATAAATTAGCTAGTCGTACTTTACTCTTTGACAATTAGAGATAGTTATAAAGTCGAGATCAACAGACAAAAAATAAATAGAAAATTAACTAGATTAAAATATATACTAGATTTAAAATATAATAAATTTTAAATAATATTGAAATTGCTCTTGTTAAAATTTCTTCATTCACATTTGTTCCTGTTAATTTTACTCTTATTAAAATTACTCTTATATTATCCCAGGATATGTTACTTGTTACTAATTTGGTGACGGTATCACCTTGTAGTCGAAATACGTATTTATAATACAAAAAACTGATCTAGGTAAAGGGGACGAATTTGAAATTTTATTTCAAAAACCTAGAGTTCTCACTAATTATCATTCGATAATATAACGTTTGAGATTAAACTTATAATACTTTTATATATAAAATATATAGGGAATAAGAATTCAATCTTGAAATACGGATCAGTTACAATGAGTTGACGCAGGAGCTGCGTCAACTTCCAGAGAATTTTCTTAGAATACATAAATCACTCTCTAGCGGTCATAAATTTAGTGTGATCAAAATGAAATAGCATATGTGATATGACTTTAGTATTTGAAATTAAATTTAATAATAGCCAAAATAGAACGATATAAAACGATTATAGTTTATAGTTACTATGGAAACGACAATCAAAATTGACATTTCAAAATTAAAACAAAATTTTAATAAAATAATTTTATAGTTATCTTATAGTAGAGTAGTTTTTCTGTGGAGATGACAAAATCAACACAAATTTTAACCAACTCCAAAAAAAGAAGGAGATTCTATTTTCGACTGTAAAGTAATGTAATAACTAACTGAGTTAAATGTCTGAATACCCAGTATATACTGAGTTGTATATCAACGATTAAATTGTTAACAATTCTGCGTATTCGAATTATTAACAATTTGCTTTCCGAGGAACATATAATCACAAATTATGAGAAAATTATTGAGTTTATGAAAATCTTTTTCAAACAACACTTGTTTATTTTAAAAAGAAGATTTTTTGTTAACAAATTTATTTTTCTATCTCTTATGGTTTCAAAGATGTATATATATACCCCCCCCCACTCCGAGTGAAGGGAAACACGTTCCAATGGTTTCAAAGATAAGCAGTTTTGCCCAAATATAGTCCGATTTTGCCCAGTAACGAACTTGACCTTACTTTTTTGTTAATTAAATTAAATACTGATATGAAAAAATTAACTCGTCAACCAGAAATCGAACCTCGGGCCTCTGGATATCTAGTCCAGTGTGCTATCCATTACACCAAAGACGATTGTGATGCAACGGCCAACTCTTTCATATTATTCTAATTTTTTTATATATATATATATTTTTTTATATATTTATTAGACAGTATTAACTTCTGTTGAAGTGATATTTTTTATTTAATATTTGTTTATTTGTGTATACTTTCGTGTCAACATACAATGTTTGTCCAAATTCCTTTCGGTTACGTATGACAAACTGTAGAAGACTATAGCGTATACCCGACACATTTCATTGTCATTGAATTTATTAATTAAATTAAATACTGATATGAAAAAATTAACTCGTCAACCAGGAATCGAACCTCGGGTCTCTGGATATCTAGTCCAGTGTGCTATCCATTACACCAAAGACGATTGTGATGCAACGGCCAACTCTTTCATATTATTCTAATTTTTTTATATATATATATTTTTTTATATATTTATTAGACAGTATTAACTTCTGTTGAAGTGATATTTTTTATTTAATATTTGTTTATTTGTGTTTTGCCCAAATATAGTCCGATTTTGCCCAGTAACGAACTTGACCTTACTTTTTTGCTCAAGCATATGTCAGCTCGTCATCTCTTTTCGTTCTTGGGTTATCGTGTCCATAGACAGATAGACGGACATGCGGAAATTGTTAAATTTTATGAACACATATACCAAACATTCATGCCTACGATCAATATTTTTAATCGTTTACAGTCGTGATCAAACTTAACATGCCTTGTATATTTACATATACTAAATTATACGTAATAGGTTTGGGCAAGAATTGTCTTTTGGATTAAATCTGTAAATTGATATTTTTAGCATTTTAATATAGTCACTTTTTGTGTTTTTTAAAGTCGGTTGACCCGACAGATGTTGTCCTGTCTTAACTATTCGAATTGGTAGAATTAAAAATAATAATAATTATTCCAAAAACATATTGTTTATTATTCTAATGCTTTATGATACACAATATTCTTAGTTTTGTTTTCTAGCGACTTCATCAATTGTTGGGGCATGAAAACGTCTTGCGTGTTGTCTGCAGGACAACACATCTTGCGTGAAGTCTTTTCGGCTTTGATGACATGCTGTCTAATGCGGTCGTGAATAATGCAACCAATTCGTGCTGATTGAAAAAAATATTTGGAGTTGTTCCACAAATGGTCTTTTCACCGAAGTGTTGTGTGCAAAACGCTGATCGACTTGTCTTGCTGAATTGCCCATAAAATAAATTTGCAAAAAGTAGTCACTATCCCGCGTTCGCAATAAGGAATAAGATGTAAGATAGGATATTGTATAGCGAAATGTTTGTACCACCATGTGGCTCTCCCATGTTGCTCTCAAAATACTTTCTCAGCACTCCTATTCCACCATCAACTTTTTTAAACACACTCACTTCTTTCTGCTTTTGGCAAATTACCGAGCTATAAATGTACTTTAAGCCATTTCAATTGATACACCATTTCAATTGAAAGCTGCGAACGTATTTTGCATCAGGCACGTGGTGGTAAAAGTTTATTGTTTTTCAATATACTTACCTTGAAACTTGGCTTAAATTTTTCTCGAATAACTTTTCTCGAATGACGTCATTTGAAACCAATTATTTTATTGCTCGATATGAGTCAAAAAATTTTTAGAATCTGGCCCATTTCCCGAAACCAATGAATGTAGTGGCTCTTCTGGCGATACCAATCGCGCCAATTGGACTTGACTTCTTGCGGAACACAATCCAGGGGCTTCATTTTTAAACTTAAATGCCTTTCAATATTGACACGCAATGTTCAATTGGTCCAATTGCAACGATTTTCTGTGAACTGTAATCGATTTCCACATTGTAATTAAATGCAGCTCGATAGGGGTTAAACGCAACATTTCTATGTTGTTGATTTTGATTTCATCAATTCCGTTCAACTTCATTTCGCGTTTCGCGTTGCTCGTCAGTTTGGCTTGCTCTTGTATATCTTTCATTTCTTGCTTTTCGAGTTCTTATCTTGTATATCTTTCATTTCTAGCTTTTCGAGTTCTGCGACTTAAGTTTGAACGTCTAATTGCTGGCATTTTTAAAAACAAAAATTCATTTGAAAAAAAAAATTCTTTACTCAGGAGCTGCTTTAACTTTCGAATTAGCTGCGAATTTCCTAAGAATACATAAATCCCTCTCTAGCGATCATAATTTTAGTTTGATGTAAATTGAAATATAATATCTGATATGATTTTAGTGTTTGCAAAAATTAAATTTATTAATAGCCAAAATCTAACGCTGTGTAACGATTATTGTTTATAGTTACTATGCAAACGACAATCAAAATTGATATTTCAAAATTAAAACAAAATTTTAGTAAAATAATTTTATAGAATTTCATCCAAATCGGTCCAGCCGTTTAGGACCGGGTCCAATTGTGTTTTCAAGTAGGTAAGATCGATGGACATTTAAAGAAAATTTAATTTGTAATTTATTATTTTAAACTTTCTCCGTTTTCTCTATCCAAAAAATAAGTTTTACATATTGTTACTCAATTTATTGTAAATTTTCTTCTATTTCACTCTGCTACTGATAATATATAATATAAAAGTTCTGATCACTACTCGTACTTTATGTTATTGGTTATAACTTCCTTATATAAGTTTCCTATCTTAATAAACAATTTCCTTACATAAAATGAGAATATAACCTACTGTTACCAAAAGTATCAATACTTGTATTTTATATAGAAAATGATCCCTTTCTAATAATGTTCGGTGGATACGGGTGAATTTCATAGAATTTATTTTTTAACAGCTAGGTGTAAGATCACAATATACAAACAAATAAATATGTTAATGATTTCTAGTAGCCACGGTATGATGCAGGTTTGGACGAGCTTAATTGTAAGTACTTTCGACTAGGGATGTTGCGGATATACGCATTCGCATCGCAATTTGCATTTCAATGCTTTTTACGGAGCTTTGGTGGATGAGGATGTTGCTTGTTTTATTTAGCATTTCTGATTGTAAATAAATCACAACGTGTTATTTTATGGATGTTTTTATATTTATTTAAACAATTTAAATTATTGTTTTATTATTTCGCCTTGAATTATCTAATTGACAAGTGAACCAACAATGCCCCTACCGACGCAAAATGTGATTTAGTCTTATTTTAAACTTGATGAGCATGTCCGAGAAAAATCTCAGTGATATGCCATAGAACATACTCTTGCAAGGGCCGGGCCGTATAACCACGTCTTTGAGGAATCATTTAAAATCAATACACCCGTTAGCATTTTAGGATTAATCTATGAACCTTTGCGAAACAGGATAGAACCTGAAAAGATAGCGACATTATTCTTTATTCAATATATTGCACCAAATTTTAAGTATTCATACTAAAAATGATTACTAAACATTATTACCATCTTTTTCCGTTATTCATGTACCTAAAATAAGTATCTCTTTAAAAAAAACTTGATATATAAATCCGCAACCGCATCCATGGATGTGAGCCTTAAAATATCCGCATCCGTATCCTCGGATGTGTAAAATTTCTCATCCGCAACATCCCTGCTTTCGAGCTTGATTGTAAATAGTAATTGAGATAACAAAGATCTTCAATTCGTACACTTTCTTTACGATACCATTATATCGACAGAACTAAGTTAAATATAGAATTTTCTTCAAAAATCAAATATTCTAAAACAAAAAATGCACTGCAAAAATAATTGCATATTCTTTTGCCAATTTTAGTTCACCTAAGCAAAAATTTTTAAATATATATGTACAATTATTGATATTTTTGGAGGCGGTATCCAAATTTTATGTGAATTTCTCAATGCTGACACCGACTCCAAAAATAACAATAATTTTACATATATATTTAAAATTTTTTGCTTAGGTGGTCTAAAATTGGCAAAAGAATATGCAATTATTTTTTTAATTTTTAGTGCATTTTTTGTTTTAGAATATTTGATTTTTGAAGTCGGTTTTCCATTTTGTCAAAATAGGTTTTATAAGTGATCATTTTGTTAAAATATCAAATGTCTTTATCGATCTGCCATGTATTAACATTTTATTCAAGACCAAAAAAAGCCGACGCATTTTGATTTTTCGCCATTGTAGCTTTGACAGTATGTGCTATTGTGTAAATAGTTCTTATTTAATTTTTAGGGCATACAAATGAAATTTAAGAATTAACTGAGATATACAATTATACAATACACACAGATATACAATTATGACTTGTGATGCACATACCTAATACTTCCACTTGTATTGCTAGTATTTTATAGTTTTCTACGTTTTCTTTGAAAATTCGCTAAAACACGAGAACATATATATATAACCGTACATTGGCCAAAGTTTTGTTTCCACCACGCAAGTTTCTTTCAATACGACAAATCAACATCAACGTCGCCGTTGTTTATCGTCGACTATTATGGACAATCTTGGTTCAATCTCAGGCTGTACCATATCTGTTGATAATACAATTTGATACTCCACCATGATTCGTTTTCATGCTATAACTTACCAATCACCTATAACAAGAATGTGTTTGCTGATATAAAATATGTATATGTACCAGTTGTATATGACATTGTATATGTGTGTGTGTGTGTGTCTATAGATCGAACCTAAGACTTTTAGATTTATGTGAACATCTCATCAACTACTGTAGGTACTACTACTAGGTAACATATGTTTTTACTTGTGTCGTACACGTTCAGCACGACTAGAAAGGGCACAAAATATAGAAAGACATAAATAGAGTGAGTGTATGTATCGTATATGTAGGCACCCTACACTTTAATTTCATATCAATTTGCAGATGATTTAATACAGTTGTTGATTTCTAGTTTTTACAGATTCGATTTAATATATAACTATGTGTTATGACATATTACGCACACATGGCGGTATTAACACCATTGATTTGTTACTTCAATATACAAATTTTAACGTTATGTCTATGTAGCAGGGATGTGGCGGAATTCGCAACCGCCTCCGCAATCGCAAATTTCAGCATTAATTTTAGCATCCTAATCCGCATCCGACATAATGAATGCTACTTACGGAGTTTTTGCGGAGGCGGCTGTTGCGTGTTTTATCTAGCATTTCCACTAAACGCCACCGACGCAAAGTATAGCCTTATTTTAAAATAGATGAGCATGTTTGAGATAAATCTCTGTATGAAATATGACATAAAACAAAGTCTCTCAAAGGTCGTACAGCCACGTCTTTGCAGAATCATTTAAAATCGATACAGTTTAGCCTGTTTTGCAAAGGATTAAACTATGAACTGCTGCTTAATTTTCATACTAAAAATTTGATTATAATATAAAGATTAATAAAAAAATTTACACATCATTTTTCTTTATTCATGTACCTAATTAATAATAATAAATCCGCATCCACGGATGTGAACCTAAAAATATTCGCATCCACATCTGTAACCGCGGATGTCAAAAATTTCACATCCACAACATCCCTGCTGATGTAACATCGAAGTATAATATTTCATTGTTCAAAATCTTAGACATTGAACGGCTAAAGCTTTGCCTACCTAGTTATTATTGTGATCTTTATTTATAGGTGAAGAAACAAAACTTTGATTAAACACTCCATTCCACTTTATTCATAACTATAAGAGGGTAATTTTGTTGAAATTTGGTTAGGATTTCTCAACACCTTGTCGCAATAGGATTAAAAAATGACCGAAGAAGGTAGTTTGGCCATTCTTCAAATTTAATTTAAAAACTTTAGCATTTAAAAAAAATGTAGTGGATAAAATACGTTCTGACAAATATTCTCATAAATGTATAGTTTACTAGTTGTCGTACTAATGGCCATAATTATAGAATATTCCAATTTTTGCACACTTATTAGGGGTATTACAATCACACTAAAAAATTGAAATCGATTGACCGTATCAAACTCGAGAAAAATTTAATTAAACTTCGAATAACATGGGCAACAATGGGGACTACACTATTTTATTTTTAATATAAAAACGACACTTAATAATCTTTAAAAAAAATAGGTATAAATTATTGGATTTGTTCTGCGTATATAAAAAAAAACGAAAATTATTGACCGTCTCATTGTTTAGTTATAACCACGCAAAGGGAAGCATTTTATTTATATGTGTCGGCATGCTAAATAGATACAACTTGACAACACTGTACGTCACTGTACGTTGTAAAATATCAGACGTATATCAACTGGTATGTAAACGTATATCAACTGGCAGAAAATAAGCGACGTTGCTGGTATTAATATATAACCTAAAAATATTAGGTTGTATTTGTATATACGTATAGACAAGTAGCGTATGTGTAACGTGTTAACCGGTACAGTCTTGGGCTAAAATTATGGTTTATTATGCTATACGTACCGTTGCTCTTACTATACGCATACGCTGCACAACTTTTTGACAATGTAGTATCACGACGACTAACTAAATTACTTACGACTAAATATTTAACTATGCTTATCTGGAATAATTAATTTGTTACGGTAAAAGTGAAAAATAACCTGTTTTTTTTTTGAGAATGATTCGATTTTCAAAATTATTTTTGCATTGTATTGGGTTTGGTTTATAACACAACTCATCCATTGCTAGGATGTTAAGAAAATTTTTTAGTTGTTTATAAACAATTATTATATAACAAATAGAATATCCGGGTTGTTTGATGAATTTGGTATCTGAAGATTGTTTGGGCGGCTGAACACCAATCAGAGCACCCCAAGCTTTCATTTATAGTTACATATTGGTAATTCGGGGAACATTGGTAATTGGTAATTTTATTTTCTACTTTTTATCTCATTAAATAAAAACTTGTCTT
Source organism: Nineta flava (assembly GCA_963920215.1). Taxonomy (NCBI): domain Eukaryota; kingdom Metazoa; phylum Arthropoda; class Insecta; order Neuroptera; family Chrysopidae; genus Nineta; species Nineta flava. Next base: position 98,471,879 of record OY986040.1, read on the forward strand.
AAGGATGTTCCAGCATGAAACCACTTTTCGACAGATTTTGCTCATTTTTTTTTACAGCCTAAAAATAACGTTATGTAATAAGCCCCGAACTTTCAGAATTTTTGACCGTTTAGAACGCGAGATAATTAATAACAAAGCAATCATTTTCTCTCATTAGAAGCATGTAAAACTTCATGTCCGCCCAACTATTATCCAACTATTATCCAACTATTTGTATTAAAAAAAAAATACTCGACAGAATTTGAAAAAATCTAGGAGAGTAAAGATCAATAATTATTAAATAAATTTAAAAAAAAAGGCGTTTTACCGTTTTGTTTACGAAATATAATAGTTTAAAATTGAACATATGATTGTGTTGTGTGTGTGTATATGTAGTTGTTCTATCATAAAAGTAAACCGGTTTTTGTCCTGATTATATAAGACAGTGCTGGAGCTACCTTAAACAAAATGTTGTGGCTATAAAAAAATGTGAGTATAAATAATAGCTTGGGATGAATATTGAAAACCTGAGCCCCTCATGCTTTTATTTATAGTGACATTTTGGTGACTCAGGAAAAAAAAATTATTTTCTTCTTTTTAGTTCACTAAATAAAAATGAAATAATAAATTTTAAATGGTTGTTTAAAAAATAATTTATATTCTTTTATTATTTCCTTCTGTATAGCGTTTATGTCATTTATGAATGAGTTTACTTTGCAATTATGGTGCATTTCTGGAAGGAATTCTATTTTTGTATTTTGTTACCGTGCGTTTAAATTTATATTCATATTATTCTTTATTAATTAGAAATATTTCATCCCTTTCTATTTGGATTGTTTTTTTAAATTTCCTCAGATTTTATAAGTTATGATTTATAACAAGTTTATAGGAAATGCCTAAAATTGAAATAAAGTTCTAGTTTAGTTAATAAATGGATATATATATATATATATATATATTATATTCATATATGTATTATCTATCCATATATTTATTTACCCTATAATATATACGTACATAAAATATTAGAAAATTAATATCGTTAACTTTAACCATTATTTATAAATAAAATGTGAGGTTAGTTATTACATTCGCTATAGAAAACTGATATTGTCTATCGCCATTTAAAAGCTGTATCCATTAATATTAAATAGATAAGTATGTGGTTTTAACTATAAGTAATGAAATAAATAAAACTAACCCAGAACTTTTCGACACTTCCCAAATGAATGAATTTTTTTATCTTTACAAGGTGGCTATTGTAATCTTGTCCAGTATAATGTTAATTTCTACTTCAATCTGTTGATTTACTTCAGCCTTAATGCTTGCAGATATGTTGTTTATAATAGGTACTACAAAGTAACAAAATTTAGCACTTAGTCATACCTGAATTTAAACTAAAAACTTCAAAATTGTAATTTGGAAACACATCCGTTAAATTACATTAGATTAGAGTCGGGAGCAAATCTTATAAAGACCTTTTGTACCGCGACGAATTTGATCTATTATACCTCCTTCCCCAGGGTGTTCCATGAGTCCAGGGTTTTGATAAACGTTAGGATATTCTTCGGCAACATCTCATTGATTTCATCTGGCAGGAGATCTGTCCATCTTAAATGATAATGTCTATTGAGAGAGAGAGACTTTCGCATTCACACATAATTTGAATTCTGGTTTCCTTCTTTTCATGACAATATTTGCAGAGATCATTCCCTGTGAGATTGATTTTGTGCATGTGCTTGCTGAGTTTTCAGTGGCCAGAAAGAAGGCCAGTAAGTATCTTCAATTTGCTTTTTTCTAGTTGTAAATGCGGAGAGGCTATTTTTCATTATAAACTTTTTATAAGAGCCTTTGCATGATCTTGAACAAGAGTATTAACCCAAGAACTTCTTTCATTTTATATTTTGTTTTGCTTTTTATCACTCCAAGTAACGGCTCTGGGCCGTTTAGTGGTGACTATCGGATAATATATATATTATTCTACCTTTGTAGTTTCGTTGAAGCTTCTCGATTGCACATTTATGAATGGCATACACTTCAGTCTGGAATATCGAGACGTATTTATCAAGACTGAGAAAGATATTCACACTTGGTGCTCACAATATAGCCCTGATCCTACTCCAGTCGGTTTTGGAAAAACACCCATTAATACATACCATCATTCTATACTCACAAGTCTCCGCTTTAGTTGCCGTTTTGTACTATAGTTTTTTCGTTTCGAGAACGGCTCACATAGTGTAGTCGTAAGTCTTCTAATCAATTCATAATTATTCAAAAATTGAGTGAGTGGGTTTTATTTATGTCACGCGGTCATGCCATTTACTGTAGATAAATCGACGCATGTGTCGATTTCAAGGACATTTAAATTGAGTACTGCTACCAATGTTGCTTGTACCCCAAAATTGAAACTGTTTTTAATATTGTCGTTGAATAGCTTACGTCATGAGACACAATATAGAAAAATCAATTAATTTTTGTTAGCACAATGTTTTTTTGCTAACTGAACTCGGGAATTTTACCTTGAAATCAGGAGCCTGGTTATCCAAGGGTAAAATTATGTAATAAATGCGATGCTTTGTATAAAGCGCTTTTGTGGTACACCTTATCTATAAAATTATCAATATATAGATAACTATTAACGAAACAGTTATAGTCGTTTTAGTTTTGTTGTTTAGAGCTATACATTGTTCAGTGGATAAAGAATTCTCATTTCCTTTTGTTCATTTGACCACTACCATAAACAGTCTATCTCCCTTTGTTGTCCATCTGGTTCCGGTGTATATCAGTCGAATAGGATATAGTTAAAAGAAAATGAATGGATGTTGGACAACCAAATCGGAAATATATGGTGCAATAATGTGTGGAGAATTAATATCACTTTTGTTTTTATAGTGAAAAATGGTTACTTCTCTAAATGTTTATTAATTTTTTTTTTTTGCTATTGATTTTAATCTTATTTATACCAGTATCTATAAAATGCAAGTAGTTTGTACCTTTGTGTTTGTCTGCTTCCATGTGTTTTAGTCGTTATATTATCGAATGATAATTAGTGAGAACTCTAGGTTTTTGAAATAAAATTTCAAATTCGTCCCCTTTACGTAAAGGGGACGAATTTGAAATTTTATGTGTTTTAGTAATTTGTGTTCAAAGCACGTTTAAAATTAAATGTTTATTTATATTCGATGAAACTTATTAAAGGATTAAATACGTCTGGAGTAATCCATAAAAAACTTTGTTTTAACGTTTTAGAAATAAATTGCATCATGGCATTGTCTGTCTCGTTGTTATTGCGAACTTCTATATGCACCAAGATACCAATCCAAGTGGTCCAGTTGGTTAAGGCACTCTACTCGGAATGGGAGGTTAATGGTTCGATTCCCAACAGCGACAGAATATGGACAAAAAGTATCGAAAATAATTGACTATGCTTGTGAAGGTTTTCAGCAATTCTTTCTATAAAGTCCAGATGAATATCGGCGTAGTTTCAAAGTCGGCTGCAGTTGCAAAACCTATCAATTCCTAGTCTACATACAAATTCGATGAAACTTATCAACTTACTTAACCTTTAGGGGTCGCTAAAAAAGGCCTAGAAAGGCCTACTTGTCAGCCCTCGACCTCTCCTCCGCTAGTACTACTAATACTACTACTTTGCACCAAGATAAATTTCCGGGTTTTGAAAACGAAAACTACAAAGTAAAAAAGAGACTGAAAAGGAGATAAGTTCTATCGAAATATCAGTCAAAACTGAAAAGGAAATAAACTGAGGTACACAGCTGACGATATTGATGTAGACGTTAAAAGGGTTTTACACAGTTAGTTAAGTTGTTAGATTCGTCACAGTTTTAATCTAACTATTAGTTAAAGCAATGTGTAAAAAGTAGCTAAATGAAATAATGACGTAAACAGAGATCTGATGGTGTCAAAGGTTTTACAATTTTCGTTTTCGTGATCGTTTTAGTTTTGGAGTTTACTCCTTACGAATCGGTTTCAATTTAGTCCCCGGTTTTTTTTTAAAGCTAATACTTAATATGCTATGCTAGCCAATTTTAATTTATAATGTTTTACATGCCTTTTCAGATTGATTTTACTTTATTATAAATTTTCCTTTTTCGTAGGTCATTAATTTATTTTAAGAAAAAATAATAATAAAATAAATTTTTTATAAAAATTTAAATAATATTTTGAAATGTATATTAAATGTATCTTCTAAAAAAAATATTAAATTATTTAAAAATTTTGTTGATTGTCATTTCCACAGAAACTATACTTCTAAAAAATAACTATACAATTATTTTATTAAAATTTTGTTTCAATTTAGAAATGTTAGTTTTGATTGCCCTTTCCATAGAAACTATAAACTATACTAGCACACTATAAATCGTTATATATAAGTTAGAAATATGCAAATTTGTACTTTGGCTATTAATAAATTTAAATTTAAATTTTTTATAAATGAATTAATGTTAGCGCCATCTAAGTAGAATATTTCAAAATTAAATAATTTTTCTTAGCATAGTAATATTTGTAATATAGTAATAACTTATAAGAGTCAACTTGTCCAAAAGATATTCTTTTTACACCTTATTACGGTAGCTTTAGATTCAGAAAAAATATCAAAGGGGGAAAATTGAGAACCTAGATGGAACTCATTGCCGCAAATATGTTTGAACTTTTCCTTCTTACCCCTTGGCCTAATCTACTAATTAACGAACTTGGGTAATGTATTCTGTATTTATTTTGAGTTTTATAGCAGTTATATGTATAATATATACCACGGTATATTAAATCTAGACCCGCATGTTCGCCTGTCCGTCACGTAAAGAAATATTGAGCTGAAATTTTCTGTGTGTATTCTAGAGCTAGAAAGTGAGATCAAGATCGGGGCTTAATCAAGTGAATCCATTTTTAAAACTGTAAGTTATAGAAGAAAAGTTTAAACACAAAAAATGCAACTTCTTGGCTGGGAGGGGGGGAAGAGTTGGGGGTCTTTCCAACCTTGAAACCGTATGAGATATAATGAAACTTTAAATACAAAAAATGTTCACGCATTGATAATGAACTCAGTATATACCAATTAACTCAGTTATTTGTCATTTTTTATTTGATATTATTATATTTTCAAAATAAAAATCGAATAAATATAATAACAAAAACTATATATGGGTTGTTGTTTTTATATTTATGATAGAAAGAAGATTATATTATATATGATATAAATTGGAAATCAAATAGGTATATATAAACACAAGTATAAAAGTAGATTTATCACAGCAGATAAAAAATACAACCATTATAAATAATAACGCTACGGAGCTGTCGATAGCTGTCCATTTTTTTGACAATATTATACTCCTCACGTTTTGTCACTTAGTCAATGAACGACTATTCTCCCCTTCTTTGATATTATTTCTCAGCTTAATATTGTAATTAATATAAAATTAATTGCAGCATTGGATTTTTTTAATTTATTAAATAAAACAATTTATCTCATATGAATAAACTACACTAGAAAAAAAGTATGAAAAAACTCAAAACAATTGAATTTTGATGTCAAATTAGAGAAACCTCTACATCCTACCCCAAATATTTTATTTCTTCCCCTTTTTTATTTTTGATTATTGTTCGAAATCGCTATAACATCATCACGTCAGACTAAATTTTTTTATCTGAACTGAAAGTTTTAACGAGGAACGTAAATATCTCATATTTATTATACTAATTATATAATTGGACATCACTCTATACAGAAGTTTGATATTTATCTAAATTTATCGAAAAACGTTTATGAAGTAAAAATATAGAAAATTAATATTACTAAAATTAGGTTTCTATGAAAATTAAAGTCCAAAAGATCTGTGTATATTAGGGTTTTCGAAAACATTACTCGATAATGCATTGTAGTAAAGTTGGTTTTCCACAACTTTACTCCTTATACATTTTTCGATTTTTCTAATTTTAACAGAGATATTCTATATTTTGTATTTCCCTCTTTCTGTAAACCCCCATTCTGTGTATACTTATTCGCGAGCTTAGTCTTTGAAATACCAAAAGCATATCAGATATAAAATTTATTTATATGTCTGTAGCTACTCATCGGTCACAGTTTTAATCCGATCGGCATGAAATTTGAACGAACTAAAAACTATGAACTAGTAATAAGTGATTATGACTTTGGTAAATTTACTCATGGCGTAATATTTCAAGATGGCGTCTACAGTCAGGCCACATTTCAACAATTACTTATACCTATAATACTATTAACACAATTTCACGCACTTTTAAGAAAGGTAAATATAAAAAAAGATGGGTTTATCCACAAAATAATAGTGTTTTGTTTATTTTAATAATCTTACCCCATTAACACATATGTAAATATCACAGTTGAGCCTGACTACTCTGTTTCTAAGCCACCCAGATGTTATAATCCTAAGGAACAAAAATCAAGTCGAAAATGATTTTTTATTCTTTAATTTTTTAATAAAAGAATGAAATGTGTCAAACATTCCAAATCAATCTGTCCGGATAATAAATAAACCTTTGTTTGGTGTATTAAATAAATTAATATAAATTGATAAAGACATTAAAACAATATTTTATGGTAAAAAATTGAAAATATTTGACATAAGATAACATTGATTTGTAGGTATATCAAACGTCCAATAAAATACAATAATTCCAAATTTTGTTCGGAATACAAGGTTATTAACCTTTTTTTAACATGGAAGTTGCATGTTATCCTAATTTTATACTCCCAACAGACGCGCGCAGGGTTTTGAAAAAGCAAGAAAAAACTTACAGCTCCATTTGTTATTAAAATTTTGTGGTGATAATAAATGTGACAGGTTGGTTAACTAATATAGTAGAAATCAGATGTCAGTCCAACAATGAATAAAAAATGGTTCGATTAGATTAATTTTGATTACCGCAATATTTCTCTCGGATCAGTTTATCCTAGCGATACTCACTATCGCCAAAGCAGCTTCAAAGTCCAACTTTGGACTTATTAGGTATTGTGTTTTATCAGGACGGATATTACTATATTATTGAATATATTCTTAATTGGAACTAGATTAGTATTATATTCCACAGCATTCATAAGATATTATTATAAGAACTCTACTGGGCTACTTATATATTCAAAATCACCAAATAATTATTGAGATCTTCTTTGGAACGAATTATAATATTTAATCTTAAATACTACAATTATAATAAAAAATTACAATAAAAGAAATATCGAGCAGCGTAATCAACAATTAACTTTTAATTATTGATTCCTATCTGATATGCTAAAACGGAAAACATGAACTGGAGTATACGTGAAAAACTGAGACGTAAGAGCCAACTTTGCACTTGTATGATACGCTACTGTTTTTCAGACAAAGGTTTATGTCATTCTGTCAGTGACAAATATGGAGGAAGTAGTGAGTTGCACTGAGCGACATATTTATATCTGCTCGGATAACCAAGCCGCGCTGAAATCAATCTGCTCTGCCAAAATAATATCTTCTCTGGTTCTCGAATACGCAGAATCACTGGAGAGATTGGGAAGGACTAAAGACGTCACCTTGAAGTGGGTACCAGGACACTGCGGAGTTGAGGGTAACAAAACGGTCGACGGACTCACTCGTAAAGGTGTCGCACTCCCATGCAAGGGACCGGAACCCTATCTAGGAATAACAAGGAGACAGTCTACCTCCACCCTTAACGAATGGGTGGATAAGTTTATGAACAGAAATGGAGAGACACAGCAAGCTGCAGACAGGCCAAACAAATTATAACTGGGTATAAAGTCGCAGGGTCAACAAGCTAGATTGGAAAAAACCGAATAGAGATAAACCTTCTGATTGGGGTGCTAACTGGACACTGTATGCTTAAAAGGCATCTATTCCTCATGACGTAGAAGAATAGTGCGATCTATCCAAACTGTAATAGATCAGACCATACACCCCTCTACCTCCTGGCAGAATGTCCCCACAGAGCCAGAATGAGGTACCTAACCTTTGGTTTGACTGAAATGGAGGAAGCTGAGGTAAAACTATTAAAATGGAGCTCTGTCCTGTTATTCGCAATGAACACGGGTAGGTTAGACAACGAACGCAGGACTAGAGGAAACGAGTCAAATGTGGTAGAGGATAGAAGATATTGAGGAAATGGGTTTCTAAGAGGTCGGTAAAAAAGGCCTAGAAAGGCTTTTTTCCCTTCTAGGGAAAGCCTTTCTTTCTTCAATAGTCATACGGAGTCCAAGACGTACTGTGTATGGTGCAGTCTTTTGATCAGACACATCTTTTATATGAGTCGTTTTTGTAATCTGTCATTTGTCATTTTAATTCTTGATATTTTTCTTCTAAATTTCGCAAGGATTTACCCAGTTTTTTAAAGCCACTTTATCTCAAGTGTTACGCCTGGGTACCTAATGTTAAGATCGGTAGTCCCAATACTTCACCATTTATGCAGGGACTTAGAGACCAAAACCGTTTCCAGGCATTTAAAATATTAGATTTTTTGGTCAGTATATATAATGGCTGATGAATATTTAGTGACCTGGTAAATTTTCTCGTAGCTCATTATAACACAAACTGACTCATCCTCGAGCATATAGTTGAAGGAGAACTGTACAGTGTATAATTATTTAATTATAGAATATTTTAATTTTTTTAATTATATATAATGTAAGAACAACCAGTGCAATCATACACTTAAATATAACAAATGTGTGATATTAGAAAAGGAGAGAGACATATAAAACGTATGTGTATGAAGGAAAATGAAAAAACAAAGAAATGGTCGAAGAATCTAACTCAATTCGCAACTACTTGAAAGATAAGTGGCGAAATGAAAAATACCCAAATGATATATGTATTATACACATATGTGTACATCTTTATATGCATGCAGCAGGCGCTCTCGAGGTTACTGCCCCTATATGCAGCAAACGATAGTGAGCACAACATACAGTTAAATATAACAGAGCCCTTCAACATATCCATTCCTCCCTAATCCGTTCTCTACAGAGTACCTGTTTGATTTATAGAGTTATACAACTTTATATCATATATACATTTGGTTTAAGTTTAGGGTTCTGTAGTATATTTAGCAAGTCTGAAACAGTTTAGTTTATTATTGTTTGTATGATTTTACTTACATCTCAAATAAACCATCCTTAGACCCAATATTAGAACTTTTTTTTTCGTTTGTACTTTTTTTAATGATATAGACCAGGAATGTTGTGAATGCGGATAATCCCGCGCTAAGCAGGCTAAACTGTGCCGGGTGCATAGATTTTAGACGATTCCTGAAAGACGTGATTGTACGGCCTTTTCGAGAGTACGTTTTATGGCATATTTTACGCTGAGATTTATCTCGGAGATGCTGATCTAGTTTAAGGACGTTCCCAAAGAGCAGTCGTGCTCAACTTAAAAAAAATTCCATTATGTAAACTACAATAGATCAAATAAAATATATTTGAGGTACACTGTTACTTTTTGCTGTAGTGTTACTATATTTTATTTGATCTATTGTAGTTTACATAATGGAATTTTTGTTTAAATTGAGGAGATTAAACAATATTTATAAGATAACTAATACCGCTTGTTTTTGTTATTTTTGTAGAAAGATATTTGTTATGTCTATTACTTATTCTCAGTTTTTTAAAAGAATCGTAAGAAAATAACTATTGATATTTAGTAAAACGTATGTGACAACATTAATCGGGCTAAGTTTTATATGATAAACATACAAATTTTAACTGTCAATATTTACAAATTTAGTACCGTAAGAACCATTAAAAAAATTCTACGTGTAGAAGATACTTTTCACTAAATATATTCAAAATTACAGAAAAATCGTAAGAAAACTGATTTTCTGGGGAACGTCCTTAAAATAAAGCTAAATAACACTTTGCGTCGGTGGTGGCATCTTTGGTTCACTTGTCAAAGTCAATCAAACAATTATTTAAATTGTTGAAAAAAAAAAACAAAAAAACATCCATATATTAGAATAACACGTCTAAACTCGTTGTGGTTCATTAACCATCAGAAATGCTAAACAAAACAAGCAACATCCCTGATATAGACAATATTTTTTTATATTTAACTGGTTATTTATTTAAATGAGTAAACTATTTAGCATAAATCAAATTTGTATACCTATTTGAAATTGATATTTGATAGGATATATTTTCGATACTGAATATTCTGAACATTTACTGGCCAAAAAATCGTATTGATTTAGAATTATTATGTAATGGACAGATACGCACCAATTTCAAAAAGAAATAACGATCTAGCTAGCCGTGCGTTGGCCTACAATGAGCAAAACCATTGATGTAAAGCGAAGTGACTACTTCTTTCCCTGTATAATTTTTAATAGTGTCAGAAAATTTATAATTTATCCCTGATCATTTTTTCGGTTCAGCAACCGTTTTTGAGATATCGTGCGGAGAATGGTAACTTATTGAAATGCTTATTGAGATCACACTGTCAGTGGATAATAAGCCTCCATAAGCATTTCAATAAATTCTCATTTTCTGCACGATATTCCAAAAACGCTTGTTGATAAAAAAATGACCAGAACATAAACTATAGAGAATTTTGTACTCGGCAAGTTTTAAAATAACTTCAAACGCGATTTGATGCATAGCAAATGACATATTTGCAAAAAACCAATTTCCACGACCTTTCCCCTTGTGAATCGGATGCGTGATGTTTTGAGACTCTTGGCCCAGTGTTTCGTATATCAAAAGAAAGGTCTGCAAATTTTCAGCTTAATATCTATTATTCCGAGGTTCAGCAGATTTATTGTCTTATTTATTAGTACTACTATGGTAATGAAAATCTTCTAAATAATAAAAACTTATATACATAGGTTTTCCTATACATAGTTAGCAATATTTTACCAGTCCGCGTGGCCCAGTTGGTTAAGGCACTCTACTCGGAACTGAGGTTAATGGGTCGATTCCTAACGGTGGCGGTCTATTTAATTAATTTAAAAAAAGAAGAAGTTAATTGGGCGTTAATAGAGAAAACTGTTGGCGTATGGACAAGAACGAAAGTAACCGACTATGCTTGTGAAGGTTTTCTGCAGTTCTCTTCTACAAACTCCTAATGAATAGCGGCATAGTTCCTGTCAAAGTCGGGTACATTCACGCAACCTATCAATCCTATTCTTAATACAAATTCCTTGTCCTTAAGCGGTCGGTAAATAAAGCCTAGCAAGACCTACTACTTACCAGGCTTCGCTACTATTACTAATACTACTAGCAATATTTTAGTAATTAGCAAATATTTTATATTTACCAAAAGCACGTCGAATATGGGGTTAATAACTGAGCCTTTGGAGCACGGATAATATGAATAGATTTTATTTTATTAAACTGAACCCCCTAAAAATACAATGCAAGCTCTTTCGGTTTTATTAAAGTATTGCCTGTATCTATATGCATATGTGTTGTTTGTTTTTCCTCTATTTTCTTTCTGGTTTTTCCAATATTATTTATGTTCGTGTTCATGTAATAATAAGTGCGTTTTTATCTGCGTCAAAATAAGCAAAATATCAAAATTTCAATACATATTTTTGTTGATTTTTGTTAGGGTCGGTTGGATTGAAGGGTCAGTCTATTGTTTGATTATAACATTTGGTCAACAAACCATCTAGTGTTTAATAACTGAACTATATTTTGCAGGACTATTGTTGTTGTTTGTCAATGTCTGACATAATTTTTTAGTATAACAATCTTGCACATATTTGGCCAACTAGAATGATAAAAAACCGTTATTGTGGGTGTATTTAAAAAAAATTTATGGGTGTATTTTAGGGTAAAAATTTAATAAGGCAAAAACTGATGACGTTATTTCCATGAATCCCCCTCTCCAGTCCAAAAATTTTGTGAATCAATCAGAAAGTTGTTTCTTGGGAATATACTAGCAACAATCTTTTCGAAATACGTAAGAATTTGTCTGATATTGAATGCAAAATTCTGCTTATCTGACGAATCGACTACTGATAAGCCCATTTTTATACCCGGTATATAATAAATACCAGGGTATATTAAGTTTAGTTTCAAGTTTGCAACGGTTGAAAATATTAATCGCAGAATACAAATTTTGGTATAGGTGTTCATAAAATGACCTAATTAGTCCATTTCGCAAAGTTGTCCGTCTGTTCGCCCGCTAAAGAGTAAGGCCAATTTCTTGAATGGGCATAACTAGCCCATTTTTGGGCAGAATGAGCAAAACGGTATATCATCGAAACCGTAAGAGATAGAATAAAATTTAAAAACAAATCATATTCATTTTTTTTAAATAAATAAATTATGATTGATATTTTTTTCAAAAATTCAGTATGTACCGGGTATTTAAGCAATGAACTCAGTTAGTTGTTATTTTCACTTGTTTTTTCAAAATATAATTTACTAAAATTTTTACATAACGAGAGGGATGATAATTTAAAACACTTTGACAAGTATGCATATTATATTTTATATTAATCATAAATTTTTATTAAATAGATTCTTTTTTTTATTTATCCTTTGTAAAATTGTTAATTGAAATTTTTATCATAATTGAAAATATTTTACAACAAAACTAAACGATTTTATAGAAAATTATTATAATTGTTAAAACAAACTCATTGACAAATTATGATTTTTTATATTTAATTTGCGTGGTAAAACAGATTGGACCACTTTTTTGTGTTTTGCGTCATAAGAAACCGCAGTAAATATATGATGGAGGTCAGATTATAAGCCTGCCAGCTTTATAAGCATTGGAATTATACGCATATAAAAACTACTATCTATATGAATCCTAGTAACACCAAAATAATGAAATAAAATATTTTTACAATGTTTTATCTACTGTCAACTTATTAATTTTTTTTTTTTTGGAATTTATTATATGGACTTTGTCTAACATAGTTTTTTTTTTTATATCAATGAATAATTGATTAGATTTTATGTTTTAATTATTCGAAATTACATAAAGTATGGCATTTAATATAAATTTTGGTAATTTATCACATTTTTTTAAAATTACCAATAATAATAGGATGATTTATGGTGTAACAAGAATAATTACACGTCATAATGCTCATTTAATTGATTATTCAATGAAATCGTTATATGAGATACCAGAGAATATTGTAAATAGCTTCCACGTTGCAAACGCATCGTTATGGGATAATATGTTGTACTATTTCCACAATGGTGTACAAATATCATATGGTAATATTATCAGCGATTTAAAACAAGTACATCCACAAATTAATGAAATAAAAGCAACTAAAACTATTGATTCCATTATAAAATTGTTGAGTTCATGTAAAAATGTTATTGAATTTACTTATCCAATTGAAAAACAAAATGGAAAAATTGATATTATAACTGCATATCGTGTTCAACATACATTATACAAACAACCATGTATTGGTAAGATTATTTCTCAATAATGTAGTACCTAATACTGCTCAAGACTACACATGTTGAAAAAGCAACATGAAAAAAAGCCTAAAAAGCCTAATTAACATTTTCCTCGTTTCTAACTTAAAAAATTACCCACTTCCCATAAAAACTTTCGTCTCTTATTTTACCCCCAAACGCTAGTTTTTCTCAAAACGCTAATACTACTGGCTTTTATTTGTAAACAGAAGTCTGAACACCAAACTTACCAGTTCGTGTGGTCCAGTTGTTAAAAGAGCTCTACTCGGAACTGGGAGGATGCTGATTTGTTTCCAACCCTGGTAGTATTTGTCAATTAAATTAAATTAAAACAAAAAAATTAATGAGGCGGTTAGTTGACTAACTGTCGACGTATGAACAAAGACGTAAGTAACCGGCTATGTTTGTAAAGGTTTTCTACAGTTTTTTTTTACACACTCCAGATAAATATCGGCATAGTTACTAGCAAAGTCGTCTGCAGTTGCACAATCTACCAATTCCTAGTTTACATACAAATTCCTTGCTCTTTAGGGGTCGATAAAAGGCCTAGAGAGGCCTACTTGCCAGGCTTTGACCGCCCTTCCGATACTACGACTACTACTATCGAACCAACTTCCACGTTTCTAACTTCAAAAATGGCGCACTTCCCATACAATCTTTCATCTTCTATTTAACATATTTAGGGACTTTATCAAAATCCTTTTAAAATGCTCAGCTACGTTATATACGCAACTCTTGTGCAGAATTTTATGCTTCTAGATCCACTGGTTTCGGCTGTGCGTTGGTCTGTAGATTATTATTAAGTAGATAATGTTTCTTTAATAATCCAAATTGGATTAATTTGATATTATAATTCAGCGAATTAGTTTAATCTTTTTCTGGTTAATTTAGAAATATTATTAGTGTATCAACTCTCAAGACAGACTTGCTTATTTAAACCTTTTAGTACTCAAAATTGGTATAAAACTTAAATATTAAACTTTCCTGTCAATTTTTGAAATATTTGGTTTAAAAATACAAAGAGGAAAGCAAAGAAAAAATGACTTTGTAAATTATTATATGAATCTTTTCTATTTAAGTTAATCAGGAAGATCGCACGAAAAATATATTTCTCTATTATTATTAATAGCCTAAATATAAATTGTTTACCTATGAAACTAAACGAGACCCCAATACAAACTTTCACTGCCTATTTCACCCCTTTAAGGGTTGATTTTCGAAAACGCTGAAATATTACTTCTTTATTAAATAAAACAAATATTTGAGGTTTTCGTAGCAACATTATTTTTTATTTTGACTATAGTTTTGGAAACACAGTTCCTTTTTCAGAAAATATATAATGATTTTCTGAAGAAGGAACTGTGTCCCCGAAACTATATTCAAAATAAAAATATTGTTTAAAATATTACCATTCAATTACCATTACCATTACCATTTGTGTATGCTTAGGCATTACAATGCAAATGTCAACCTCCATTAAGTTTACGTAAGATATAGTATGATGGAACTAGCTTATACTATTCACAAACATGTCATTGAAAAAATTAAATCATACACTGTCGCGGTATCTTAGCTCTCTTTAGACTTTAAAGAGCGCTGTAGAACCTACAACAGATTCCGATACTCGACATAAAAAAAAACACAAAATATTAGTAAAAGTTTACTAAATCTATGTGAATTGGACAACACGCACTTTATTTAATTTGAAAAAAAATGATTTGAATTAAATTTTATATTATTTCCACATTTAATTTGATCCAATATCAATTTATAACTTTGATGTTAATCGAACAATAGCTTACTTTAAACTGATTTGCAATTGGTGAATTTCTCCGTTTATATAGAGGGTATGATGGACCATTCTAAAAGAATGCTTGTTTGAAGAAAATATTGTTTTTTATTCCAGATTCTTCTAGGACATTTATTCAAAGGAGGCAGCAACTGATAAAATTTATTAAAAATTATTCTGGTTTGACTGGGTGGGGTACGAACCAATACAATACCTCGCTTGTCTGACGACTTAACGAACTGGCCCACCGACTTTGTTTACTATACGTATACATAAAACATTCACCTACTTCAATCTGCATAAATTTTCAAACCGACTTCATAAATTTTTTGATAAAAAAAAAAAAAAACGAATTTAATAAAATGAATTTTCATTGATTTCACTTCAAAAAAAACTATGTTTTAAAGATAAAACAAAAAGAATCAAAACTAGATCTTATTATTTTCTGTAATTATAATAAAAAAAACTCCTTTCTTGAGGAGAAAAATATTTTCTCTTAATACTTTCTTTTATATACTTAACAATTTTCAATACAACAACACCAGGAATCAAAAGGTCTGGGTACGATTCTGGATGAGTTAATTTTTTCATATCAATATTTAATTATTGAAAATTTCATATATTTGTTTTATTTAATAATTATAACAGATTTCTGTCAAATGACTCAATACAAATTACTTATTTCTTTACTTATTATTAATAGCCTTAATCGTCCGAATAGCTATGATTTTGCTCTGCATGATTAGGTTTGTTGTATTTTTACTAACATTAAATTTTATTTTCCAGGTGGAGTTCGACTTTGTGAAAAAATAAATGTAGCCGATTTAAAAGGTTTAGCATCATTAATAACATTTCAAAATTCCAATTTAAATTTACCATTCGGTGGTTCTTTTGGTGGTATTGCAATAAATCCATCCAATTATTGTACACGTGATTTACGCCGTATTGTCACAACTTACGCCATTGAATGTGCAAAACATGGTTTCTTAGACCCAGCAAAAGATGTGTTTCAACCTGATTTGAATTTAACTTCACGTGAAATGAGTTGGATGACAGATTCATTTCAACATACGATTGGACATAATAATGTAAATTCTTATGCAGCCGTATTAGGCAAACCATTGAATCGTAAAGGATTACAAAATTACAATGAAGCTGCTGCATATGCAGTTTACTTTGCAATTAGCAATTTGCTAATGGATAACGAAAAAATGACCGTATTAAATTTAACACCAAATTGGTCCGATAAAACATACGTCGTACATGGATTTGGTCGTGTTGGTCAAAGTATTGCACAATGTTTTTATAATACAGGTGCAAAATGTGTCGGTATACAAGAGCGTGATGGTGTTGCTATCTTTAATTCGGATGGATTAAATATACCAAATTTAATACAGCATTTTAAACAAAATAAAACTATTCTAGATTTTTTGGGTGCACAGGAATATCAATCAGATGTTATTGGATATTGTGCCGATATGCTAGTTTTAGCTGGTCCTCATAAAACTGTCCATAGTTTTAATGTACAAAATATCACATCGAAAATTATTATTGAGGCAGCATTTTGTGCGATTACGCCAACAGCACATAAAACTTTGATGTCTAAGAATGCTCTAGTTTTACCAGATATTCATGTTGCCACTGGTTGTCAAATTGCTGCTTATATGGAGTATCTTAAAAATATTAACCATGTTTCATTTGGACAGATTGGTAAAGAGTCTGTGCGTTCGTCTGATTTCATAAATGAACAGGAGATACAGGTAATTTGAGATTCATGTAACCGTCAACACTACGTTAACCGTATGTTTGTATGCCTCTCTAATTGAGCTCTTTGATATAAAGAGGTGTTACATTCCAACTGGAGATACTTCGTAAAGAGAGAGTTATTTCCCACGAAACATTCATTGCCCTCATTTTCTATTCTTACTTTTTTAAGCTCCTCTATTAGTTTAAAATGTACTGTAACAAAGCTCATCAAAAGACATCTTCCGTTGAAGTACGTGAGGAAAGTATTTGCTTACTCAAGCCATAGAAGTTTCCTTTAAGAGATCATTTTGGTATCCTTCCTCAGCTGGAGGTTGTAGTGTACTCACTTCTAACTCTTACTTTACTTCAATGTTTAGATACCTATGTGTAAAGTAGATGTTTCCCTGAGATGTTTACCTGGTAACTAATAACAAATTCATGTATTCATTGTTAGATATTCAGGCAAAATAAACGTTTCCTTAATAGAGAAGTTGTATTAATTTTTTATCGCTACAAATTCATATATAAATGAAAGAATAATTCATTTGAATTATGCTTGGTATTTTTTTTTTATTAACAATTAAATTTTTTCATTAATTATTAATAAAAAATAATTAAATTTTTGAAAAAAAAAACGGTTGTGACGTCATTATATCCATTGAGGCTGAAAACCAATTGGAATCATGTAATAATAATATAATAATAATAATAATAATAATAATCATATGACACATAGACCAAGAAATGAAAAGTTACTCACTTAATCTTCAATAATTGTTCGACAATAAGTCACTTCTGGCAACCCCCAATGGCTGGGGCGTTTTACCATTTTTCCATGCGGTGGCGTTACTAAAGCAATATAATGACGTCACTGGCGTTTGAATGTACATTTTCAAAAAACAATTTTTAATTGTAAAATTACATGAAAAATCAATTGTTAAAAATTGTATTTTTTAATTTGTCTTAATTAGTTTTTTGTAAGCTTTCGAAAAAAAATTAAATTACAAAACATGCAAGTTCTCTATTGCTGATGAGTATAATATACTTTCATTTTGATCTGATTAATTACGAGTTTAAAGAATGGCAATATTGTACTTTTAGAGTTCAGTTGCTGAAGCAACTGGTGAAACTATAACATCTGCTGAAGATACTGTTACAGATAAAGCACAAAATCTTAATAAATGTAGATTGAATTGTGATTTTAATGAAGGTGAAGTTGTTAAAAATGTCATTGAAACCAATGTCATTCGTTCAATTGAAGAGATTAATGAAACGTGTGAAAAGTATGGTTTAGGTATGGATTTAAGAATGGCATGCTACGTATGTTCAATTAAGCGTATTATTAATGCTTACATTGATACGGGTAAATTTGATAACTATTTTTATGATGATCTAAAATCATAATATGATCCATCAATGTTAAATTGTTATAAATTATTATTGTACTGATAAAATTGTTTTGTGTATATATAACTTTTGTATTTTAATTATGCTTTGTTCAGTAAAATTATGTGTACTACGTCAAATGTATCGTTTAAAATCTAAGGTTAAATTACAATTTTTTCCATTTTATTTAATCCTATTTTAGTATTATAAAAACTTACACCAATTTTTACTTGTTGTTCAATACAAAGCGTTGCGAATTTTTTTACAGAAGAACTATTAGTTTTATAAATAACAAGCAACCCCACCCCGCGGGCTTAGATGATGCGCCGGGTACAGTGCGCACACCAGTAAAGCCTCCAGTCGGCATGATTTTTTCCGTCTTCTTCAATTATCATCGTCATATTCCAGCCAATTTACACTAAAACCTCAATGAATTATACACCTTAACTTTCCTCATGAATCACTCCGTCCATTGGTGAAAACCAATATATATATATGCTAGGTTTTACGAGTAATTATACCAAAAGTTTTTTTGTGAAGAATATTATTAACCGTTAATATCGTGACCAATAACTAGGAGCTTTTTTCTTTCAGACTTTTCCTCTATTATTGGTATCTTTATTACCAACAATCGTATACGGCTTAATTATGATGAGTTCCCGTTTTCCTGAGTAAAAATTGGAGACTCATCATAGTTAAGCCGTATCGAAGATTCCGACTGTTAGTAATCGTTTAAGAAACGGAATAATTGAGGGAATTAACGAATGGGGATCAAGGACTACAATACCAGAGTTAGAATGTTGTTTCTCTACAGAATATGAGGTATATCACTTTCAAAGACTTGAGTTGAACTTTGGTCGAAAATGCTCGAGACGATTTTATTATATTTTTTTCGAGACATACATTTTTATATGCAATAAAATCCGATAGTTTTCGAGGAAATTTCAGAATGTTTTCAGTAATATCATTTTGCCTGTTTGATAATTTATAGCAGAATATTTATAGCACTGTTTATATGCAGTGTACAATTATATGGGGTCTTTGTCACACTTAAACTGCACTAAAATCAGTGTTGTATAACATATAAATATAGTATAACTATATATACTTATCACTTTCTAACTACAATCATTCATATATAGTTGCATCTTACTCTTGCATGTTTACATCGTCCGTCGTGTTGTAATGATGATCGTAAGTGTCGTCGTGATTGTCCGTCGTCCGTCGTGTGAGTGTGTCTACATGTATATGTAACAAAGACACCATATCATAGTACACTGCATATAGGCAACGATAGATACACTATACATTGTTTCTAGATTGGGTATATTTTAAAATACAAGCTGTATAGTAGTTAGTTGTGAGGGCTCACATCAGATTGAACGTTACATTTTCTTTCTTACAGATAAAAACTACACAAATTATGAAAAAAGTTATAAACATAACAATTTTTAATGACTAAGTTTAACAATTTTGTTGAAAAAAATTGTAATTAGAGAAACACGATGCATTTTTGTTTTCATGAAACAGATCACGTTCAAATCAACTTCCGTCTATACAACTTAAAACAATAAATTCTACTAAAGAAAATGAAGTTTTTTTCATGAGAAAAAATTTTAAAGTTACTTCACTTAGTTTTCTGTATTTAATAAAAAGCATAAATTGTTTTACTCTCCCCTGTTTGTAAAGTTAGTAAATATTGTATACATCAGTCATGTTTTTTCTTAATTTAAAAAAATATTTAGTATATAATATTAACAATGTAAGTTTATTTTCAAGAAAGTTATGCGATATTGGTGTTGACGGGATTTATTTTGTGAGGGCTGAAGTGCAAATCGGTGTTATCAATTATTTCTTGATAATGGCCTAAAGTCCACTAACTATTGAATTTACAAAATGTTTAGTATATTCTTTGAAAAATACCTATAGCGTCCTGGTTGGTACTCATTCACGGTCAACAATTAGGTAGGTATGTTTGATCCCTTTTAGGTAGAATTAACTCTATATACACTCACGAAGAGGTACTCGATTTTGTGCGTATTGTAACGTTGACTTTGTAACATGGGGGTGAATCTGACTATAAATTTTTATCACTTTAGTAGTAGAATACATACTTTGGAAAAAATTGGAATAATACGAAAAGGTGGACTAGAAGGTGTACGATTTCTGTGGTTCCGCGTGTAGTTAAATTATGGCATCTGAATAAATAAATCTTGACGAAATCACACGTGAATTTGACCCTGCATTTTACTCATAACCAAATATGTATACATATAAATCGATATGTGTATGTATATTCCCTATGGACTCCAAAACGGCTGGACCGACTTTGATGAAATTTTCAGGCAATCTTCAGATTAACCCAGCGGGTGATCTGGCGGTAGCGATAGTTTGGTAGCGATCGGATCAAAATAAATTTTTTGTTTTTTGTGCTACTCATGCGAAGCCGGGTCGCTAGTAACTTATATTTAAAAAAGTTGGATCGGCATAATTGTTTTCAGGAAGAGAAAGCACCTTTAAATTTTAACCTGGAGTCTTCTTCAAGAAACTATCCGCTTTTATGTAGAAGGCGGCAATTGATTCATTATGAAAACTGAACCTGTATAAATTTATGTTTGATTGCTATTGTTTTAGTTTATTTTATATGATAAATTAGTAATAGAATAAAATTATGTAATTGAGATTGATAAATAATTTTCAAACCCACCTCCAAATTGACATTTTTCACTGTCCAGACAATTTTGCAGCTATCATCAGTTCGATTTGGATGAAACTTGCTTAATAGTTTATGTGAAGCGCGATATCCATCCTCCTAGACCCGGATCTATTAAGAGGATCAAATAATTTTTGGTATCCCTTATAACCCGCTCATAAATTCCGACCAGGTGACTAAGAAATTTGTTATCATCTAGGCCATACCCACTTGTGTAATTATTTGCAGCGTTTTAAAAAATGGGCTGAATTATAAATATATCACTAAAAAACCTTCACGCAAGAGCTGCTAAAACGATAACTTAATGAATAATATTATCAATATTATTTAATTGTATTTATTCAAAAAAATATTTCTACTTATGGAAAATATCAATTTATTTTATATAGTCCATCTGATATATAGTCCATTTATAAAATTCTTCAAAATCTTATATGGTACATTGATAAAAGTCCACAATAATGTTTATTATTTTTTATCGTAAGTTAAAATTAAAATTTAATTTAGGCCCGTCATACAGGGCCTAAAAAAACGTATTTAAGAAAAAAACCTGAGATTTCGGGTGATTAAGCTACCGCCGACAGAAATAAAATTTACCCGATATCTCAGTTGTTTTCTTAAATATCTTTTTTTTAGGCCCATCATTCCGGAATTTTATTGGATCAATCTCTATTAATATTTCTATTTTCTATTGTGCAGTTTTTTTTTCTTCGTCTTATTATATTCCAAGTTAAAATTATGAAAATATGTCAAAATATGTGTAAAAATATAGGGGGAGGTGATTTCTCCATAAGGGCAAAGCATTAAACTCGAACTTAACATTAAGGACGTTTCTAAGAAAATCAGTTTTCTTACGATTCTTCTGTAATTTTGAATATATGTAGTTAAAAGTATCTTCCACACGTATAATTTTTTTAATGGTCCTTACGGTACTAAATTTGTAAATATTGACAGTTAAAATTTGTATGTTTATCATATAAAACTTACCCCGATTAATGTTGTCACACACGTTTTATTAAATATCAATCGTAATTTTCTTACGATTTTTATCTTATATGACGTGTTTTTATGATTGTTTTTCAAAAATTTTTTAAAAAATTTTTTGTATAAATAAGAGCCACCTGTAACGGTACTCTCACAGTTTCGACAATGGGATAAAACCCGAAACATGTCAGCAATCTTATTAAATAAAACGTGGATTTGCAAAAATAAATGTTGTAAAAGTAATTAATTTTACCCTCAACAAAAACCGATCATTATGGACTTCCACAAATTAAAGCTCTCAACAATCAATTCTTACGATTCTTTTAAAAAACTGAGAATTAGTAATTGAAGATATAACAAATATCTTTCTAGAAAAATAACAAAAACAAGCGGCATTGGTTATCTTATAAATATTGTTTAAATGCTCAACTTAAAAAAAATTCCATTATGTAAACTACAATAGATCAAATAAAATATAGCACTGCACATATAACACTGCAGCAAAAAGTAACACTGTACCTCAACTATATTTTATTTGATCTATTGTAGTTAACATAATGGAATTTTTTTTAAGTTGAACACAACTGCTCTTTGGGAACGTCCTTAAATAATTAATTCAAGACCCCCGTAACCTCCCTGAAACTTTTATAATTGATTTATAAGCACTTCAACTACATGTAAACAAAAAATCAAGACAAAAAAAAAAAAATCTTTTGGAGGCTCCAAGGCTCGTTCATCCTTAATAAATTTTCAATCCTGAAAATTCAATTAAATACATTATAAAGTATCCATGATGATTCATTGTGATATTCATTATTATGGGTATTGTATTTAAATTGCAAATATTTCTGTAAATATTAAAGTTTCAGAAAATACGGTCAGGTAATGAATTGCAGAAAAATTTATTTTCTACAACTTTAGTAATTATAAATTTTTCCATTTTACGAATATAAACAGAGAAATTCAAAATTTTTGGTATTAAATTTAAATTGCAAATATTTCTGTAAAAATTGGAGTTGCAGAAATTATGCTCAGGTAATGAAATATTGTATAATTTATAATATTACAAATTTTCTATTTTATCGATATTTTCCATTATATCGATAAGAGAGAAATTCAAGATTTTATTTTCTTTTTCTATGAATATAGCAATTTCGTTTTCTCAACGAATATTTTCATATATTAACAGAATTTTCCTAATACCAGAAAATAAATATTCACAACTAATATGTTTTGACATTCAGGTTTTGTAAAATTATTGTTTTCTAGAATAAAAATTTTACTATGCTAAATATAATAAAATTTTATGTTTGTATAAATAGATATTTTTCTGCAACTATTTTTTAGCAAGAATATTTTTACAATTTTGTTTTCACAACGAATCAGTCAAATGGCACCTCATAATTTTTGTAGCATTATTACGAACATACTCGAACAATTTATTTTTGTATATATAAAGGTCCAGTTGTTTCGCATCCGATTTTAGATTAAATAATATTGCAGTATTTCTCATATTGGCAAATAATAGATTAGTATAATATAAATAGTTGGTTTATCTGGCACCAGATTGGCACATTGATTATCTTTTTTCGTTTAAACACAATACCATTGATATTCGGCGAATCCCTATAACGTCAACCAAGTGTTAGACCCAAAAAATTAATAAAAATACATTGGCAAGAATGTCTGATTTGAATATAAAATAGCATGTTTCTTCTATAAGTAACATATTTTCAATACAAATTAAAACCCGAAAATTGCAAACTTGTTCTATTTTTTATGTGTGCTAAAAATGTCAGGATAATCTTTTATTTGAAAATTCGATTATTTATTTCGTGATCAGACAGAACAAGCTGATGTTTCAAAAACTTTTGACTATTTTGTGAAAATGTTTTTCTTTATTCAATATAATATATATTGTTAGAAAGAGGTAAAATATGGGGAGGAACAGAAGGGGAAGGAGGTATAGTGATTGTACGAATAAAAAAAGAATGAGAATATGCAGGATGGTTGATTTAACAGTAGCAAGAGTTATACCTTCACTACACTGATGTCTGGAGTATGTATCCCGAATCGAAATTGATAAATTTAGTATAACACAATATAAAAAAACAGAACGATATGAAAAAACTTTACTTTTTTTTTTCTCCTCAAATAATATTTTTTTATTAATTTATTGGGTGGAAATGGTGGTTGCTTTCTTTGGTTTATGTTTATCCTTTTTTATGTATTATATTTATTTATACTTGTTATGTTTAGTAGTATTAACTTTATTTATTTATTTTGGTTTATTTTGATATAAAAAAATTTAATAAAATTTTTTTGTTCAGATGACAAATTTACTATTACATGTTGAGGATGATTCAAAATAGCAACGAATAATATTTCTTTAGTGTTTGCACCTATGCACAGATAATTTTTCTCGAAACATTATTACTATCTTTTAGTCAAACGGAAAAAAATATTTTTAACAGCAGTGCAACATTGAGACTTTGTAATCCAGTCAAAATAAAGAAGATAAAACATTGTAAATTAGGAAAAATTCGCATACAGTTGAAAATTTGTACAAATCATAAATAAACTATTAAAAATGAAATATCAAAAGTTTCCATCGATCTTACTTCTGCTGAAAATTTTATTCAAGGTCATTAGTAAAAATGTCGGTTTTTCGTAAATTTCTCTAAAGCGGTAAGTATATCGTAAAAATAGGTCAGCTAAAAGATCATGCTTTTGTGTACAAAAGTTGTTACATATACTTTTTTGATCCGTTCCGCTTTGATCGTTACCAACAGTAACTTTTTTCAATCAATAAGGTACTCTCAGACCTACTGGTAATGGGGAACCCACTTTAAAAAAAAATGCGCCAAGCATACTTCTTGATAGGTGGTGAGGAAATGTGTGCATATTATGCAGAATGCGACTTATTCAACTTTTAGAATCGCGATACCACAGGAATGGCGATTCATAGAAAAAAAATTGACAATTGCATGATCTAAAACTTTCGTCCTCCCTATTTTAGGGATAACACGAGAAATATGCGAAAAACCGATATTTTTTAACTTTGACCTTGAATAAAGGTTTTAACAGAAGTAGGATTGATGTGGACTGATATTTCATTTGGAATAGTGTATTTAAGACCTGCACGAATTGTCAGCAATATGCGAAAGTCGCCTGGCTTAAACATCTATTTTGACTAGGTCACTATCTGTTTAGTCCTTAAACCGTTGCGGTCACTTGGGATCCAGTGGGCCCCAGGCATTACTTCTGGCTATTTTATGTTAATAACGACTTTTAAAAATTTAATACAACATGTTTCGACACTTCTCGAAGGTCTGCATGGTCTCAGTTGACTTGCAGAATTTGTGCGGATTTTTTTTGTGTGGGGCCCAATAGACCCCGTGTGACTATATTGTGGCGAAATATAAAAAAAAAATTTTTAAATAAAGTGTTTATTTGTATTAAAGTGTATTACGTAACGTAAATATTAATGTACGAACTTTTTGGGCAGTAAATAATAGTTATAATGTATCTATATATAGATGCCTTACAATCTATATATACTTTACCATTTTACGAGATGGTTCAGAATTCATAACTTCAAAATAAGTATACTTTTTTCAAAGTTCATGAAAGCTCTATTTTTTTTCTTAAAAATATACTATTTCAAGAGTAAAACGGCGTAAGATTTTTTACTATGTTGCAAAAATTAAAATTTAAACAAATTTTTTTGTAAAAAAAGTTAAATTTCGTGAGTATTTTTTTCTTATTGTTTTTTGACTACTTTAAAATCTTAAAAAGAAGATACCAACTATTGTATTATTTAGAAAGCATGTTAAATTGGAGTTTAGCGGAAGATAAACTCCAAGAAGTCGATACATTAAATAGAACGTAAATAGGAACTGTTTTTTTGCGTAGGGTTCGCTGTTTTTTTGCGTGGGGTCAAGAGATGTGATCGCAACGGGTTAAGCACATTGGATCAATTTATAATAAATATTGTTTACTATAGACAGATCACAGTTACTGTACACTTCCCAGCCACTTAAATAATAAATCTATTTGTAATTTAATGTTATATTTTCTTAAACAGGAGAGATGTTGTGGCCAATTCATTAACCTGAAGACAGGGTCAAATTTACACTTATTGCTTCCCTGGGGCATTGTAAAAAATGCCGCCCCATTACCCACATTCCTCACAAAATGGATAAGGGTTCAGAATACTTCTTAACCTCCCGCTATAAAAATCAATAATTTTCAAAAATTTGGAAGTTATTGATTTCATTCCGTTTTTTGAAAATTGTTTGTGCTTAAAAAACCGCGTTGATATCGTGAATCGTACCTCAATCAGTTAATTCGTTTAAAACATTATTCCGCCCAAATATTAAAAAATAGCAATTTGAAATAATGATCAAATTTTTCGGCTTGAAAAGCTCAATTTCTTGCAAATATGGCGTATGTTTTCGAGAATATAGATGGCAGCATGAGAAGACGTGGAAGACAGTAACCTGAGCATTTTGCAGCGTGCAGTTTGAACTAAAATAATGATCATATCAAACAAGTTGTGATCAGGCTGAAAACTTTCGGCAATTATACATAACAAGAATACGTAATTTTTTATTAAACGTGTGTACAATTTTAAATGCTGAAGCTGTTTTCACAAATTTGTAAATAAAACTGCAGTGTTTATAATTTTTTACAACTATCAATAAAGGAAAACATTACTGTATTTATTTTTATTTGTGAAGGCACACCCACCTTCTAAAGCATTTTTGATAACGTAAAAAAAATTTTTTTTCAGAAGCCCCGAATTTGCCGCCCTTGGAAATTTGCCGGGCACTAGCCCCCGATGCTCCTAGTGTAAATCTAGCGCTGCTTGGAGAAGCATTTCAATGTTTTCCTCTACATGTTTCATATCTTTTTCATATAACTTCATTTCATATAATTTCAAACACGAATTGACGCAAACCAACTGAGATACTTGTACACGTGATGTTATGAGACTTTTGACCCAGTGTTTAGAATGTCAAAAGAAAGATCTATACAAATTTTCAGCTTATTAATTTTCATTTCGAAATTCAATCTAGTTTTTCTCTTATTTGGTTGTACTATTTATCAACGGTACTAATATTAAATTACTAATTTGTTATAGTGTTCAAGTTTTGATTGTAGGCTATTCAGTGATTTATACTGTTAAGGATTTGGTACTAGGTATAGTTCGAAAATTACTCACTTTTTGGCACCCAAAGGTTTAAATTATTGCAGTCAAGAATATTATGCCGGACTAGTTATTTACCTATATAGTAAACTGAAAATTAAGGTTGTTACGAAGGTCTCATGTGGAAAAGATTTTTAAACCCGTAGAAAAAAAAATCGACGTAAATATTGAAGTCATTACCTTTCTACAGAAATCGATCCAAATATGCATTTCCTTTGGTCGTAAGCATTACTCGAACATTGTTTATTAAACACACATGTTTGAAGCTTCACATGTGATCGTCTATTGTTTTAAAGCGCTACTGTCATCCATACTACTATCTACCTAAGTGTGAATTTCAATCTACAGTGATAAGACGAAAACTGTATAGGACCTTGTAATAAAAGTCCAACTTTATTGCCTCGTGTTTTTAAATAACCTATTTTTGGACAAAGCATCTTTTATATTTGCACGTGGCCTTTAAAGTTGATGACATTTTCTATTCATTCCGTTTTCGAAAAAATGGTTTATAAAATTAAAAAAAATGACATGAACTAGTGTGGTCTATAGAACAACAGAAGTTTATTATAACATTTTAAACAAATAAATAAACGTAATAAATTAATCTATTTCTAACCATCAGCAATATTTATAGTAAAATATTTTGTTAAAGGTAGAGATAGTTCAAAACCCTTTTTGGTTAAATCAAAATATTTCTATGGGTCAAATACATATTGCTAACTCGTTCATTTTCGGGATACACTCACTAATTGTTAACAACATTATTAAGTTATATATAATGAACTAGTAAACAAGAGACTTTCAATACAAACGGAACGTGTATTTTATATGTACGTATATATGTTGTGTGTATAAAGATCGACAACATTCCCATGAGATTGTCGGACAGCATCCGGTTTGTATACAGAACCTACCGACGAATTTATATGTGTAAAGCCTCAGGTACTTTTGAAGAAAATGACGACTGGTTATATGGTATATACGTTTATGTACTGTAAAGTAAATTGTCTACTTTCTGCGTTATCGAACAGACAAAGATCTTTTGTATGTGACTAGATTTGTTAATTAAAGGTACATAGGAATAGTCATTGTATTTAACAAGGATGTATAAGTTCAGTTTTATATCCTCGGAATCCTTGCATATTTGTATGGAATCATTTTATATTCTTGAATATTAACTTTAATTAAACAGTAAAGTTTATGTAATGTATTCAAATTAGCAGTATAAAGAATATAAATAGTTTTAATATCCCAGTCAAGTTATTACAATTGGTCCGAAAACCGAAATGCAAATTTTCATAATATCTTTATGTTTCAACATAGTCAGAATCTGTGTCCGTGTGTATGTATGTTTGCGAAGAATTTTTTTTGCACGTAATCTCGAATAAAAAAAATGATTTTGTTGGTGTGCAAATAAAAGCGGATTATTGACAATATGATGTGAAAGAAATCTAATTCATTATGTAATTCAGTCAAGGAGACTTAGAAGGACAATGTCACCTAATAATGCCCAGCTCCTAATAAAGCCCAGTTTTGAAAAGCCGTTATTGTAATTGTTGAATTAATTCGAAATATCTAACATATAAGCAAAATCATCAGTAGGCATAAAAGCAACAACAATTTTAGTCAAATGCGTTTTCAGTAAGACGCAAACTCGTGTTTATCAGTGATGTATCAATAAGACACTCTATTTATAATATAAATCTTAGAAGAATACCGCACAATGAATCTTATTAACACTTCCAAGGGATATCGGTGCATCAGTTATCGATTACTGTGCAGTTACCACCAGCCTATTGCCAAGTGTGTTACAGTATTTCTCTGACCATTTTCCTATCATTCTAAAATATTCTTTGGGAAGGAATTGTGACAAAATAATCCCGCTGCTTCCAAAATTAAAGTGGAAAGATCACTTGAAGGTGGCTTACAGGAAGGACATTGATCAATTTCTGGATGAAGGCATTAGTAGCTCTTTGATTGGTGTACAAAAATTGATCATGATAGTAAACAAGGTTGCTTATAAACATAACATGTACTATTCAAATAAACTAACTAGCTACAGATCAGAGTGGTTTGATGATGAATGTCACAAAACTCGAGCCCACTTGTTTAAATTGTTACATATATTTAGAAAAACAAATTCCTCTACAATTAAAACTTTTTACTTAAATATCTCAAAACATTACAAAAACTTATGCAAATTAAAGAAAAAGCAATATGTAGACACTGTGATAAAAAAATTTAACACAGTTAACGACTCTAAAGACTTTTGGAATTTAGTTAGAAGTCTAAAAACAAAGCAGTTTTATACAAATACATGCATAACTGCTTCAGATTGGGTCAGTTACTTTCAAAATCTATTAAGTCCTCCTTTAGATTCGACCAGAATGGTTTATGCGGAACCATTCATAAGTGATGACATTTTAGATGCACCATTTTCGAAGTCAGAATTACTGATGGTTCTTAATCGGGGCAAAATGTAACAAAGGGCCAGGATCCGATGGTATACCGTATGAATTTTATAAAAATGCTTCTGACAAGTTCTTGGATATATTAGTAGATTACTTTAATAACATATATGATAATGCAAATATCCCAAGTAACTTTAAAGAAACAATAATTTTTCCCATTCATAAAAAAGGATCGGTAAATGAAGTAGCGAATTATAGAGGCATATCATTTTCTAATGCTGTTAGTAAGCTTTTTACAGGCCTCCTTTTAGATAGAATAATTACATGGGAAAATACATACAATATATTAGGGGAATATCAGGCTGGTTTTAGGAAAGAATATTCCACTGTTGATAATATTTTTACTCTTATTTTACTCTTAATTAAAATAAGATTGAATCAAAAGCGTCAGAAAGTCTTTGCCTTTTTCGTGGATTTCTCAGCCGCTTTTGACCGCATTGACCGATACTCTTTGTGGTATAAGTTTTTTTCAATGGGCGTGTCCACTAAATTTATTAATACATTAAAAAACGTCTACGAAAGAACTTCTACTTCTGTATGGTGTCGTCAAGGTCTCACAGCATCTTTTGAAACATCTATGGGGTTAAAACAAGATTGTCTTCTTAGTCCCATACTGTTTTCTCTATTTATAAATGATTTGGAAACTCATTTAGTTGGTGGGATTAATGTCAAAAATACCCGAATTAAATCTTGTTTTATTAGCATCAGACAGATTAACTATACAGAAAATGATAACCTCTTTAGAAAATTACTGTGAAACTTGGAATATGCAACTGAATTTAGAAAAATCTAAGATAATTGTTTTTAGAAATGGGGGAAAGTCTGCTTCAAATGAAAAATGGTATTATAAATATAAAAGTATAGATGTGGTCAACAAATATAAGTACCTAGGTCTTACCCTATCTACAAATTTGTCTCTGGGCAAACACTTTACGGAGAAAGCAGAAAGTGCAAAATTTGCAACCCTCTCTTTTAGCAATATAATCTTAAATAAGACCATCCCTTTTCCCGCCAAGCTGAATATCTTTAATGCGGTAACACGGTCAATTTTATGCTATGGAGCTCAAGTATGGGGTTTTCAGAAATTTAGTGACATTGAAAAAGTCTT
This sequence comes from Nineta flava, assembly GCA_963920215.1. NCBI lineage: Eukaryota > Metazoa > Arthropoda > Insecta > Neuroptera > Chrysopidae > Nineta > Nineta flava. The sequence continues at coordinate 98,502,702 of OY986040.1, forward strand.
GAAACTATTCATAAAAAAATGTTTTAATCTTCCTGGTAACACACCGGATTTTATTATTTATCTAGAAACTAACATATCTCCAGTATTCTTATTTGCCTTTAAGCTTCACTTACAGTACATAAAAAGATGCATAAATTTACCGTCTAGCCGATATCCTAATATTTTTATTAAGCAAATAATTGATAAAAAAACTGTTCTTTTAAACCATGACCTAATTAATGGGTCCATCAGAGTGTCGAACATAATCAACTCTTTGAGTGACGTGATCATGAAGGAGTATAGAGTGAGGGCATTGAATAGTATTAAACACCCTCTTTATAAACAGTTGAATTCATGGAATAGTTTTGTTTACTTCGATGTTAATTCAAATCTGATCAGTTGGATACTCAAGGCTCGAGGTGAGTTAATATATCTTAATAGATATTCGTATAGCCAAAACATAAAAACCTGCTTCTTGACCAAAAGTTAGTCAAGAACAAGTAGGTCTTAAAAAAGGTGTTGAACAAGAAATGCTGTTTTCAAACTCGGTAGAAACCTGGAAAGAAACCTGGAGGTACAAAAGATATTTACTTGTGTTTTTTGGATTACAGCAAGGCTTTTGATAGAGTGAAGCATGACCAATTAATAAGAATCTTAAAACTGCTGGATATAGAGGATAAAGAAATTGTGAATATGTATTGGAATCAAACAGTGGAAATAAGTGCAAACAATAGTAGTGTCGACAATATACGTATTAAAAGAGGTGTGAGCCAGGGTTGTTTACTATCCCCTATTCTGTTCAACTTATATACTGAAACCATCGTTAAAGAACTAAAAGATCTAGGAGGTATAAAAATCGGTGGTCAAAACGGTACTGTACTAATCGGCGATAGTGAACATAAATTACAGTGTTTAATAAATAAAGAGTGTAGCCGTTATGGAGTCCCATTGTGTGCAGATGCTTCCGCATGGGTTAATGTCATGCGGAACTATGTGCAGATTGTGTGGCGAGGAGGAAGAAACATCCAGCCACATAATCTTTGACTGCGAACCTCTGGGTTACAGCAGATACAGAATATTCGGTGTATCTCACCCCGAATATATGAACCTTCGGGAGGACCTGATAAGCAACCTCAAGGCTATTGCCAGCATATGGGAGAAGCGAGTCTCGTCAGACTGAGGTAGAAGGGGGAGCACAATGGACCATGAGGGTCGAAGTGCAATACTTTTTAGACCCCAAGATGTAGGCTAAATAAACTGTAGGTATGGTAATCACCAACAACATAAATAGATAATAAATCAACGTGGGATATTAAAATTAACACAACACGAACATTAAAATCACTCACAAGCATATGTATCTTGGTTCCGTAATACCGAATGATGGCAAAATATGAGTAGGAAATTATATTGCGAATCTCCATAAATAAATCATCACTCAGCAAACTTAAAAAAGTGTTACTTAACAAAAACATTAACATTAAAAGCAAACAAAAAATCATTCAGGCGTGTATATGGCCGATACAAACTTACGGATGCGAATCCTTAAAAATATTAATGAAGTCAATTGAGGCTTGTGAAGTATGGTTCTTGAGAAGAACTTTCAAAATTAAATGGACTGATTATATAACAAACCAGAAAGTGTGGGAACGAGTTAATTTCAAAAAACAGCTACGCAATTTAATATACGTAGAAGACAATTGGAGTTTTTGGGCCATATTATTAGAAGAGGTGGTTTAGGAGCAACTGCTCTGTTGGGTAAAGTGGACGGAAAAAACGACGTGGGAGACAAAAATTCAGTTTTCTCATTTCTCTTTACCATTTCATTAAAATACTGAAAATATCGTTCAAACCGCATATGATTGAGTAAAATGACAACACATGGAGGTTAAAGTCTGTTCACAGACATGACACTTTCATCATCATCATCATTTATAATATTGATTGATCACTTTTTTGAAGTTTTTGGTGAATAAAGTGTTTTTTAAATAAGTTTCGATTTTTGCCCCATTTTCCTAGATAAAAATTTTTGTATTTTATAAATACGTATTTCGACTACAAAGTAGTCATCAGGTGCATACCGTCACCAAATTAGCAACAAGTAACATCTCCTTGGAGAATAATTACAATTAGCAAATTCATACTGATGATGACTACTTTGTAGTCGTAATACGTATTTATAAAATACAAAAATTTTGATCTAGGAAATTGGGGCAAAAATCTAAATTTATTTCGAAAAATCCTAGAGTTCTCTTTAATATTATTTAAGTGTTTTTTGTTTTATTTTTACGATTGAGTCTTAATATTTAAGCTTTTCATCATTGGTATCAAGCCGATTTTTATTTCTTTCTTTTATCATTTGTTTTTAACGACATTTTTGAAATCGCTTGTTACTGCCCGTCACAAGGATCACTGATTGTAGCCTAAGAAGGGCCTTATTAAGAGTATTAAATTTCAATTTTTTAATTTAATTTCCACGCTTTAATAGCATGTTATATATAAATAATAGGTCAGATAAATTAAAGTCAGCTTTTTATATTCCATGAAAAAAAAAACAGTTTTATGGTTCATTTAGTTCATTTAGTTAAAAAGGGGCATTTAATTGACTAAACTGTCGGCGCATGGATAAGAACGAAGCAACCGGCTATGCTTGAGAAAGTTTTCTGCAGTTTCCTTCACGAACTCCAGATTAATATCGGCATAGCTCCTATCAGAGTCGGCTGCAGCCGCATATCCTTCCAATTCCTAGTCTATTCACAAATTCCTTCCACTTCACTTACTTCCTCATATCCTTAGGCATTACAATGGACCTTATGGTCGAAGTGTAATTTAGTTCCTTCTATTAACAAAGTTCGAGATTATTTCCTATGACTCCGAATAAGGTCCAGGGTGGTTTGTAACTAAAAATAAAATACTGATGCAGGATATTTTAAAATATAATGCAGTGTCTATTTTTAATAGGTAGATCTAACAAGGTCTAGCTTATTTTCGGCTGAATTGTTGTGCGAAGTACTCGTACATTAATATGAAATAAGAAAATATTTATTTTAATGATTATTTAGTGAATTATATTGATAACTTTGTTTTTAAATTTTTCATGGAAACAAAATAGATTGTGATGGTTTTTTTTTCAAATGTCGGATGCATAGATAATTAATATTTACTAAATTTCTATTTATTTTTGTTTATTACGCAATTTTACGTTTTTATAGTCATTTTGAAAAAAGTGGGCCTTATTCGGCACCAGTACCTTACAATTTATTTACTACCATTCTGTTACCCTATTTCTGTAATATTTAATGAAATAATTGTAATTTTAATATGTTGTAATACTAATGAATATTACTTTTGTTGCCGTGGTATTCATATTTGAAATTTATTATTATGCTTTCCAATTCTGACGAATTTTTCCAACGTAATTTCAATGTGATTAAACAAATTAAACAAAAATATATTTTATTTAGTCTGTGTCTGTATAAAACCTCATAGTTTTATATAATGGTAAAAAATAGTTGCATGTGATAAATTATCGATATTAGTAAAGAAGAAACGAATGATATAAATTATATTGATTTCGTTGACTTTTCACCGTATGGATATCATGAAACATAAAATCCTCATAAGTTTTCATTTAGATTTTTAGGCCAATTATAACTTTCTTAACCCAAAGGTAAAATATGGTTATAAATAAAGCGGAATTATCAGTATCAATAACATATATATTTTTTGTCATACTGGGAAGTTTGACGTCTGGACGTCATGAGCCAAACTGCTTGGTGGGAAACTAGAAAACGTTTTTTTAAAATTATTTTATATGAATTCCTCGAGATACGCGTAAGAAAATTCTGAATATATGACTGAATACTTCTGAAATAGACCTTAGATAAAGAATAATTAAATTAATGGCCAATAATTTTCTTTACAAAATAAAAACTCAATATTGAGATAAAAATGAAAGTATGTGGCCTGCGCATATTTAAAAAAATCAGCTGATCATTTCTATCTAATCATATGTCTACGATTTAAAAAGAATAGCCTTGTATATAGTCCTTGGAATAATTTTGCATGTAGGTGTTGCAATGTTGCATTTTTAATAACTCAATGGTTATACTTGACGATTACAACCCGTGTAGGCTACTCAACCTTGAGCTTATCGTGCTACTAAATTTTTTATATGGGTATATCGAATGGCATGACAGAAATTTCCCTTTTTAGATAAAAAATCAATAGGATTAATGATAAGATTTTATACACGGGAACAGTATACTAAAAACGAAAATTAAATTAAGATTGAGATATGGAATATATTATTTAAAAAGAAGTAAGATATTAAAGCTTTACAATTTAAAAAATATACAAATTAAACTCTAATACCTATACAATACTTATAAGTAGCCAACCATTATCGTTCATTTAAGTATAGAAATTGTAGATATTAATGTATTTATAAGCATTAACACATACCCAAGTGTGCTTTCATAAAATCAAATGAATCATTCAACTAAAATGTTGTGTTTAATTCACCAAACTCATTTTATGTAATGTTATTATTAAATGTTCAGTTTTATAAGTTCACTTATAATACGGTGTGTAACTTAAAGTTGTAGATATCTTTGTAGATATAACATCACTTCTTCTCTTATGCTATACCGCGGTAACCATGTTACTGGCAGGGTAGCCTTGCCAGTAACATGGTACCGTACCTTGCTAGTAACATTGATACTCATGCCGAACAGGGTAGCCTTGAGAAGCCAGACTAAGAAACCAAGCAAACCCAAACTACGGTGCGAGGCATAGTGCCTAGAGAACTAGCTGAAGGCTAGAAAAGCAGGGTTAAATGTTGTCATGAACAATCCCCTTGCCCCAACTGGCGAAACTCTATTGTATAAATGCTCTCCCCATTAAGGGGTCGATGGGGTATCAGACGGACCGATTTACTCGTGGGACCAAAATGATATACAACAGTCAAAACAATAATTCTGAGGCTCAAACCCACTCAAAAAGTGAATCAGTCGAGGCTGCGCAAGCATACCTCGCCAAGACACAAAAAACTGCAGGTGCACCCAGCCCAGCAGAAAATCTGGATGATAAATTCCAGAATCGTTTCCTGAAGGTGGAAAGGAAAAATCTATCGGGTGCAGCCCGGAAAAAGAGCAGCAGTAGAGAAAGCCAGGGCTGAGAGGAAACCGACTCTCCCTAGGAGGAGGAAAAACCAGACAAAAAACTGCACAGTCCTGGTTTCTAAAACACTGACACCTGTGGGGGCCAATTCAGGGAATCAACCCCAGAAAAACCGACAGGAAAAGAAGTTGAGATCTAAAGGCGGGACTCCAAGCCGGATAAAGATCTCGAAAAAACGTATTGGGGGAGGCAAGGGCTATAAATACCTTTACCGAAACTGCCCGAACAACACAGATGTACATTGCACTGCGAGGGTATCATGAGGTCAAAATGAGTCAGGAATAATCCGAAAAGGTGGAACTATCGATGCTGCTAACCCTCACTAGCCAAGAGCTCGTTTAGGGCTCTGTTACCTGGACAGGTTGTTACCTGGTCTGTTATCGGGAGTGTTATCTATTCCGTCAACAACCATAAACTGGCTTATCGAGAACGGTCCGAAATTCAGACCATGGAAAGGAGCGGAACTTATCGTCGGAGACGCAAAAACTCTGATTAATACATCAAAAGTGCTGATGTACGATCCCCTGATCTATAACTCCGTTGAACCGGACAAAACTCTAGGAGCGCAGAATACAAACCTTCGCACCAAAGAGTGCCGAATTATCAATAGCACGAAGGGCGATACAGAAAACACTATCATGTTGGAAGTAAATACAGCGGATCTAAGGTTGATCCAAGACCGAGGGTTTAAATATACCTCGGGTTTGGTCAAGTCAAACTTAGACCATGAAAAGCATCAGAGGACAAAAATGCCAGCTCTTCAAAAGCTTCAAATAAACCTCCAGCACATTAAGGCAGCTTCCGCTGTCTTTTATCTAAATATTCTGCCTATTCCAGGAACTTTGGGCTGTAAACCATAAGATTCTTGGACTAGGAAATGCTGATGACAAATTATTTACAATAAAACTCCAGAGAAACACAGAACTTGCATTTTTGCAAGGAAGGGCATCAATGTCTTGCCAGTGTTAGAGTTTTGTCAGAGAGACTGTATATGGGATGCGATGCAAAAGCTCATCCCACTGCTTAGGGAAGTACTAACAGGGAACCTCTTTGATTATATTATAGCTAATAACTTAGATATAGTTAATCAAAGCAACAGGCCGACTTTTATTAACATAATTCGGCAGGAAGTCATTGATGTAACACTGAGCACGTATGAAATCAGTGGAAAAATAAATAAATGGCTGGTATCCGATGAACCATTAGCATCGAATCACAGACAAATGTATTACAAGTTTGAGGTAGAAACGGACCAATGTAATATACACTATCGGGGTCCAAGGAAAACAAATTGGGACGAGTATAATTCGATACTAAAGTTCAAACTCCCCACAATTCCGAAAAAAGTTAAACAATACTGGACATTGAGCTTACTGCAACTGACCTTCAGCATGCAATAATTAACTATTTCCAAGAAAACTGCCTGAAAACTGAGGTCTCAAAAGATATTAGCAAGTCATCTTGCTGGTAGAATAAAAACCTTAGGAATGAAAGGCAAAAATTTCGCCAACTATTTGAAAGAGCAAAAAGGGTGGGGAATTGGGACAACTACCATTAAACTCTGACTGAATACAAAAAGTCTCTGTAAAAAGCCAAAACAAACTCATGGAGGAAACTCTGTCAAGATGTTGAAAACACATCTGAGGGGGCAAGACTCCATCCTTGCAAAGAAACCCGCTGACATTATTGGGTCACTACGTAAGCCTCATGGTGAGTACAACCAGCTCTGAAAAGGATACACGCGAAACACTAATTCAGACTCATTTCCCAGATTTGGTGGCAGTAAATAGTGAAAACCCTTCTCAAGAACAATTTCACAAAAACCTCCTTGCGACAAGAGACGACTGAAAAAAAGAGGCGATCAACTTCAATCGCTCAAAGAGCGAATGGGTAATAAACTCATTCGACCCCTATAAAGCACCGGGGCCAGGCGAAATATCTCCCAATGCTTTTAAAAAAAGGAGCAGAGCATCTTTTAACTTTGCTTTGTCACATATTCTGGGAAAGTCTAGAGGTACAGGTTATTTCCAAACAGTATGGAAGCCAGTAAGAGTGACCTTCTTACCCAAACCGAGGAGGCTCAATAACTCCATGGTAAAAGATTTTAGACCAATTAGTCTGCCATAGTTTCTGCTAAAGACAATGAAAAGACTAATAGGATTTCACTCACGGGGTACTGTCGAGAAATTCGCTTAATATAAATAAATTCGCAAACATCAGCTTCAACTGGAGGAAATATGCCACAGTCAAGCGGAAGTCTACGCCATACTGTCTTGCGTCCACGAGAACCTACGTAAAGGCTGCATATTCCAGAACGTATGTATTCTCTTAGTCCAGCTGCTATAAAAGCCTTGTCTGCAACTGAGATGGTATAAGGATTGTCTAGAGAAACTGCTGGAGCTGGCAAAACAGAACAATGCCAATTTTATTTCGGTACCAGGTCACAGTTGTTTCGAAGGAAAGGAAAAAGCAGATACATTAGCACAGAAGGGAGTCGAAATAATCTGCATAGGCCCAGAGCCTGTTTTAAGAATTTCAAAAACTGCATGTAAACACGTGATCAACGAGTGGATGAATGCTAAACACCGTGATCACCGCAACAAAAGCTCAGGAAAATGTTGATTCGGAGTGCATCCAAGAGGCTGTCCTCGTTGCGCTGAAACTAAACAGGATACAGCTACTATTGTTTATAACAATAAAATTGTTTATAACATTGTTCAAAATTTTGTTCACATTTTCCGGCACGAACCTCTTGGTGGTAAAATAAAACATTCAAAAATTGAAGTTAGCCACTGCTTTTATCAAAGTTTTATATTAGTTTTAGATTAAGATAAAAAATAAAAATTTTTTTCTCTCTTGCGTTTTCTGTCTATCTTACTTTTCGGGAAAAATAAAAATAAAAAGTAAACATTTTATTATAATAATTGCTCGAATCGATCACCCCTAATATCAAGACATTTCCTACAATGGCGAACAACAGATTTAATTGCGGTAGAGAACTGGCCCGGGTTTTCTTTGACTTTAATGAGTGCATTTTCGATTCGATCAATTAGATCGTCTCTGGTACTCTGTCAAGTTTGAACAAGTGATTATTTCTTGTTTCCAATGGCACGTCATCAAGATAATTTAGTAAACTATTTTCCAGAAACTGACGAAAGAGAGTTTCATTTTCAGTAATTGTTACTATTTGTTTACGTTCTTAGCGAATTTTCTCCATAGGAAATGCAGCTATTGGTTTTGTACTGTTGATAGAATTTCGTAAAACTTTCTTCAAATGTCCATCGATCCTAGTTACAAAATGTTAAAAATAAATCCATTATATATATATATATATATATATATATATATATATATATATATATATATATTTATATATATCATTTATAATATATATACGTTTATATATTATATACTTTTGTTATTTAAAGGTCAAGTTCGTTAATGGGTAAGTTCAGACAAAGGAAAAGGGGGACGGGGAAACACAAAATGTGGTATATCTCTCTAAATATTCGAAAAACCGATTTTGTTTCTTTTTTTGTAACATTAATATTTATAGAAATATTTACAATTTAAGATTGAAAGTTAAAATTCTTAATATCTCTGTTAACATTAGAGTTTGAGAAAAATGATCGGGAAGTGAATTGTAGCAAACATAATTTTCAATAACTTTACTTCTTATACATTTTTCGACTTTTCTAATATTAGGAGCAATATTTTATATTTTGTGTTTTCTTCATTTTCTATGCCCTCTTTCCCCTTGACCTATGCCATTTAGTAATAAAAGTGGCCTTGCAAATACTAAACTCATATCAGATATGATATTTCATTTTGATCACTCTAAAGTTATGACCTCTAGACAGTGATTTATGTATTCCAAGGAAATTCGGTAAGTTTAAGCAGCTCCTGCGAAACGAATTTTTTTAAATCTTTTCATTTTATTAATAAAATTAAATTTCCAGGTAAAATATTTTTATCTCGAAAAGTAATCAAGATCGGTAGAAAATGCAAAAGCGCAAAAAATTTTATTTTTAGTTACTCTAAAAATAGTATTTAATTTAGAAAAAACCAGTGGCGTAACTCAAATTTTCCTATTAAATATCTAGTAAGGATGCCCCAGCTCCGCCCCTTGAATAATTAAATGTAATTACATCAAACTTATACACACCATTTACTGATTACTAAGAACGTGTAATCAAAATCATCCAAATAATTTTGCATACATTTGAAAAAAAAAAGTTTTTTTATTAACTTTAACAGTCTGTGTCTCGAAAATGAAGCTCGAAAACATCCAAGTTTATATGAACTTTTCTTTTTTTTTGGAGATCTATCGGCTATTTAATTTTCCGGATTAAAATCTGTACACCCTGTAAATATGAATTTTTTTTGAAAATTCGCCAATAGTTGGAATAGTATCTTGTTTTACTAGACAATTTAAAATTCACACTTAATTTTCCTAGGCTTCTCAAAAATACTCCATAAATAAAAATCACTCCTTAAATCTTCATCACCATATTCACTGTACACTCTATATATATCTACATATATAAAATTGTTTCAAACAACACTGTTTGAGTGTGTTTGTGTTAACATTAGCTTAAATCTACTTTGTAAAATTTTAATCCTAATAAAACATAATCATAACCATTACAAATTCTACTCACAAAATAACATGAGTTATTGAGTAGTAAGTTTATATAAAATAGAGTAATATTATGGTAGCACATATTACTTCTATTAATATAATAGTACTACCAAACATTGTATTACTATCTATTATATTACTGCTAGGGGTATATGGTTTTGAATCTCTGGGATGCTGTATGGTGTTTACTTATCTATTCGTAATTTTATGTAAAATTGGCTGCAAAAGTTGATGTTATTTATTTAAACTTTAAAATTGATTTGGGCCTTATTGATTCGGTTTTCGAAAAAATGCTTCGGCCAAAAGTTGTTCATTAGAAATATAGTAACAACTTTTATTCGAAATTTTTTGTCGAAAACTGAATGAATAAGGCACAAATCAACTAATACATATAAAAGGTGCTTTGTCCAAAAATCGCTTATTTAAAAACACGGGACCATAAAATTTGAATTTAATCTTTTATTATAAGGTATTATATAGTTTTCAGTCTTATCTTGCACTGTAGATTATCTTAAGTGTACGTATTTAGTGATTCAAATTTAATTAACTTTCCGTTATCCAATCGAACTGAAATTTAGCAACACAGTTTCTGTACTAATGATAATACAAATTGTATCCAATATCGATCTAAATATAATGTGGCATACGTCCCAAGATGGCTAATGATCTTTTTCTACACAGGCACCTTGACATGGGTATCAAATGAAAGGGGCATGTGTTTTAATAAATAAATGGGTTTAACATTGACATCCAAAACAATATCATATATCAATACAATATCATATTGCATACAATTATATCATATATAAATACAATATCATTGAATTCAACATTGCAGTAGAATATATACACACTAATTGATATTTGTTTACTATCATAACTATAATTAAAAGAAAAAAGATGTAAATTATTGAACATAATTGATTTCGTTTACGAAAAAATGCTTCAAACCTACTTTTTAACCCGACTTCAAGAAGGAGGATGGTTCTCAATTCGCACATATGTTTTTTTTTTTTATTATTATTATTATTATTATTTTTTTTTTTATGTTTGTTACCTCAGAACTCCGTCATTTATGAACCGATTTTGAATTTTTTTTTGTTTTAGACGGTTTGAATTCCGATTGGTCCCATTGTCACCAAATCGCATTCTGATGAGAGGATCCCTTGGAAATCGAGGAAAACCCTTATTTTATATGTGATCACCGATTTCTGCGAAAATTTTTTGTTTGAAAGGGTATACTCACTCAGAACGGAAGAAACTTTTTCTAAAAACCTTCAAAAGACTTCAAATAAAAAAATTTTTACAAAAAAAAACCGACCGCAAAAAAAAAATTTTTCAAAAAAAAAACAAAATGCATGTAAAAAAAACTGAAAATCTGCTATGCAAAAATAACAATAATTGTACATATATATTTAAAAAATTTTGCTTAGGTGAACTAAAATTGACACAAGAATACGCAATTATTTTTTTACTTATTAGTGCATTTTTGGTTTATGAATATTTGATTTTTTAATTCGAGTTTCCAATTTGTCAAAATTTTTTTTATTACTTCCTACAACCGATTCTGGGAGCGGTTAGGCCTTAACCTACGCTTCTGGGAACAATTTCCTTTAATTTTCTATTTTCAAAATGTAATACTACACCAATTTTCAGAACTATTTTCGATCGTTTTGTTTTTTTGGTTAATTTCTTGCGAAAATTAAATTTTTTGGTCACTTTTAATTGCTGCAAATTTATGAAAAGTCTAACTGTATCGTAAACTTGCAGTAAACAAATAACCATATCTAAACTTGCAGAACTATATTTTATAAGTTCAATTTCAACTCAAAGTTAACTACTTTACCGCTTCTAGGAGCGGTTGGGCCTCAACCTACACTTCTGGGAACATTTTCTTTCAATTTCTATTTTCAAAATGTAATACTACACCAATTTTTAGAACTATGTTCGATCAGTTCACTTTTATGTAGCTCTTAGTCTATTTATTGGAAGGTTGAATTCTCGTGAGAAAAATACGGAACAAAGCAGTGGCATATAATTATAATTAATGGTTATATAGTTTTTGACTAAATAATTACAGTTCACTTAAGTTCTGATGGTGGATTTAAGGTAATTATAAAACGATTTTCCTCAAAATCGTTATTTATGGTTTTAACGATGGTGTAAATACAGACAAATTCATGTAAATGAAGCCACGGGCATCAGCGGTATTGTATTCTTATAGGTATCGATTGATTTAAAGTTATGCACTGACAGTTTTGAACAAAAACAAAAAGATAACTCTGGAAATATTTCATTTGTTTAAATTATATTTTTGAAATAAAAGAAGTGATATATACATTTTTTACACTACTGTCCAAAAGTTTTTTATTGAATTGAATGGAAATTTACTACTCTGCGATATTTGTATACATTTTAAAAAAAAATATAGTAACTAGAGATATCCTCTAAAAACGATATTAAATACTCATAATGTTCTCTAATAATCATAAAATTATTTCAGTGTTTTAAATAATTACTAAAAATTTGTGGATTTATTTATTTTTAAGCTCACAATTTTAGGATATAATTAATCATCGATACTTACAATAACATTACAGACAAGGGGATAAATTATAGAATTATAGGGTTATATCTATACATACGTAGAAAATATTCATAATAATACTACTCAATTTGGTTAAAATAATCGATGCCAAAAATCTGTATACTAATTTTTGTTCAAACTCTCGCCTGCGATATGTTCTATTATGATAGGTATATATAGTGTTTAAGTAGTGATTACATGTGAACATAGTTAATACTGACACTGAACTCTGTAGACAGAGATGTAGTAGTAGTCGCAGCGGAGGGATGGTTAAAGCCTGGTAAGAAGCCTGACTGCAGCTAACTTTTCACACGCATAGTTTAGTCAACCACCCCATTTTTAATTTTTTTAATTAAATTGACAACTGTCATAGTTCGGAATAGAATCTGCAACTTCCCAGTTCCAGGCACAGCGTCTTATCCCACGGCCTCTTGGACTAGTCTGTAGACATAGAGAGTATAGGGATTAATCCGTACCCTAAAGTTATAGAGAATTAGTTCGTAATTCGGTTCAAATGATGCAAAACTACGTGAAATAAAACGATGATTAACACATGAAATGAATTTTTATCTTTTAATTTCAATAATGTGTATTTTGTGTTTAAGTGTAACCTCTTTCAATCACCAAATTTATAAATATGCGTGAATCTTCTCAGTTATTTCTTGGATAATTCTTTCAACTACACATATAAAGTTGCAGGATAAACAGAATTATAGCAAATATGTCGCGTAGTTCAGAAAGCTGATTCATTCGTTTCGCGGTATTTATACTTCGTCGCGTAGTTGATTGAACTACGTTTATTTTCAATTTACCCAATTGTTTTAAATATTTATTAATATGATAAACGCAAAAGTGTGTGCCGGTTAATTAATCACAACGGAATCAATTTTGATGAAATTTTATACATATTTAGCTAAGGTTATGTAACACTTTCGTTAAGCTAGCAGAACAAAGTACCGAAAATGAATTTACTTCCTACCAGAATTAAGTGCTAATTATGTGTTGCAATTAAAATATTTGTGCTTTTTTGTTTTGGTGGAAATTGAAAAGTAAAAGTGCTCGGCTAGCTTAACATCAAGACAGCAGAGCATAGGTTGCAAAGTCCCGAAAATGACTGAAAAGCACAAAAATTTTAATTGCAGCACATAATTAGCACATAATTCTGGTACGTAGTAAATTCATTTTCGGTACTTTGCTCTGCTAGCTTAACGGAGATTTGTGTAACTGTGACAGAAGGTGTTTTGGCGTGTACCAGTACGAACTAGTGATCAATTTTCTAACAGTAGTGTATATTTTTCTTATATACCTAACATGGCTCGTACATATTGACAATATAGTTTAATATAATTTGATAACAAAATTTTCATCAGATGAAATAATAAAGTTGTTCTAACAAAATGTTCACCTTCGATAAACTAAAAAGAGAAATTCTATTTGTCGTCAATTGTCTTTTGTATGACTTGCATACATCCAAACCATCTAAAATTTTATTTTAGTTTCTTATTCGGTTTAAAGTTAATACGAACACATATGTGGTTATTTCTTGCTTGTAGAAAACTAAAATTTGACTTTCTATATATAAATTGAACACTCGTCTAAATAAATACGTAGTGATTATATTATATTTCTATCGACAGATCCGGCGTTACAAACCTTTTGAAGATACGTTGAATTGATATTAACTTGTTTTATAACCTTTTTTACCATGCCCCACTTAAGTCCCTTATGTTACATACACATGTTTTTACATATATAAAAATTGAATTATTCCCTGAATGAAGCCCAACTAATAATATCAAATAGCTCCATAAATATTCTCAAGCAGCTCTCTTTTGAGAGCCACCTTACTTCAGTGTAAAGTAAAAGTCGCATACGGTCTGCATTTTGTTCTTCACGAAAAATCCTGAAGGGGCGTTCACATCACGGTATTAGCTTTAAGGTAGTTGTCTTGTAGTAATCGTGTAAAGAAATTTCAGCTCAGAGATTGTATACTTTACTTGTTTTACTTATGAGCCACAAAACCAGTCCAAGTGACCGAGCGGTATAAGGCGTTATGTCTGAGCAGTATGTCTACTTGGAAACTTTATTTACTTTGGAAAGGTTATGGGTTCAAATCCCGAAATCGGCAGTCTGCCAATTATTAAGAAAAAACAAGGGGCGGAACTCCAAATAAATATAGGCATAGTTCCCATCATGGTCGGCTGCAGTTGCATATCCTACCAATTCCTAGTCTATAGAAAAAAATTCCTTCCATTCCAGTCATATCCTCACTTGCTTAGGCGTCACAATAGACCTTATGGTCGAAGTGTAGCCCGTCCAGGGCAGCCTCTACAATCTATCTAGGTAGGTATCTAAACTTATCGAATGTTCTTCTCTATAGGTATATTATTTACTATAGACTATGTTTATTAAGATGATCGACTCCATTTATATGGTAAGACATAATTTAATCAAATTATGAATCGATAAACTGAACATGTATGATATGAATTAAAATCTGTTAGAGGTTAAATGTTAAGACCTGATTCAGATCTGATATAAATTGTTTTAGATGATTTTTACAACTTGTAATGTAGATATTGCTCACTAATTGTCATCCAAATTAACACTTTTTATTCTAATCAGAGCATTGGATTGGCGAAAAGTTTGATAAAAATAATCGCATAGTATCTATACATAATTGGATTTTTCAACACCAATATCTTTAATTTGAATGATATAACAAACAAAAAATCAAATTATTTATCGTTTATATTTTTTTTCACAGAAAATTTCCTCAAAACATATCATTAGCATAACTTATTGATGTTTGATTTCATAATATATTTTCACGTTTTTTTAAATAAAGAAATTATTTTAACGTTTTCCCCATAACTGCTAACATATAAACAAATATAACCTAAATACACCTCACATGTATGGCTTACAGTTTTGTTACTATTTAATTTGTGAAAACTTTGAATTTAACAACTAACTCTACTACCATACAGTTTAAATTTTAAAATTACAAATTGTAACCACATTCGTATAAAGTTTTTACCACGTGTAGAAGAAATAACAAATTATATGTATTTTAGAAAATTATGTAATTAAACGTTCTTAATTAGTGGGAGTCTATAAGTACTTTTTGGTTATATTTAATATTTATAACAAGTTTTTGCATTTCGAGTTACACATGGTGAATAGACCCGAGTCTCAAAAGTACTGGATGTCAAAAAAACTGATGCTTTTACAATCTCACGATTCAAATTCAGTATATGTGAACCATCAAGAATTTCGGCGATATCACTAAATTCACGACACTTTAAACACCGTGATCACTGAGAATATATACCGCCGGGAAAATATAACAAAAACTTGGGAAAAAATATTTCGGAAAGCATTCAAGAGGTTGTCCGTCGATGCACGATGTACATCAACTATTAAAGTTATTTTCGCGTGAACAAGGTTGTTTTATGTTATAACCTTTTTCTAGTCGTTTTTCTTTATTAGTTGATGGGGGGAAGTATGTAGCTGTGTCGCTTCATCATTAAATTATTATTATAATTTTGTTCTTCATTTTTTATTGGTTGTATTTCAACTATAACTTCCCTCTATTATCACGGTTGCTGTGAATGTTAACAACCTTGGTAATTTACATATAAAAATAATAACATTTCATAAATCAAATTAATAAAGATCAATTATATCTTTTATATACATTTATTATTTATTTAAATAATAATTATTTATTATAACAAACATCTACCTTTACACACTCAACGTGAACAGGAAACAACTAAGAAAAGGTACCGGATCCATCAACGGACATTATTACCTGCAAAGCACCTACACACAAAAGGACTCTACAATGGATCAATTATGTGCAGACTGTGCGGCGAAGAGGAAGAACAATCCGGCCACATCATCCGTACTGCAAAACTCTCGCTTACAGCAAAACAATATATTCGGTGCATCTTACCCCGAATATAAAACCCTTCAGGAAAATCTGAATCTTCAGTAAAATCTTCAGCATGCTCCTGGCTATTGCCAATATATGGGAGTAGCGAACCACGTTAGACTGAAGTAGAAGGGGGAGCACAATGGGCCATGATTTCGAAGTGCAACACTTTTCATACCACAAGATTTATATTTAAACACAATTCGTTAAATAAGGAAATAATTATATTTAATAAAAAAATTCTGTTCTGAGTCACCTAAAATTTCTACACTCGTCCTTGATATGACTTAATTCCAGATTTTGTTGCTTTGTTCTTCTACAGTTAACAGCCCGGATTTTGAAAAACGTCCCGTTTTTAATTTTAAAGTGAATTTTGTATTTCGTGGAAATTTTAAAAATGTGTATACTATTTAGTTAATTGAGCTATTATATAGAGTGGCGCATAAGTAACGTTATGATTTAATTAGTGAATAAATTTTTCGTTTACGTTTTTTTATCAGAATTAACATTGAAAAACTTGGGAAATTTATGAGGGACAGACTCAGCATAGAACAAAGAACCAAAGTTGTTAAATTTTATTTTGAGAGACATTTTATAATCATAACATTACTTATGCGCCATCCTGTACTAGGTGGGCAAAAAGTAATGTCATAATGTAAATAGAGAGAATAAATAAATGTCATAATGTAAATTAATTTACATCCATCATTTACCCTACTTTAGTCAACTAATTCTCTATCTATCTGCATCTCATAAAAGTCAAATTACAGTGACATTAGATATCAGTTACAAAAATTATAGCCTATTCACTTTATGACATTATTTTTGGCCCACCTTAAATTATCAGTTATCTTATAATTATCAGTAATTTCCAAAATAATAAATTATGAATGGTACTAGTATCAACGAAAGAACGTATAGTTTGGAGAAAACTCCAGACCGTCATTGACATATTTGTTAAAAAAATTGAAATTTTTTCAGCATATGACGAGCGACTGACGAACCAGGCGCGCAAGTGGACACATTTTCAATTTCGTAGCTCCACAAAATATTGAAGATAAGAAAAATTAAAACATTTAAATAAAATTTTTATTGAAGTGAAATAACAGAACTGAAACTACCCATCCCCTAAATTTTGAAAAACTAAGAACAAAGAAAGTCATTTCTTCTAAATTTTAATATATTACTGGCTCCACGCGCATGTATACACGTTGCTTGCACCTACCCGCTAAATCCTATAAAACACAATTTTTAATATCATATGTAGTACGATACTTTGTTGACCTGATTATACCTATAGTAATTACGTAGGTAAAAACTAAAATTTATGTTATTCACCCAGATACAATAGGTTTGTATGGTATCATTAAAAGATTTTAAGTTTTCATTCTTAATTTTTAATGTACGATATAAACTCATTTAGTTTATGCCATCACTTTAAGTTGTTAATGCCACAGAGCTTAAAACCACTTTCGAAAACAATGCACTAATGTAACTTTTATAAAGATGTGTCTATATAGATGAGACAGTAAATTATAAAATGTGGTAACTACTGTAATGCCTACAATGTAGGAAAATGCTGTATTTTGGTTGAAATTGCCATCATAGTAACGAGATATCTTTAAATAATATTGTTTGCAGCTCTTCCTTAAGTTTTTTCGCTACTTGGTTGTTTATAGTTTATTTTTGGTCGTATTTGTTTTTTCTTCAAATAACACTACGGTACCAGATGCAATATTTGATGCTCGAATATGCCTTTATTAAAAAACCATAGACTTATATTGTTTAATATTTCTTGTACTAAAAAAATTCAACCAGTCCAAGTAGCCGTGCGGTCTGAAGCTCTGCTTGGTACTGGTAGGTTGCGGCTTCGATTTCCAATGGTAGCAATTTGTAAATTATAAAAATTCAATGGGGTGGTAAATTGACTAACCGGCTATGCTTCCGGAAGGTTTTCTGTAGTTTCAGCCACACATTTTACCAATTCCTAGCCTCCATATAAATTACTTGCCTTCCTCTCTTAACATTAATGTATGGTTAAAAATTGATAAAGGTTAAAAACAAGTGACGTGGGTCTATTATAGACTGTAAGGTCTCAGAAACTGAGGTAAAACCCCCTTATTAATATACTAAAAACTTAATTGTACACTTCGCCTTATTTAATACTGCCAAATCCTATATACGTTTATGAATACACACACATGCAGCACTCTCAACACTATCAAAGATGGCTACCCTTTGCTACATTTTCATATGCCGTTGAATGTCTTATTGAGAATAGGTAATAGTCTGAGTATAAAATTAAATGAGCAATTACTCTAGTCCAACTTTTATCTAGGATTTTTGACCGTCTGAAGAGTAAAAGGTTCTACTATGAACTGAAAAGTTCCACTGCATGTTTTTTCCCTTTTTTGATTGCGCTAACTGATGACTAAGATTTCCCCCTGTTTTACAAAATATCGCTTACAATGTAAACCCATCATTATGCAAATTTTGGTAGTTTGGCTAAAAGTGAAAATTGCAAGAAGTATTTGCGACTTATTAGTGTTGTTATCCATATATTCTATAATAGGTGTCATATAAATTGCCGAATTTCTAGCTTTATCCTCACAAGTGAGGTAAATATAAACATTTAAAATAAAGGTAAGAACAGTAACAACAACCTTTTATTATATGATGCCTACGTACACAAAAGTTGTTAAGCTTTCTGCAAGGGATGAAAACATTTTCTTGATTCGCACGTGTTAAGAGTATACAATACAAAACAAAAGTTTATACCTTGGTATTATTAAACAAACTTCATATTATTATTATATGGTTTGCTGCTTGTTATTCTTGGTCTTAAACTGATCCCAATGATGATAAATATATCAAGTGGTCGTATAATCCACAAAGATGGATTGAGGAAACATTGTCAAAAAACTTTTCTATTTTCTATAACATTGGGGTAGCTCATCTGAATGGTGTATGTGTGTGAATATAAAATTGTTTTGATACATCTTGTATTATTGGTAATCATCTATTGGGAATTATTGAGATAAAAGTCTGTAGAATATAAACCGTACCTAGTTACACGCTGGTCGAGCTTAATCAAACGCGAAGGACGTGCGCTAGTAGGATACGTACAATTCATATCTTTACTGTTTTGAAATTTTGGAAAGTCACCGGGGTTGATTAACGCTCTCTTTTGTCGCTTTAGGTGTTTGCAATTTTACATAATTGCAATTTTACAATTTTACATGGACTGTTTCAAAAAGGCGGTTTATTCCATTTCCGCAATTTTTTCGTGACGGTCAGTTTACGATTAGATTGAAATACGTATCAGATTAGATTGAAATATGGAAGATGACTCATTAAAGACGTTGAAAGTAAACAATCGATTGGAATGGATAATTGTCTACCTTTTAACTAATCAGATTAAATTTCCGATTATGACTAACTGGATTACAAACAGATTTTTATTTTATATTTGTTCCGCGATAATGATCGATTGCCTTAATCTATTTGTATACAGATTTTATCGAATTATTTTGGAACTAATACGACGAACGACGTAGCTATATAATAGTTTACAAATTGAAAGATTGAGTTCACGGATTTAATTAATATTTAGAAATTCAGAGCATTTCCGACCAGCCACGCTTTTGATCAGACAATATTTTCTATATGCTATTATCAAATAACGGATTAACGCAAGTGGACTAGCCACTTGCGTTAAATAAGATACGAATGTTAAGGGACAAATTAAAAGGGACCTTTGCATTTCAAGTTCAAGTGATGGAAGTTGGTTTACATAGTAGGAAGGAACAAGTGTATACTATATTCACAAACATGTTATTGTATTTTTAATTAAACATTGATATGAAAAAATTAACTCATACACCAGGAATAGAACCTAGACCTCTGGATTTATAGCCCAGTGTGCAACATAGATAGATAGATACATCTTGGGGTCTAAAAAGTATTTCACTTCGACCTTAAGGTTCATTGTGCTCCCCCCTCTACTCCAGTCCGACGAGATTCGCGTGCCCATATATTGACAAAAGCCAGGAGCTTGCTTATCAGGTCTTGAAGGTTCATATATTGAAGGCTCATATATTCGGGGTGAGATGCACCAAATATCCTGTATCTGCTGTAACCTAGAGGTTCGCAGTCAAAGATAATGTTGCTCGCTGTTGTGTACAGATGCTTCCGCAGGAGATAATGCCCGGTAGTGAATCCGGTAACCCTCCGCAGTTGCATCCTGTTCAGCTTGTTCAGCTTGTCTTGTTCAGCATCTTATTAGCATCCTTTTTGCCCAGTGTGCTAACCGTTATACAAAGTATTACCCTGGTTAATGGACCAATTTCTACATATCATTGACAGTATTACTTTGTTGACACATAAACTTGTTATTTCATGTTATTAATTGTGTATACTGAGGCATCTTATTACAATACTAGAATGTAAATTTCCATTCTGGAAATCCAGAGGTCTAGTCAGTCACGGTAAATGTGAGTTTAAATGACAAATTAAAAGGGACCTTAGCATTTTATGTTCTTGTCTTGTCTTAAATTGGCTTAGATATGTTCACTTAACCACATTTTTTAAAATAGAATTTGTTGCTAAAATATATTATAAAGAAATCGGTAATAATATTTTTGCCTTTTTCGTGTATTTTAGAAACAAAGCAAAATAGCAAAATAGTCTACAACATTTGTGGGTTGTGTTGAAAATCCAATTTCAAATTAGTTAGTAAACCCAATCGACTTAACCAACCCTCACTCATAAATTATATCTAGAAAACGGTGAATTACAAACTTGTTCTTGATTTAAAAAAACAAGCGATTTTTTGTTGGACAAATTTTTTCGAAAACCGATTGGATTCGGCATAAGACCCCATTTATTTCTACATTTAATTTTATTTTGTTTTATTAATGACAATCTGTTTTAGGTTTGTTAGTTAAACTACACTACTCTCACTGCTAAAGACCACCTAATTGTGATTCCTTCCTCTTTGAAAATTCGCTTAGTGTACGAGCTACGTACACTAAGAAGACAAGAACATAAAATGCTAAGGTCCCTTTTAATTGGTCATTTAACCTCACATTGAACGTGATTGACTAGACCTCTGGATTTCCAGAATGGAAATTTACATTCTAGTATTGTAATAAGATGCCTCAGTATACACAAATAATAACATGGAATAACAAGTTTATGTTGTTAACAAGACGAATTTTTTATTTTTATTTTGAACACAAAAACGTTAAAAACATTAAATAATGAACGTATCAATTGTGTGAAATGTTGTTGTACAACACCATGACTCATGAGACAATAAATATTTTATCGAACATAAAACAAAAAAAGCACTGACAACAAAAATGCAATATCAAAACATAATGTCTATTTATTTAAAATAATTTAATAAAACAGAATAAAAAGTGCCCATTGAAAAAGGTTTTTTGGATAAAATATTTAAAAAAAAAAACAATGTTATTCGCTTTCTCTCTACATATACACACACACATGATGAAATGGCATAAACATTTTTCAAGTACTAAACGTATTTATCACTCTTTAAATCTATTTCACTTTATATTTGAAATAACTAAAATGTTTCTAGTTTAATTTATATGTGAAAATGCCACTTAACAACGCCTTGAATGATTTGTAGTAGAAGAGCTGACTGTTCAATGATGTCGTGTTTGTTGCCTTACCATATATACAGGAGGCTAGAAAAATAGTAGACAAAAAGTTTAATATGAACCATCGCAATAATTTCAAGGTAGAATCTATTTCAAATTTTCCTATTCCGACTAATAAAAAATCACTCCAGAATTTTCCATAATGTTCGGTGATTATCCTCTATTGAATAAACTTGTTGAATATTTCGGGACTAAATTTGGCTAAACAAAAACTGATTGACTTCAAATTTGATATTGGTACAGTTTCGAAAAAAAAAATTACCAACGTATGGAAGGCTTTACCCTCAGAATATAGCTTTTCAATCAAGAGAATTGACGGATTACTGAATAACGGTATAATACTTTTTTAAGGGTATTACTGGATATTGTTTTTGACATTAAAATTTACGTTTTATTGTTGACCGACAACAAACCTTCAATTCATGACATTAATTCTCGAATCGAAAATCTACTAAATCGTGACATGTATCACTTAAACTTAATCAGCGAAAAACAACTGATTTTATCAAAGATATATTAATATCTTAAAGGTATCTTAGATATACCAAAGGTAAAGAAAACATGCCGGTCAATTGCATGTGTCGAATTAATACTATTTCACTACTTTCTGTATTGACTTAATAGATATTAAAAAGATTTATGATCTATATATGAAAATACAAAGTTTGTTGATGGATACCAAGAACTAGAGCACACTACACTCAGGGGCGTAGCGACGTAAAACGGCGCCCAGGGTACGCATCCAACACATTTTTTAAATAATTTTTTTCCTACGTTATCCTACAAATATTGACCTTTTCCCAAGGTAAGGAGGCTTGCGTTAAGTGTTCTATGATCACCCATACCTACTAGGACAACGATTTCAACATTAAATAGATAAGCATATACTTGCATATATAGAAAACATCCAAGACTCAGGTCAGTACCAATATTTGTGTTTATCACACTAACAAACGCGCTTACCAGGATTCGAACCTGGGAACTCTACAGAAACCAGGCGCTGTAACGCTGCTATTCCAAAATGGTCGTCAAATAAAATAAAACAGACGTAAATACTACACAATTAATCTTTAATTTAAATTTACATTTGCATCTTTCTGGCCTGATATTTCATATCTGTAATGTAACCAAAAACACTACTGTACTGCAAATGATGTGTCAAAGTCGAACTGCGCAGTGCGCGCACCACTCACGCGGTTCACGGGCTTCAATTGGATTTCAATTGTTTGATAGAAGTATCTTTTTAATCCCGACTAACATTACTTACGAAATTAGTGGCATAAAGTTTAGTTTCACAAAACTAATTAGGATCAAAATTTCACGTGTAAATATTAAGTTTTTCAAATTTTACTAATTTTGTAATGTAATGTATGTACTATATACAATCGCAGTCTATTCTGGAAGAAATGTACAATAAGAATTAAATGATCCTCAAAAGACTTTTATTGCGCCATGTTTGCGAATTTGGATTGTATTTTTTTTCAATAGGTAGTAAATTTCGTTTTTTTATGGCTCCCAGGGAACGTGCCCTGCCTGCCCCACCCTAGTTACGCCACTGACTACACTACAAGTTCAATAGATGTAAAGCGAACCTGGTTTTGATATATTTAGGTATTTTATAGTCTGTGTTTACGGAATATACAGACTGTGTTGGAATGCTTTTCCAATAGAGAATCAATGTTAAATACTATTAATTACTTGTAGGACGTGTGGTTACTGTGCGGAGTCAGTCAGTACATATGTAAGGAGAGTCATCTCATATGCGTATGGTAGTTTGTTTGTCATTTAAGAGTGTGTACTGACTCATTGACTGTGTGTGTTGTGTGTACTGACTCATTTAAGAGTGTGTAATCATTACATGTGTACTTACTGACTCCACACAGTAACCACACGGCTTGCCAGTAATAAATAATATTTAACATTGATTCTCTATTGGAAAATCATTCCACCACAGTCTGTATATGCACAGGTATTAGAAGTTTTCTCCCAAGTAAAAATTATAAATATTGATCAGAGAACAAAATTTGGCATAGGTATGCATAAAATGTTTTGGTTATTCCATATAACTATTATATGGTAGTTATCTGTAGTAACTTGGTTTTTAGAACACAAATCATGATGTGTCTATACGAATTCAGTATATTTCGAATACTTAAACATGTAATTCAGTTAGTTGTAGTTATTGTTTATTCTTATACCTCGAAGAAATTCGTTTGTTTGAGGTATTATGGATCGGCATACCGGGTAGCTCTATTCCCTCAAGCAACTCACTGTGATACATTAACCAGCATTTATATATGCATTTAAGATACAATTTTGAATATTGAAGTATTGAAACAAACATGAATATGTATTTTTATGACAAAACAAGTCTAAATTTTACGAAACCTTTATGTAGGGTAAAAAAAGTCCAAAGGATCGCACCAACTGTTGTGACCCGATTTTGGTTTGTTTTCGAGTTATAGGGTTGTTAACCATTTGACTACAGATGCTATTGATAATATTTTACTATACCAAAACACTAACAATGGTTTCCACATATGAAATCAATTGGAAAGAACTAAATCGGTTGTCTATAATAAACATAAAAAAATTTGTAATTATTGTTGATTTATAAAACTAAAATGTTCGAATTTTTCGAAGTAATATTTATAAATACTTTACATAGTTCACTTCTACCCGACATAATAACCCTGTAAATACTGGAACCATTATAAAATCCGAAAACATACCCACCTGTGTTTTCCGTTGCCCGACCCAATTCAACACCGCAATTATTATTTTTGTGTTTTTTTTTTTACTTGATATTTAAATTTTGTTAATGATATTTTTTTCAAAAGCCATTTGAGATTAAATTGTTTACCTATAAGAAATATTACAAAGAATTGAAACTAACAGGAAGGGGGGGGGGGGTAGATACAGAACGGCAGTAGCAAAAAATTGCAAAAGTTAACAGTTAATAACCTATTGTGAGGGTCCAAAGTGCGGATTTTACATCCTAATATAAGTACTACTGTAATCAAATATAGTCGAAATATTATGCTTTGGGGTGATACTTTACTCTTGACAGTTTTGATGCAAGTTTTCAATCGATTGTTTTAGTGAGCAAGCGCAGTATTATTTTTATGTATGTTTTTAGTTTTAACAAAATAAAGAAGATTTCTATTTGATATAACTTTACATGTAATTTTATAAGTAACTTTGTATGATATCTTCTTTCTTGTAATTGGTATAGTGTGACCATGTGACTGACTTATCTCCGCCTGTCACGCGGGAGACCGGGGTTTGATTCTGCGCCCGAGATCAAAAAATGTAAGATTATAAATGATTATATGTGAATCATTAATAATTATAATACATTTAATAAAATAGAAGACAAGATTAAAGATATGTATTATCTTTATTTAAAATATTAAATGAATGTCAGAATATGTTTGTTGATAATTACCAAGGTAATTTTTTACAATAACAATTACCGTGGTAACTTGGAGGATGTAGTTGAGGAGTAATGGTTTCTAAAAGAAAGCATAATTGATTTTAGGACCGCTACACGCTCACTAATGAAAGAAAAAATAAACAAATAAGGAATTATATTTGAATTATATTTGAATTATAATTATATTTGGAATTATATATTATAAAAAACATGCGATTGATAATTTTCTTGTGAGTTTCATCGTAAGAACAACAATGTAATTAATTATTGGTATATCTAATATTTTTAAAGCAATTGAAAATTTCATCTAAAGCGCTATTCCTGTTACTTTCTGTACGTATTATTTGTGTTGCTTGCTTACTGGTACTGTATATATATATATACATCTATATATATATATATATATATATATATATATATATATATATATATATATATATATATATATATATATATATATATATATATATATATATATATATATGTTTTTGTGTGTGTGAACTATTGTTGTTTAGTATAAATGTTTTTATTCCATCCATGTTAGTAGTGAAAGTCGATTTCCTGTCTAAAATGTTTCATGAAAATATTATAAAATGTGTTTGATACGGTATAAAACTGACGCCATTGAGTATATTATTTACTAACATTGTTACTAAAATCGTAAAAAATCATTTTTTGATTAAGTGTATGAAATGGAGTATTGGAAATGATGCCGTTCTCATGAATAAAAAATTTCAAACTTTGCAAATTCCTTATTTTATTTTCATGCGAATTATCTGACTTAGCAAAAATAAGCATTTTTTTTGAATAAATACAATTATTTTATCTTATTTCACTCAGTTCTAATCAAGTATTTTTGTATATTTGATTATCAAAGGACAATTAATGAGAACTCTAGGTTTTTGAAATAAAATTTGAAATTCGCCCCTATACCTAAATCAGTTTATGTATTATAAATACGTATTTCGACTACAAAGTAGTCATCCTCAGTATAAATTAGCTAGTCGTAATTTACTCTTTGACAATTATAAAATAAATAGAAAATAAAAACTTCACCAAATTAGCAACAAGTAACATATCCAAAGACAATATAAGAGTAATTTTAATAAGAGTAATACTAGCAAAAATAATTTTAATGGAAGTAATTTTAAAAAGAATAATTTTAGATAATATTTTACAAGACCGAGATCGAACCAAGAACGAACCGTGATCGGCATTTTAGTGTGGATCCCCCCTTACAATGCAATACAGTACTAATTTTAATAACAGTTATTTTCGATATTAACTGTGTAGGAACAAAGGACATGTGAGAACCGAATTAATCAACTTAAGTGTAAAAATACATTGACTTTTGTCCAAATTGAAATAATTTCTTCCACTGTCCTATCAATTTTCTGTTTTTTTATCGACGAAAGAAGGAGGTACTGATTTCAACCTGTATTTTTTTTTCTTTTTTATGTATGATCACGCATTACTTTTTACAGAGTAGTCCTATTTTGATAATTCTTTTTTTGTTGGATAGGGTATTTTTTAAAGTTGGTCCGATATAAATTTGAAGAAAAAAGCCACAAAAAATAAAAAATAAGACTTCCCAGCGTTCCCACTAAAGAAAAATATCATAAATATCGCCGACTCAAAATTATTTAGGTATTTACATTAGTGTAGGACCAAGTTAAACTAAAAAGTTACTTTTTTATTTTTTCGTTTCTTCTTTGGTCGGTTCTATTTTTTGTTAACAAGCTTTTCTTATTATTAAGTACAACATTCGGTAATAATTATTCGTTTTATATTTTTGTTCTGTATTTAATTTAAAATTTCTGTATTAAAACAATGACGTAGATCACAATTGTGTTTTAACAAACTATGTATTGAATTGAATGAATCGTATATATATATATATATATATATATATATATTATGTATGTTAAAGATGTTTTTTCGGTGAATGACTGAAATTTCCATTAAACTTTTTATTAGCGTGTTATATATATCACGAATAGTTCGTTCGGTTCGTATGTTGGATGATGTTAGTTTTTCTATTACTTGCTTATAAATTTTCATTTTTATATGTAACATGTGTGATATTTTAAGATAGATCCATTACATAACTCCTTTGTTTATAAAATTGTCCAATATATGGTAAACATTGTATTTGAAATTTATATTGATAACAATATTTACTCAGATATCATGGTATTTTGTATTGTATACACAACAATAATATTTTCATTCTTTTTGACATCAAACGCTTGATATGAAAAATCATACAAATCTAGGATGGGAATCGAGCTCACGACCTCTGGCATTCTAGACCAACGCTCTGCCTCTGAGCTGCTTGAGATGTTATGGTAGTGCATATGATTTCTCACTGTCTTGATGTAAATGTATTAATAATTTGTTTATTTACTATTTGAATTTTTTTAAATTCTATTTTATAAACTTCGGTTATATTATTCCAATGGAAGTGACCAGCGATTACTTGATTTGACATTTAAGTAATATATCTGAGCATTGATAAAATTCTTTGTAAAATTAATGTCATCTGTCCATACGCCGACAGTTTAGTCAATTAACCGCCCTTTTTTTTAATAATTGGCACATGCCGATGTCGGGATTTGAACCCATAACCTCCCAGTCCCAAAAAGACAGTTTTTTCAAGGATAAAGAGAGATAATATGCATTCCACTACCATAACATATCAGGTAGCGCATGGGCTGAGTATTGGTCTTAAATACTCGAGGTCATGAGTTCAATTCCTTTCTTAGATGTGCATGAGTCTTCATATCACACAAATCGTTTTTGACATCAAACTAAACGTTTCGTTCGATGTCAAAAACGATATAAAATATTCGTTATAATAATAATATTTATTTTAGGTTAGGTTAGGCTAGTTTGTAGCGGCTGTCCTGGACGAAACACACTTAGACCATAACGTCCATTGTGATACCTAGGGATGTGAGTGGAGGACAAGGAATCTGTGAGTAGCCTAGGAATTGGTAGGTTGTGCGGCTATAGCCGACTTTGATAGGAACTATTCCAATATTCATCTGGATCGTGAAGGAAACTGCAGAAAGCTTTCACAAGCATATCCGGTTACTTCGTTCATGTCCATACCCCGACAGTTTAGTCAATTTACCGCCCTTTTTTTTTTAATAATTGTCACATGCCGATGTCGGGATTCGAACCCTTAACCTCCCAGTCCCAAAAACACAATTTTTAACATTGTATAGAAAGCATTAAAAACATTCGCCAAGCTCGTAGATTAAGCTAATTTCCATAGAGAAAGTTGCAATAATGCCGTATGCAATATTAAGTATTGTCAAGTGTTTGGATATTAAAATATTTCTGTAAATATAGAGAATATAGTCAGGCCAAATTGTGGATATTAAATATAAATATATATATTGGGAAGCGCTCCAAAAGCCACATTTTTAGTCTGATGGAAATGAAATTAAGAAAAGTAATAATGTATGTGAAGTAAAGTTGTAGTAAATTAATTCTACCACAATGTATCTCTAATATTTACAAAAATATTTGCAATTCTCTTACCCGAATTTTTTTTTGGTCACGTTTCGTATGAAAAATATGTTAGTAAAAATAAAAATAAAAATAATAATAATACATCTTTAAAACCGTAAGCATAGAAAAAAAATTTGTTAACAAAAAATCTTCTTTTTAAAATAAAAAAGTTGTGTTTGAAAAAGATTTTCATAAACTCAATAGTTTTCTCACAGTTTGTGATTATATGTTCCTCGGAAAGAATTGTTAACATTTCGAATACGCAGAATTATTAACAATTTAATCATTGATATACAACTCAGTATATACTGGGTATTCAAACATTTAACTCAGTTAGTTGTTACATTAATTTACAGTCGAACAAAGAATCTCCTTCTTTTTTTAGGTTAAAATTTTTGTTGATTTTGAAATCTCCACAAAAACCCTTTACTATAGGATAACTATTTACTATAAGATAACTACTATAAGATATCTACTTTACTATAAGATAACTATAAAATTATTGTATTAAAATTTTGTTTTAATTTTGACATGTCAATTTTGATTGTCGTTTCCATAGTAACTATAAACTATAATCGTTATATATCGTTCTATTTTGACTATTAATAAATTTAATTTTTGCAAATACTAAAATCATATCTGATATTATATTTCATTTTGATCACACTAAAATTATCAACGCTAGAGAGTGATTTATGTATTCTACGGAAATTCGCTAAGTTGACGCAGCTCCTGCGTAACGAATTTTTTATTATTTATATATTTTTAAAATAAATGATACTAATTCAAATCCGGTGCGCAGTGTTCGTAGGCAAGGATTGAGTTCAATGCAACGTCTTCGAATATAAGTAAATTTTATGAAATACTATACATAAAACATTTAGGGAATTTTGCACGTACTAGCTATCGGTATTATATTGGAAAATATTGAGCTCAGTTTACTGTATAGCCATAAAATATTCAAATATGATCATTGTATATACCTGTAAGTTATTGACAGAATGAATCTCCACATTGAATTGATTTATTCATTCAAATATTAATATATTATATATAAAAAAGCAAACAAAATTGATATATATTATGTATAAGGTACTATGGACCACAAACATCAGTTTTTAAAATTTTATAATTGATTTTTGTCTTATTGATTCGGTTTTCGAATAAATGCGTTGGATAAAAGCTGTTCATTAGAAATATAGTAACAACTTTTATTAGAAATTTTTTTTCGAAAATCAAATGAATAAGACACAAATTAACTATAAAATTTTAAATAATGACATTTACTTTTAAGTGCACATAAGTGTAATTGATATTTGAATATTCTCCGAAACAAGTCGTTGTGTGGGTTTAGGTCTGAGAGTCACATTATTTAGTCTGACTAAAGAACTCCAGAATGATTTGTATACTCTGAGTGAGAGTGAGCAAGAGAGGTTTGTTTTGAAGTGAGACGGCCGATGTTTAAATACAGGGTGTCCTGCCAGTTATTGCACTCAAAAAATTAATAAAAAAATTTATTCGTTTTCGATTATTACATTTTGCATGCATTTTGATAAATTTTCAATATCCGGAATATACGTATTTGTGGATATACGCAATATATTTTCTAAATGTTTATCGGTAAGGAAATTTCGCGAATCTGATTTTATATGTTTCATATTAAAAATCCCGATTCTACTACTAAGTTTTTTATTTACTTTTAATAATTCCGGTTATTCAAACGAAGATGGGTGTTCTGCGACGATTTCCCAAATACTTTTCGTGCTCTTATTCACAGCTCCTAATAAACTATTATTTGTTGTGAGGGTAATAATTTCGTTTCGAATAATCGGAATTCGGAAAAAGTTCTTGAATTCTTCAACTGACTTTGAAGTCAAGGCTGGTTGATAAGATAATTTTTTTATATCAATATTAATTATCAAAATTCAATGAAATGCTGGTCTGTAAAACTATTAGTATATAAAACTATGTTAGTATATAAAACTATGAATGAGGTTCAATTGAATACAAACTCAATAAAATATCCGATATTGAGAAATATAGCTTGCCTATGGACGAAATTAAATTCTAAATTGTACTTTTTTTGCAATCGACTTGTTTAAACGAAAAAAAAATCCTTTCGTGGAAACTACCTAGACCTGAAAAATTTTACAGCTCTACGAATATACAAGCGTACACAAGCACACACAGAGTTTTTAAAAATTATTTTAATTGAATTTGATGAATTCCCTTTGATTTGAATTACAATAGTTTTTCCATACTGGATACTTAAAAATGTTTCGAAATTGTTACAGTTTATAATATTTTATACAGTCTGACTTTTATGTTTTTAAAATAAAATTTTGGCAAGAGAGGTCGTGCCTAATAAGTCACAAAATGGCTATAAAAACGTGTAATAAACACACACAAAAAAAGAAAATTAGTAAACATCATTTATGCATCATATGTTTGAGAAAAATCATTTACTTTGTTGAATCACAATTTTATTTTGTTTGCATGAAAAAATTATTATTTTATAAACTTTTTTATTAGGAACCGGGTCTCTCAATAAGGCCTATTTAAAAACTTTGTCCAATCAAACAAAGATCAAATCAAAGTTATTAATATAAGTCACTAAATAATTTTTAAAATAAATATTATCTGCTTTAGATCTATTAAAAATACAAACTACATTAAAACAAAAAATTATCATTATATTTTAAAATATCCTCAACTTTCAATCACAAACCACCCTGAGTCATATTTTGAGTCTTGGGAAAAAACCTCTATTTTTGGTAACAACAAGTTGCTAAAATGACTAAATAAACTAGGAAACTGTTTTTTTTTTCATGGAATACTAAGAGCTTACTTTAATTTATCCGACTTTTTATGTATAACATAGACTATTAAAGCGAAAATTTATTTAATAAATAAATAAAATAGGTTAAATTTAATACTCTTAGGGAGTTCCAGCATAAAATCTCTTTTCGACAGATTTTGAAAATATTTTTTCATAGACTAAAAACAACGTTTTCTAATAAATCTCGAAGTTTCAGAATTTTGGACCGGTTAGAATGCGAGATCATTAATAACAAACGAATCATCCTCTCTCTTTCTCTCTTATTAGAAGCATGCAAAACTTCATGCCCGCCCAACTATTATCTGTTGTATTAAAAAAAAATACTCGACAGAATAAAAAAAAAACTAGGATAGTAAAGATAAAACAGGTTAAATTTAATACTGTTAAGGATTTCCAGCATGAAATCACTTTTGGGCAGATTTTGCTCTTTTTTTACAGGCTAAAAATAACGTTTTCTAATAAATCCGGAAGTTTCAGAATTTTTGACCGTTCAGAACGCGCGATAATTAATAACAAAGTAATCATTCTCTATCATTTTCTCTTATTAGAAACATGTACTTCATGTCCGCCTAGCTATTATCTATTTTATTAAAAAAAATACTCGACAGAATTAAAAAAAAAACAAGGATAGTAAAGATGATTATACAAGACAGTGCTGGATAACCTTTTTTGGATAACATCAAGGGGGCCTTTGTACAGGCAGTACTGGTTTTCTGTCTGAACGAAAATACATTCGACTAAAAGTTTTGATACATTTTTGTTTATTGATGTTTCTGTTTAAATGTTGGATTAATTAATTAATTCAATAATTACAATTACGATTTTTCATGACTGGGCTTTATTTGGAGTCGGGCCTTGTTAGGCGACAATATGCATATATGCGAGTTGTTCATTAAAATCGTGTTTTAAACTGAGTATATAGATAAAAACATTTT
This sequence comes from Nineta flava, assembly GCA_963920215.1. Lineage (NCBI taxonomy): Eukaryota > Metazoa > Arthropoda > Insecta > Neuroptera > Chrysopidae > Nineta > Nineta flava. The sequence goes on from OY986040.1 coordinate 98,535,447, forward strand.
CAAAACCGTGTATACAAATTTTAATGATTTTTTTGTCTGTAAGTTAAAACACTGGGGCAAGAACACTAAGACATTCGTATATACTGTGATAAAGCTATTGCTTAATTTTGGTTGCTTTTAAATTAAATTTAGTTATTTTAAATTTAAAAAAACTGAATTTTATTGCTTACATATAATATTTTATAAAGATTTTATAGAGGGTTCTATCGAACATTGCACTCATATATTTTCAAAACAACACGTTTTTTTTAAATGAAAATTTCAAATATGGAGAGGTATGCAGAACTAGAGTATCCAATATGAAAATGACACAAAATATCGGAAGTTACAATTTCATTGTTATACAAAAGTATAGGCACCATTTCGCCCCAATGGTATTATAAGGGAGAAAGAAACCTTCAAACACCGGAAATAACAAAATAACTTGTGTACATTATATAGTAATAGTTATTACTACTGCTTCGAAGGAGTGTTGGAATTATAGTATAAAAATTATTACACTTCGCAATGAATTTAGATTATTCAATATAGAAACTTACCCCTATTTTAAAGCATAACTAATAGTATTATTTATGTTCTATCAGCGATTTAAATAAAACTTGGAGCTTGTATTACGCGAAAAATTTTAATTAAGTCGTTGTTTATGTATCGCGTATATCTTTTCACATAAGAGCCAATTCTCACTAATATTATCTAGCATTAAGAGTTTAGTCAAATGAAAAATTGTATAAAAAACTAGTAGGTATAGGGAGGTAATTTTTGTTGTTGTACAAACTAAGCCTAATAAAACAATTTTTGCTTCAACCGTTTTTCGATATGACGCAGTAATTAACTAGATGGAGGTTGAAGCATCTAATAGTTAATGGAAAAAAGATTTCATAAGCAATTATATAACTGTCTAGCTCTTTAAAATCTAACAATGAACGGCAAAATAATAACAATTTGTTGAAGATGGTTTTGAGTAGAAAAATGGAAGGTTCTGCTCCTTGCGATAGAAAAATAATAATATGAACTTTAAATCTAAACACTGGACATATATTCGTACGTTTGGTTTTATGAAAAACATGGCTACGGGCCAAAAACTATGAAAGCTAGTGGTCACCAACATCCTGTAAAGGATAAGGCATATTCTCATCATCATCATGAGATATCTAATCAAAAATTTGCAGGCAAATTGTTGATTGGTTCATAAAGTGATATATTTCATATTGAGTTTAATAAGATAATAACTGTAGATATCCATAATTTTCAAATTGTTAAGACGAACACCCATCTGCGTTACATATTCTTTGTGTGTTATTAGCCTTGTGCTCATAGTCTTCGCCCTTTCCTCATAAAGTGTTTTTAGTTCACGAAGTTGACTCTGATTTTATAGGGAAAGAAATAGATGACAGATGTGAGGAATATTGTAGGCCTGTGAATAACATAACTACGTGGCAATTATTTATCTACGACCAATTTAGAGAACATGCAATTGAACTGATGACACTAAGAGAAACGAATTCTCGATTTGAAATAAATGATGACATAAAGGACTTATGACTAGTTTTTGTTTATTTGAGAGGCTAAAACCTCACGCTGATAAGAATTTGAAGTAAATTGTTACACTGATGTTTGAAAACTGGATTTTGATCCCTGGCCACTAGTTAAGAATGCAACCCTGACTTATTTTATTAAACAAATATACCCTTAACACTTCAAATATTTTCAATTTTTCAAATGAAAATATTTACTTAAAGCTACATACATAAACATCGGGTTTGGGTGCTAATAATAATATACTTTAAGGGATAGGAAGTCAGAGTGTCGTTTTTTTTTTAGTATTTTTAGTTAAGTTCAGTATTGTTAAATTAGAGACATGAAAATTGATATTAAGCCTATAAATTATAAATAAACAAGTAAATTTCATTCCTTGACGGGGACAAATATTTTGTTACTCAGTTATAAAAGGCTTTGCAATCAAATACACGCTGCGCATGAACTATACGTCCTGTAGGCGTCGGCGAGCAACCGATAAGTTTGTGAGGCTTTACTGTTGACGTTCATGCCTCGCAGAGATCGCTCGAACACTCTGGCGCGAAGATATAAAAGCAGGTCGGACTTTTCCGACAGACCTCGTACACCGGTATTTTCACTTGTTTTTCATTTAGTAAAAAACATAATATATTATGTTTCATCACTGGCACTAATATATTTTGTTATTGCAACATCTATTCAAATTTTAAAAAAAACTTTTATTTCACAGCTGTGGAAAATAAATCGAATTCAAAAAATACAAAATTTCTAAATATATCATAAAATTTTATTGTTAAACATACACGATTAATGGGGATTTTCCCTTATGTAAACACCTAACATTTTTTTACATTTCACTTTTTTTATATTATAAAATAACACTCCCCTCTCTTACAGTAGTGCTTAACTAAGTGGTTGATAACGAATACAAGTACCGTAATGCCGTCGTATAAACTTTCAAGTATATAAAATGTAACTGTAACATTACATACATACATTTACGAGTATAAAAACCATTTCTAAATTCAATGAAATTTTAGGTATTGAAAGTTTTTAAAAACGAATAGTTACATTTATTCATTTTAAACGAATGAAATATCGCAAATAGAAGGTAATAACGATATACTTTGAAATGTATAATTTGTATGTTACGAAATAGCTGTGTCTACTTGTATTTTATAAATACGTATTTCGACTACAATGTAGTCATCATCAGTATGAATTAGCTAATCGTAACTATCTCTGGGATATGCATTCAGAGATATGTTGCTTGTTGCTAATTTGGTGCGTGTCTCACAATGATATTAAAAAAGTTTTGTCTTTTATATGATTTGACTGAGGATATGATCTGACCTGAAAGATTATTTGAGTTGACTGAGCAATTAACGGATTAAGAGTGTGAAGAACTCCACCCATTTATTGACGGTATCCATTTGTGACTATGCGGCGTTGTTATTGTCATTAAAGTGAGGGTATTGATCGAAACTTACTTTGATATTCAGGTATTAAATTTTTTGAAAATGTTTTAATTTTATTAAATCAGAATTTTGAATTGGGCCATTGTCTAAATTCATTATCTGTTTTCCCAATTTGTGTATGTAGATACTTTCATATGCATCTAATTCTGTGGAGTTTTGTATCGATATCAGTAGTTTTAATTTCGATTTGTTAATTTTGTGGTTGGTCACAATAATATACGCAGCTATACACGATTTTTCGGTTCTCCCAAATTTCACAAGAGCAAGATGTTCTTTGATTCGAGTTCCGATTTGACGACGACTCTGACCAACATAAATTTTCGAACAGTTTTGGTAACTGACACCATATATGCCCGATTGTTTTTCATTGCTAATTTTATCCTTATGCCCAGTAAATGTTTAATTTTATTTTTACCTACAAGCGCTGTTTTTAGGTTATGGTCCCTTAATCTAGTGATTTTATTTGTACATGGGCGGAAGTATGTTAATTTGCACCATTTATTTTGTTCAACGTTGTCAGTCTCTGGTGTTAGTACGGTGGAATTGTTTTGTAAAATTTTAAATTTAGTTCTACGGACAAAATTATTTATTATGTTAGAATCGAAGCCATTAAAGATTTCAATTTGCTTAATGTGGTTTATTTCTTGAAGATAATTTTTCTTGGACAGTGGAACTTTCAGTAGCCTATAAAATTCAAAACAGCCATTTTGTGTTGACGTGGGCTGTTCGAATCGGCTGTAATGTATTGTTAAGTGTGTAAAGGTTTTCTGTATCGAATTTTAATTTATTAGTGTCGTTATTTTTTATAATTTTTATATCTAAAAACGGAATCGAGCCTCCTTGTTCTATTTCGGTTGTAAATTCTATCGATACATTTTATTTAAGCTCTCTAAAAATGTTTGGTGATTTTCTTTGTTCGTATACTGATGATGACTACATTATAGTCGAAATACGTATTTATAAAATACAAATAAATGTTCTAGGAATTGGGGCAATGAAATGTTCTAGGAATAGGGGCAATTTGAAATGTAATAGGTACTTATTAATACTTACTAATATTTATTTACAAATACAGACGTGAAGTTTTTATCGAAAAATAAGCAGCATTTCAAATTTCGAATTATCAGATATATTTGTGTTTATTTGTCCATTGTATAGTACATGTAGCTCGAACTAACAAATAGTTTTATTTGTGCAGCGTTTAGTAAAAATGAAAAATGTGACAAAAAATTTCAAAAAAGCTATTTTAACGTTTCTACTAACCCCATGCTCAGGAAATAGAAAAAAGATGGATAATAAGGTGGTAATATATCGTTTCTTCCAATGTTTGAATTAAACCGGAAAACATTCAGGTTTAATTCAAACATTGATATGATATCACGAATTTTTTCCCAAATTATTATTTATCTTTAAAAAGCTGAATAACGAGTTCAAAATTCTAGGTGAATTGTTGACCAAAAATTAATTAAGAGTTTATTTCCATCACTCTCATACCGACCGTACCATTAAATTTTATATGGAAAATAAGCTGTTATAAAAAATTTGTTCGAAAACCAAATGTATTCACATAATAGTTTCCCGGTATATTTTATTCCTTCAGATTCGTTCGGGTCGTCTGTGAAACGAAGGATAACCTTAGAACTCATACCAATAATTATGTTTAATCGATTTGTACTCTCCTAGCTCCGTAATTCCGATTCGTCTAGTAGTTAATAAGTTAATAAGTCAATAGTTAATAAGTAAATAGTTAAGAAAAATATAATTATCTCTTTAAAGTGAGAGTTATCTGCTCCGAAATTAAATCAAAGAGTATTTAGCGGCGTAAATATAAAATTAAAATTGAAGTTTTGACACATTCAATCAGCTACACACAAGCAATGTTAAGAAGTACAGTCTTAAAAAAAGCAGTTCTATAATATTTGATTAATATCAGTGATAACGTTATTAGCATAGTGAAGTCTACAGTAATCTGTATGGGACAAAAAGGAAGCCCGAGATCGACTCGTCAGTCAAGTAATGGGCATCTTGCCCAATCATTAAACAATTTGCTAGTACTCAGCTCTCTACACCGGCGACGCACGAAACCGTTGTAGATTAGTGTATGTTTGCCGCACACGATTCAGTATCAATCGAATAAGGAGCGGGCATGTGTAGGCGGTTTATTAGATACGAGCCGTGTGTCGTATTAGTTTTTAGACCACGAGGTAGGTGGATCTCGGTTTTTATGGTAAACAGTTTAAGACTGACATAAACCACGGTTTTATATGAAATATTACTTATTTTATCCCGAATAGAATGTATTACAATCGTGAAACTAAAAACATATAATAGTATCTATCCTTCGTCTATCGTATTTAATAAATGAGACACGTGAGTTTAGACAATGTCTATATAAGAAAAGTGAAGAAATCACTGTCAAACAAGTTAAAGAAATACATTCATACCAAATAGTTAAATTTGAAATATCATCCTTATATTGCAAGTTGCACCATTTGTTAACAGTATATTATATATTGAATAGTAAGAGCCAACAGTCCTTCATGTACAATACGTAGGCATTATGCACATGACACGCTATGCTAGTTGAATAATGGAAATCAGTATGTATTGAATTTGGATTTAGTACAGGCGTCATGATATAGTTCGGCAACTGAACTATAAACGGCAAACGCACTGTCAGACGGTTTTGTTACATTTGTGAAATTGTTTTTGTCCTAGGTATTAGGAACGGGCATATTGGATATCTATTATAAATATTGGAGAAATATGGGTATCTTTGACCCACTCAGTTTATTAAAGCTTGCGTCTATACTACAATTTGCATATATAGATCTATTACCCATAATTTTTATTTTTTATTGCAGATGTAGTTTCTTGCAAATATAGTTTTGAAGATTGAATTACTCGACAGACGCATACTTACGTTTAAGAAAAGATAAGTTCAAATTTTCACGGAACATATATGCATACAGTCAAGGATCATAGCAAACGCCAGGCATATTCTGTATATAAATCACTCTAAAAAAGCCATTATCATCCGATTGTTTTTTCGACTTTTAAAGGAATTGTAAAGTATTTGATGCAATCGAAAGTATTTGATTCCAAATAGTGCGGATGTTTTAAAATTTTGAATAAATGTTTTAAATTTTAATTCTATTGGTGCTTTTAAATAGAACTCATGGTATCTTGACTTGAATACTTAACAACGCCGTATTTCAACAGGAACAAAAATTCTACTGGAAAATTTTGATTTTGAAACTAACTTTGGGTTTTAGAATATCCTCATAGTGGTCGACCACGGAATCTATATTCGAATAATTTAGTAATATGCAATAACTTGAAAACGAACAAACAATTTGTTAACATCAATTAGGTTTATTAAGCCTATTTTAATGTGTAGATTGCACTTCTAATATTTGTTAAAAATCTCTAGGGTCGATTCACATTATAGTGCCGATTACGGTTCGTTCTCGGTCCGATCTCGTTCTGATAAAGTCTAATCATGTTCACATTATAATGCTGATCTCGGTTCGTTCTCGGTCCGATCTCGGTATGATAATATTAACAATCTCAGTTCAGTCAGTTCACGATTCAGTCTTGAACCGTCAATAATCGAAGTCGGATGTATTTGGTTCGTAATATATAATAAAATTATAAAACGTTATAAAAATATGTAATTGATCGTAATATTTGCGGCCGAAAAATGTCATCAATCATATGATATCTCTTATCATATCTCTTATTCTTGATGAAGAAGCTAATATTATCAATACAAGAAGAAAACGTGAAGCAAGGAGAAGAATGTGGGTGCATCCAAGTTTATTGCAACGAAAAACGGAAGGAGAATACTACACTCTCTATCTTCATTTAATTGATGACGAAGAAAGACGTTTGAAATGATTTTAAAGAAAATCACTCCAAAAATAGTTTTAAAAAAACTTATATTAAATTAACTTAGGATAATCTTAAATAATAAATGTTTTCAATTATTAAATAAGAATTTAATAAAATATTTCAAATTTACATTAATTACATTTGATGCACTTGTCGATTGGACCGGACTTTACTGTGACCGATAGTATGAATGCACACATTGTTTCTTAACTTGATAATATTTTACCAGCCCGAGATCGGACCGAGAATGAACTGTGATCGGCTCTATAGTGTGGATCAACCCTTAACATTAAGTATTCATTTAATATAGACATAATAATCTCCGAGACACATACAGCAGGTCTGGTGTCTATTCGAATAAAGGAAAGATTGCGGTATTATAAATAAAAACAGTTAGAAGAGGTACAACAGGCCTAGATTCTAGAATATGAAAATAACTATAAAAAAAAACAGGAAAATTAATTTTGTAGGGTCATACTTTAAATAACAAATTTCGGTTCGAAACATTTTTTCAAAAGGATTATTTAATTTTGTTAATATTTGCGATAAAAAAATTCTGAAATTTTTCAAATTAACATGAGTGTATCCAGGCGACATCGTTTAATCATATTTTGCCAAGTAGAAACCATAAGGCTCCGCACTCGGGAAGCTTAATAGAATCAAAGAGCTAATTTTCACGTATTCAATAAATCTAATTTAGAATTGATTGAATCTGAAGTGAACGCACACCTTACGGCGCATCGCACGGTCTATTTTTGCTTTCCTATCAAAGAAAAGAAAATTCATATAAAAAGAATTGTATGCTTTATATATAAACATTTTGATTTAAACGAGAGGGTTATTTTATTTCATTCATTATATGTTTTTTTTTCTCTCTATATTTCCATTTTGTTCAATGAACAACACAAAACTTTATCAATAGTTGTTTATCAAAAAACACGAAAAGAAATACAATAATATCATTTTAGGTTATATGCAGTTTCCCGAAAAACTATAAAAACTTAATAATACTAAGAAATATGAAATAAATGTTTGGTAAGTATTTGTAGTAATTTGATTATTCACTATTGTAGCCAAATTGTGATTTTTCACAAATGTTACATTTCTATATACACAAATTACTATTGTAGAAAATATGTTCTGAGACTAGAAAACTATATGTTCATATTATAAAATGGAAACATTTTTATGACATAGAAAAATGCAGAAGCTACGTATATTTTGTTTAAGAGGAAGGAATCTTTATGAGAACCAAGTTACCATGGTCATATATTTATGTATTTGTGATTCTATATCATTATTAGGGGTATTAGCATTCGATTGAAAATATTTCTGTATAAAATAAAGTTGCAGAAAATATGGTCAGGTAATGACTAGTAGTAAAATTTATTTTCTTCAACTTTACTTATGATCAATTTTTTTATTATAATATTTCACTCTTAATACTCAGATTAATGATTTTATATTTCACTCTCTCCCCCAATTAAAGAACTTCCAATTAACTCTTTTCCAATTAACGAACTTGGTCTTTAAATACTAAAAGTATGTCACATATTATTTTCGACTAAAGACTAAAATTGTGGCTTTTAGAGCGCATACTATAAACTGATGATCCCACCAGCATGTATTGTAATAGTATGTTTTAAAAATCCAAAATTCGCGAAGATTGAGTACTTTGCCAAAGATTTAGATTGTGGGCGTTTACTAAATGTCGATCAAATATGTATAAATTGCCAAATATGTAACTTTGAACGAAAAATAATTTGATTTATGAAATAAATGCTTTTTTCTGCATGCATCCTAAATGTGTAATTTAAGGACGGCTGTTTGACTAAGAGTACGCATTTGCATGTACCAGCCAAATTTTTCTCAGTATTTAAATTAGTATTTCTTTGATTTCATACTTTAATATTGTTTTATTAACTTAAAAGAGAGAAACTAAGCTAATTCACGAGACGCTAATTTAAATTATAATCATAAAACTATTACAATAAATAAAAACTGCTTATTTTAGGATGTCTACTATGAACAGTTCGAATGGTCGAGTTGTTTATGGCACTCTGCTCGAAACTGGGAGGTTGTTGATTCGATTTCCAACGGTTAATTGTCCTTACACTGTCGGTGAATGAAAAGAACGAATCGGCTTTGGTTGTGAAGATTTTCTGCATGTTCCTATCACAAACTCCAGCTGTATATCGACATCTCATCAAAGTCGGTTGCAGTCACACAACCTACGAATTCCTAGTCTATATACAAATTCTTTTTCCTTTAGAGGTCGGTAAAAAAAGGCCTAGAAAGGCCAACCCGACGGGCTTATACCTCCTCTTCGTTACTAATAGTACTACTATTACATGGACAGTCTACTATATGGACAGTTAATATATGCAAAAGAAAATTGAGAACCTGCTTTTTATTTGAAATCGGTTAGAAACAAAAATAAATCTAACCAGATACACAATCTACTCAAAAGTTTATATTTATCTACAACATAATAACATTTATGTATATTTAAACTCAATATTACTACTCATATATTTAGATATTGTAATAAAATCATATGGAAATCAAAATATTTGCATATAAATTGAAAAACACTATACGAGAAAACATTTTTGTATAAATAATATATCAATGATCTAATTTTATTGTTTTCATTTTTCGTTACAATCATAAATGATCATTTACATACAGCGTGAGTCAGGAGGTGCGGAAACAAATAGTATAATTACATTCCAAAAATACGACCAAAGAAAATCTAATTATCGTTCGAGTCGAATTTATGTAGTCGTATACATCTATAGACATCTCGAGTGCACATTTTATTGAACAGAAGACTAGGAGTATTTTTTACACATAAAACGAAGCTTAATGTAATGTTACTATTAAATGTCCTATCGATTCCATAAGTGGCATTCCTTTTTCAAAATTGATATTTTTATTTGTGCCGAATCTATTCGTTTATATCCGAAGTTTATCCGAAAAATTTTTATTTGAAACATTTTTTCGAAACGCAAAAGGATTTGAAATTAACTGTAAAATTTCGAAAAGTTTTGAAAAAGTAAAGTCTGGTTGAGCTGGTAATATGTAGTATATACACTTTTTTTAAAATTATGTTTAAATTGAGAACTTACCAACTTTGTTCAAAATATAGCTTTTGGTTTTATACCGATGAAAGTATTTTGGAAAAATTTCATCAAATGTTAATCGTCTACCTAGGATATATCGAAAATTTACTAAAATTTATATATATATATATATATATATATATATATATATATATATATATATATATATATATTAAACTCGTTATTTCAAACTGACATTCTTCGAGCTATGTGTTTAGGATACAGCCTTTAATAACGAACTGCATGTAGCCTCATCTACTGTTGCAATGTCCAATTTTGGGCAGTGCTTTTCGAATTAAAACTTAATTTTAGTGGTGATATGTGGGGTTGGAATAAGCTAATTCTAAACAAAGGCTATCACATTTATTTCTTATTTTTCCTGTATATAGTTGCATTCAAAAATGATTTTTCCGTAAAATAAATTTCACAATAAATAATGTACACTCTGAAACTTTAGAAAATCTTTTTGTAATATCGGATACTTCTACATTAAAAACATTTTTCTGTTTTGTCAAAACCATTCTTTGGGCTAGATCCTTCGTTCTGAATGAGTAATCAGTTCATTTTTCATTCAGTATTATCTTATTATACCCAGTATATTTGTAAATATACAAGGTATATTAAGTTTAGTCCCGACTTTGTAACGCTTGAAAATATTAATCCTTGACAAAAATGCTTCACAAAGGTGTTCATAAAATTGCCTAATTCGGCCATTTTCACATGTCCGTCCGTCCGTCTGTCCGTCTGTCCGTCTGTGAAGCCGATAACTCAAAAACGAAAAGAGATAACGAGCTGAAAATTTTTTTGTGTGTTCTAGACCAAAAAAGTAAGGTCAAGTTCGTTAATGGGAAAAATCGGAACGTGTTTCCCCCCGCTAGGGGGGAAAAATTATATCTTTGAAACCGTAGGAGATATAAAAAAAAGTTGTTTACAAAAAAGCTTCTTCTCTTTAAATTAAACAACTTTTGTTTGAAAACTTTTTTCATAAACTTAACAGTTTTCTCAAAATTTGTCCTGAAAGTTGAAAAAAATGAGAAATACAATTTATAGACGAATGAAGGCATAGTCTCCATGGACCCGTAGGTATACATACCAACTATACATACTATTTTGATACCCTGTATATGTAAATAAACAAGGTATATTATGTTTAGTCCCGTCTTTGTAACGCTTGAAAATATTAATCCTTGACAAAAATGCTTCACAAAGGTATACATAAAATGGCCTAATTCGGCCTTATTCGTCTGTCCGTCCGTCTGTGAACACGATAACTGAAGAACGAAAAGAGATAACGGGGTGAAAATTTTTGTGTGTGTTCTAGACCAAAAAAGTAAGGTCAAGTTCGTTCATGGGCAAAATCGGAACGTGTTTCCCCCGACCAGGGGGGAAAAATTATATCTTCGAAACCGTAGGAGATAGAAAAAAAATTTGTTAACAAAAAATCTTTTTTTATTTAAAATAGACAACTTTTGTTTGACAACTTTTTTCATAAAAACCACCGTTTTCTCAAAATTTGTGCTTAAAGTTCAAAATGAGTCGATCGAAGGCGGGCACATGTGCAAACATAACATACATCAAATAGTATTGTTTTTATGTTTATTTCAGTTTTGTTAACCAGGTGTATATATAAGGTCAAGGTTTAAGTGATTTTCTTTTTCAAAAAAATAGTTGGCCTCGTACAGATGTCAAAACTTTGCAAAAAGTTTATTAAAGTTTCATCTGTCCTATCAAAAATCATCTATAAAGTTTTTATACATGTATATATATACATGTATATATATATATATATATATATATATATATCTATATATATATATATATCTATATATATATATATATATATATATATGTATATAGTATATACACATACTATATGTATATTGTAATCACCACTATATATATATATATATATATATATATATAATATATATATATATATATATATATATATATATATATATATATATATATATATATATGTATATATATATATATATATATATATATATATATATATATATATATATATATATATATAAATATATAAATAAACATATCGATATATATCGCTACTTACGCGACTTTCTAACGCAGCATCGGCTATTGATTTGCGTTGATGGACTAACGCTTCACGTCGCCTTATTTTAACGCTTAGTTTTAACGATCGTTAAAAAACGATCGCGTTGAATAACTAACGCTGCCAAACCATCGCTTCAAGTTGAATAATCACCACTTCGCGTGACTAACATCGCCTAACGCTTCCCATGCACTAACGTTTCGCAATGACCAACGTTTCGCGTTTACTGACTTACGGTTCACTTAAGCTTACGCTACGCTTTGAGTTTAGCGTTGAGTTGCTTACGCTCCGCGTTAACTTTCTCTTCGCGTTAACTAGTGCTTAGTGTTGATTGACGCTTCGAGTTGACCTAACGCTTCCCATTGACCAACGCTTACGCTTACGATTCGCGTTGGTTGACGCTTTGCGTTCATTAACGATTCGTGTGAAATCACGCTTCGCAAATCACCGACGCTTCGCTTTGAATAATTAACGATTCTGAGTAACCAACGCTTCGCGTTGGCTGACTTACGGTTCGCTTTAGCTTACGTTTCGCGTCGATTTACTAACGCTTCGCGTTGATCTGACACTTCCTATTGACTAACGCTTCTGATTGACCAACGCTTCGCGTTGGTTAACGCTTTGCGTTAATTCACTAACGTTTGAATCACCAACGTTTCGCTTTGAATAACTTACGTTTCACATTAACCAACGCTTCGCGTTGGCTGACTTACGGTTCGATTTAGCTAACGTTTCGCTTAAGCAAAGAGTTAACCAACGATTCGTGTTGACTTAACACTTCTTATTGACTAACGATTCTCATTGACATTGGCTTACTTACAGCTCGCTTAAACTTACGGTTCGCGTTGGTTAACGCTTTGCGTTTACCAACGCTCTGCGTTGATTTAAAAGCGCTTCGCGTTAACTTGCTTACGCTCAGCGTTAACTTGCTTACGCTCCGCGTTAACTTCCTCTCGTTATCTAGTGCTGTGTATCGACTGACGCTTAGCGTCAGCTATCTCTTCGCGTAATATAACTTACGCGTGCTTTTGCTTCGCGTTAACTATCGCTACGATATAACTAACTTTTCACGTTCACTTTAAGCATTAACGTTTCGCGTGAAATCACGCTTCGCATTGAATCACAAAGGATTCGCTTTGAATAACTATCGCTTTTCATTGACCAACGTTTCGCGTTGGCTGACATACGGTTCGCTTTAGATAACGTTTCGCGTTGGTAAACGCTTTGCGTTGGTTAACGATTCGCATGAAATCTCGCTTCGCGAATCACTGACGCTTCGCTTTGCAAAACTCACGCTTTACATTGACCAACGCTTCGCGTTGGCTGTTTTACGGTTCGCTTTAGCTTACGTTTCGCATCGATTTACAAACGCTTCGCATTGACCTGACTCTTCCTATTGACTAACGCTTCTAAATGACCAACGCCTTGCGTTGGTTAACGCTTTGCGTTAATTCACTAACGTTTGACTCACTGACGCTCCGCTTTGCATAACTAACGCTTCACATTGACCAACGCTTCGCGTTGGCTGCCTTACGGTTCGCTTTAGCTTTCGTTTCGCGTTGGTAAACGCTTTGCGTTGACTTACCACTTCCTATTGACTGACGATTCTCATTGACCAACGCTTCGCGTTGGCTGACACATGGCTCGCTTAAGCTTACGGTTCGCGTTTGTTAACACTTTGCGTTAACCAACGCTATGCGTTGATTTACTAGCGCTTCGTGTTAACTTGTTTACGCTCCGCGTTAACTTCCTCTCGTTATCAAGTGCTGGGTATCGACTGACGCTTCGCGTCAGCTAACCCTTCGCGTAATATAACTTACGCGTGCTCTCGCTTCGCGATAACAATCGCTACGATTTAACTAACTTTTCACGTTTACTTTAAGCATTAACGTTTCGCGTGAAATCACGCTTCGCGTTGAATCACAAAGGATTCGCTTTGAATAACTATCGCTTCTCATTGACCAACGTTTCGCGTTGGCTGACTTACGGTTCGCTTTAGATAACGTTTCGCGTTGGTTAACGCTTTGCGTTGGTTAACGATTCGCTTGAAATCTCGCTTCGCGAATCACTGACGCTTCGCTTTGCATAACTCAAGCTTTACATTGACCAACGCTTCGCGTTGGCTGCCTTACGGTTCGCTTGAGCTTTCGTTTTGCGTTAGTAAACGCTTCGCGTTTACCAACGCTTCGCGTTGACCTAACACTTCCTATTGACTAACGCTACTCATTGACCAACGCTTCGCGTTGGCTGACTTACGGCTCGCTTGAGCTTACGGTTCGCGTTGGTTAACGGTTTGCAACGATTCGCGTGAAATCACGCTTCGTGAATCACCAACGTTTCGCTTTGAAAAACTAACGACTGTCATTTACCAACGCTTCGCGTTGGCTGACTAACGGTTCGCTTTAGCTTACGTTTCGCGCTGGTTAACGCTTTGCAATGGTTAACGATTCGCTTAAATCCCCGCTTCGCGAATCACTGACGCTTCGCTATGCATAACTAACGCTTCACATTGACCAACGCTTCGCGTTGGCTGACTTACGGTTCGCTTTAGACTACGTTACGCGTTGACCTAACACTTCCTATTGACTAACGCTTCTCATTGACCAACGCTTCGCGTTGGCTGACTGTCGGCTCGCTTGAGCTTACGGTTCGCGTTGGTAAACGCTTCGCGTTAATAAACGATTCGCGTGAAATCACGCTTCGCGAATCACCAACGCTTCGCTTTGAATAACTAACGCTTCTCATTAATCACTGACGCTTCGCTTTGCATAACTAACGCTTCTCATTGACCAACGCTTCGCGTTGGCTGACTTACGGTTCGCTTTAGACTACGTTACGCGTTGACCTAACACTTCCTATTGACGAACGCATCTCATTGGCCAACGCTTCGCGTTGGCTGACTTACGGCTCGCTTGAGCTTACGGTTCGCGTTGGTTAACGGTTTGCAACGATTCGCGTGAAATCACGCTTCGTGAATCACCAACGTTTTGCTTTGAAAAACTAACGATTTTCATTAACCAACGCTTCGCGTTGGCTGACTAACGGTTCGCTTTAGCTTACGTTTCGCGCTGGTTAACGCTTTGCAATGGTTAACGATTCGCTTCAATCCCCACTTCGCGAATCACTTACGCTTCGCTTTGCATAACTAACGCTTCTCATTGACCAACGCTTCGCGTTGGCTGACTTACGGTTCGCTTTAGACTACGTTACGCGTTGACCTAACACTTCCTATTGACTAACGCTTCTCATTGACCAACGCTTCGCGTTGGCTGACTGTCGGCTCGCTTGAGCTTACGGTTCGCGTTAATAAACGATTCGCGTGAAATCACGCTTCGCGAATCACCAACGCTTCGCTTTGAATAACTAACGCTTCTCATTAACCAACGCTTCGCGTTGGCTGACTTATGGTTCGCTTTCGCTAACGTTTCGCAAAGTTGGTAAACACAAAGCGTTTACCAACGCTTCGCGTTGACTTAACACTTCTAGTTGACTAACGCTTCTCATTGACCAACGCTTCGCTAACTTATGGTCCTTTCAGCTTACGTTTCGCGTTGGTAAAC
Source organism: Nineta flava (assembly GCA_963920215.1). Classification (NCBI taxonomy): domain Eukaryota; kingdom Metazoa; phylum Arthropoda; class Insecta; order Neuroptera; family Chrysopidae; genus Nineta; species Nineta flava. Next base: position 98,551,096 of record OY986040.1, read on the forward strand.
GCTAAGCGTTTAGCAACGCTTTGCGTTGATTTACTAACGCATCGCATTGACCTACCGCTTTCTATTGACTTATGCTTCGCGTTGGGTGATTTACGGTTCGGTATAGCTTACGTTTCGCGTTGGTTAACGCTTTGCGTTGGTTTACGATTCGCGTGAAATCACGCTTCGCAAATCACTGACGCTTCGTTTTAAATAACTAACGCTTCTCATTGAACAACGCTTCGTATTGGCAGACTTACGGTTCGCATTAGCTTACGTTTCTCGTTGGTTTTCGCTTTGAATTTACCAATGTTACTAACGCTTCGCGTGAACTTGCTTACGCTACGCTTTAATTTCCTCGCGTTAGCTAGTGCGTCGTTGGTTAACGCTTTGCGTTTACCAACGCTTTCCGTTGATTTAACAAACTTTGCTCCGCGTTGACTAACTTTTCGCGTCGCCTAACGGCTCGCGTTGACCAACGCTTTGCGTTAACAGTCGCTTCGCGTTGATTAACTCAATTATATAACTCAATATTTAAATATATAAAAATCGCAAGAACATTAATATAAATTTTTTTAAATGCAAGAAAATGTTTACTGTTTCAATATTAATTATTAACACAAAACAAACATTTACAAAAATTCATATTTTATAAACATTGAATAGGCAGAAATATTAACAATTCAAACATTTATATACAACTCAGAATATACTGGGTATTCAAACAATTAACTCAGTTAGTTGTTACATTACTTGTTTTAAGTACTTTTTGTTTTTATTTACTATGAAGTTGCGGGCAAAAGATATTATAATTTAGTAATATCATAATTTGAGCTACCACCAATTTCCTTTTCATAGATATATATATCTATGAACATATATATATCTTCTATGTGACATGGAATTTTAGCATCGGGACATCTTGTAGTACCTATTTTATAGTCTCATAGCATATGTTGTTAGTATTGTTGTGATATAATCGAAATTTTATTATCTGGAGTTTAATCACAGTTTTAATGTTGAATAATTCAAAAATTATCGCACTTTATTTCTAATCGAATGGTATTCAAATCAAATGAATTCGAAATATTTGGATCCAAACTGAATTATTATAAGAAACAGATTTATGCTGTCACTTACGCGTTTCAAAAGAACGAACTAAAAAGGGGATTAGAGAGCAGATTTAGAAGTTCGTTAACGAATTTGAAATTACATATCAGCTTAACATTTTTCAATCTCCTATCGTTTCAGAAATTACCCAATTTGAAATTTGGGAAAATTTACCCATTTTCGAATTAATTTTCGTGTATAATGTTTCAAAATTTAACTCTTGTTTCAAAATATCTCCCCAACCTTTGACTTTAACAGAAAATAACTATTAAAAATAGAATGTTCTTCAATCTTGTTAATAACAAAGCTTGCGAAGCGTCACAGTTTACGATGTTTTTGGAAAAAACGAATTTATCCCATTCGTTGGCACCCTCAAAACATAGTGAACCAACTTTTTCGGCGACTTGTCGGACCTACGTTTCTATTGTCATTAGAAAGTTATTCATAAATGTTAATAAACACACTTCAAGAGTCGTTCTATACCTTAATTTCTGGTTTATTTTACGCATGGTTTATAGGGAATCGTTTCCACTCATTTCATTTATTGTTAATTAAATTTAATGGTCAGTCAGTGTAGCTTCGAAGAAAATTACATTATTATGGTATAAAAGAATCAGAAAGAAATTTTATTAGCAGACATAACAAGTAGATAGATGTATTTGAATTCCATTATTTTCTAAGAATTTATTAAGTTGTTAAGTGAAGTTTTTATCAGTAGACATCATGACGACATATTTATTATATGATCAAATAAATATATATAGATATTACAGAAAGATTTATAGTAGTTAAATAAAATTAACCGCAAGCTAGATGGTTCTTATTCGTATGAAATGAATTCCAAATACTAAAATAAAAATAAAAATGCTGCATTAAAATAAACACAAAACTTACACAAAAACTTATTTCATATTTTAATCTCAAAATCTTAACTCGGACTGCTTCCAATTCGTTCTGGTTATTTTAAGAGGGTACAAAATTTTTCACTCCCCCTATAAGATCGCCAAGAATTTTTTACCATCTAAGCCCTAACCTTAAGTTTCCTACATATTTTCAATCCATTTGATTCAAATATATAACAGCAGGTGACAAAAACTACCAAAATTTACGTAATTGTCCACCTTTTGTCTCGGAAGTTATCATTCTCAATTGAATGAATTTTTATAGTGTTTAGATATTACGTTCTTATGATTTCCAACCCAATCCGATTATTTAGGGTAAAATTTTTACATCACTTAGCAACTCCCTGCACACCCTCGATAAATTACCATTATTTCGCCAAGAAATGATGACTTACGGTCAACCAGATTGAATTTTCTTATTTCATTTTTCAGATTTTATGTCTTTTAAAATAAACAACCTATACTTTGGATAAGTTCAATATTTTTTTGGGACACGATTACATAAGTTCATAAAAACGGCGATTTAAGATATCGATTCGCCTCTGACTCCATGAGACTCCAAATTCGATTAGCTTAGATTCCCCGACAAAAATTACAAAAAAACCAATATTAGATTTTGTGTTTGCTTTGCGTGGTAGGAATAAATCTGCTGTTAATTTTTAAATGTAGCTTAAAAGTGAAGTTGTTATCTAGGAATGATGTCAACTTGTGACAATAATTTTGAGAACGTACAAAGTGATTTAATTGATTAAATGAATGTTGGATACATTTCCTGATTATTTTATACACGGTGCTCGGAAATTAACGTGTCAAACTTTAGGGGGCATTAATGCTCATCAATCTGATAAAAAAATTCTTGGCTTTAGTGTTAAGCCGCCATTTTTATTTAAAAATTTATATCTTAGAAACAAACAAGCTTATTCATTTGAAGTTTTGGTTGCGTATTAAATTTTTCATTCCCTACTAGCTATTTAATTGTATATTGAAAAATTTCTGATCATATTGAAGAGGATTGTCTCATCCTATAGTTTGGCATTTTGCGAAACTGTGATTCGTAATTCCTAACATGAAGTAAATTCAAATCATTTTTGTGTCCTGTGTCTGGTCATTTTCATCCAATAAAACCCACGTACATAACAGTATTATGATATAGACACAAAATAATAACTCTTTTTAGCAAATTTACTCTTCAAGGAAATCGAGCTATGGGTCTTGTTTTTAAGAGATTTACTCACTCTTCAAAATGATCCTCAGGAATAATACATTAGTCGCCTAATGTGGAAGTAATTCAATAATATTAATCAGATATCCAAAGTGTCATAATTTACTTTTGAAGTTTTTTCCTACAATGTCCCTCACTTCAAGGGTGTGCCAAATAAATTTCTTATCGATTTATTGTTTTTTCCCAATTTAACGGAAAGAATGGTTCAAAATTATAGACAAAAATTATCAGTACAAAATACAGATGATTATTTAAAAAAACCTCAATATTTTTATCCTAAAATTGATAAATTCCCAATAATTATATTATGTTAGGCGAATATGCTGATACATTTGTATGTTTCGACATCTAACCCGTAATATAAATATTGTTTTGCCCATTTGATGTACTATAAGCCACAAACGTTTACATCGCTACTTTGGTGGCCACGTTTACATCGATGGTGTAAAATATATGTATTCTACATTTGTGAAAATAATTAAAATGGGTACCTCTGGACAGTTAAGAGAGAGGCATTTAAGTCTTATACAATGGAATAAACTGAGAGAAGTCAAAATGGAAATTTTTTAAATGAAAAAAATACTGAATATAATGAACATGGTTAATTAATTTAAAAGATTAGGATTTGAAGGCGAATTTGAAATTTTATGTTTAGGATTCTATTACTTAAAAAACTAAAGAATTTTGTTTTAAAAAAAGTTTATGCTTTAATTTTGTTCATCCCTTCTCTCTCCTTGAAATACAAGAAGTAAATCTCGTTGTAGAGGGTAAGTTTTATAATTATTTCGTCTCCAAAATATTTGGCGGCTACCTTAAATTTTAGGTATATTTAAATCAAGGATGTTCAAATATAAAAATCTACTAGAGCCACTAAAATAAGCTAATCTGTAGGATAAAGTATTTATTATTCCTTTGTTGCAATATTACTTTTTTCTAAGTCATTTATTACAGTTTATACATGTATATTACATTGAAGCATATAAAGTTGCCTACGTATCAAGACTATTGTTATAAATTAAATGTATAACGGCAGATATACAATACAAAAAATAGTTTTGTAAACTTGGGATTTTGTTAAAACACTAGAGAATATGAACCACAAAAAGAAAATGAATTTTCTAAATTTTTTTGTTAATTTGTATCCTATTAATTCGGTTTTTGGGGAAAAGGCACAAGTCAGTTAAAAAATGAGCGCTACCTATGTGGCCATATATATATATATATATATATATATATATAAAGATGTATAATAAAGATAATAAAGATATATATAAAGATGATATATACATATATATATATATATATAGTTAATCGCCCCGCCCCACACGGGGTGATTGTGTTGAGGTCAGACTTTGATGTTATTGGATCATTTCCAGACTTTTTAGAAACCTAATATACAGGTTGCCCTAAAAGGTCTTTAGAACGCATTACCAAATATGCTATGGATTAAAACAAAACGATTGGGCTGAATTTGCCCCAGTTAAGTTTGCACCGTTTGGGTGCCCTTCGTGTTGCAGTTTCAGTTTTTAAATCATTTTTTTTTTAAATAAAATTAGATTGGATTGCACGATTTTGATAAAATTTGGTATGGTAATACTGTTTTATTATACAAAACAACCCATATTTAAAATTTGGTTACATCAATTCATGGTCGTAGAACGCGGGGATTTCGGTAAATTAACCCCCTTCCATTTCTACGCTCATGGAAACAAAGGAATTTTGGTTGGAAATTTAGATGAAGTGTGTTGTTTACTACAAAAAAGATACTTTTTATTAAAGCCGATTAAAATTTGGAATTTTAATCATTGGCAGCAGTAATTTCGACACAAAAATTGAATTACGGAAAAATTATTTATAATATTATGATCCAGGTATTTTTTAGATAAAAAATGAAAATAGCTAGAGACAATTGATCAGAGAAACGGGAGTTAAAAAAAATACCGTTAATAGGGTACTTAAAGAGCAATTGCTCCATCACCACCTAAAATGCGAGTTCAATATCTCTTAAAAAAGATCCTGAAATGCGCCTAGACTTCTGTCGATTTTTGAACAGGCAAATAAAAGTGAACTTGAAATTCGGCAAAAATATTTTGTTTGTGGATGAGGCATGCTTTACACGAACAGAGGTAGTAAATTTGCATAAAGCAGTAAAAGTTACACATTTCCAACAAGAATTTAAAATAAATGTGTGGGCGGGCATAATAGGAAATTCATTGTTGGTCCTATCATTTTACCTTAAAAATTAACGGTAGCAATTTATTTACAACATTTACAAAATACGTTGCCAGGCTACTAGAAGATTTACCTTTACAACTTCGAAGAAACATGTATGGCTCATACATAATAATGCAGGAGCTCTATCCCATGTTTTATTGGCTGTCAGAAATTTCCTAAATTAAGAATATCCAAACAAATGGATAGGTAGAGGTTACGATAGTCTTGTAAATTGAATTTAAATCCATAGAATTATTTTTTATATCTTAAATCAGTAGTTTACCAGACACCTGCACCAGTCAAAGTGGCCGAGCGGCCTAAGACGTTATGTATGCGCAGTATGCCTACTTGGAAACTTGGAGGTTATGGGTTCGAATCCTGATCTCGGCAGTTTATCAAATTGTATCACTCCTGAAGTTAAAGCACTTTCTAGACTTAAGCGTGATTTTTATTTGGAATATATTAATCTCTCCAAGGGGAATTGTCGTGGGCAGCATCCCAGTACAAACAAATCAATAAAACATTAAAAGCACTAATAAAAACTGAAATACCATGCCGAAATTATTAGTTTTTCAAATAATAAATTCTCTGTCATGTGAAACATAATAAACACCAGGAACCGCTCTAATTCTAAAGTTATAAATAATTTTCCTGATTGTTTTATTATCAATAATGAAACAATATCATATATTACTACAATCTCAAATCAATTTAATAGCTACTATGTTTATATAATCGATGCTTTGAAATTAGTAGCTCCAACTGCTAGCTCTCATTATGTAATAAAAAGTACCTTAATAGCTTGTTCTTGTCTTGATTCCAACAAACGATGAAGACGTTTTCCAAACGATTCAGTCGTTAAAAAATACTCGATCTGCTGGTTGGGATGAAATTCCTATGAATATTTAAAAAAATTTGCACAGTTTTTGTCGGCGCCTCGAAGTAACATTATCAATAAATGCTTTCAACAGTGGTTTTTCCCAGATTTGCTGAAAATAGCTGTGTTTAAGCCTCTGTATAAAAAAGGAGACAAAAATTTAACTATCGTCCAATATCTTTATTGAGCAACATCTCAAAAATTTTTGAAAAAATTTTGCACAAAAGAGTAAATGCATATTTAGCTAAATTCAATTTTATATCAGAAAACCAACATATTCCAGCCTTATCCCAGAATGTTCAATAAATTTGGTTATTTTCAAAGTAATTTTTCAGATTTCAAACTCGTGGAATCGGGGCCATCTTAACGCTTTAGCACTGTTTGATCTATCAAAAGTGTTTGATTGTGTGGACCATGACCTTCTATGTGATAAGCTATATCAGTTTGGCTTACGCGAAGTGACATTAAAATTATGTCAATATGATATTTTCGCAGGATAAAAAGGAGAACATGTCACTATGTGCAAAAAACAGGTAAACAGGCAGCTAGTAATCTTAAAAAATCAAGATAAGGAACGGAATGTGCAAGACATCACCAGTCTATTTTACTTAATATTGCAATCCCAAAATTAGAAAAATAATATAAATCTGAGATACAGTAATTTATAATTGTATTAAAATTATTGATTTTTATAAACATTTGACTTTCTTATCTCACGTTATAGGGTGTACCTATTTCTTTACTTCCAATTTATGTGATCATGTGATCAGAAAAACTTCGGTTTTGTAATTGTTCTGCCGCATGTAAATGTGTGATAATTATTCTCTAAACCGTACACCCTTATTAGTTTCACGTCTACATAACACGAGCGCTATTTGAAAATTGTAAATTATGTACAATATCAGAATATATTTATTATAATTTTATATTTTAAGGACCATAAAAATAAAATCAATAAAATTACATGCATACATAAAATAATATTATGGTTCATTATTATTTTTAATGAGGCCTGGGATATTGTTAGGCCCGGGTACCATATAATGTTCCGTATATACTATATATGTTACATATTTTGTTACAAACTATATATACAGATTGTTTCAATGGGTCATATGATTAACATGATTGTATAAGTTCTAGTGAAAGCAATCGTTTTCAATTATAAATGCACAGTGATGAATTGACCGAGTAGGCAAGGTAAGCTACTGCATAGGGCGGCAAATGTTCAGGGGTGGTACATTTTGATAGTTTACATTAGATAAAACGTTACTCGGGTGATCAAAAATAGAATTTTACCTTATCGATCTTACCTTATCTTTTATCTTATATACCCTTAATATACACATTACCTATACATTCATAAAACTAGGTTAGTAAAGTTGTTATTAAATGGGAGAATTTTTAACACCAGAACAACGCTCTGGCGTCAGCGCTTGATTTGGGCGACGAACTAATTTTACAACGAAATTATATCATTTTTCAAAATTAATTCATCTAACACTGCATATGCTCGAGTTGCAGTTTCAAAATAGGACAAAATAGTGACAAAATAGGACGATCGGACATCGACGTCGCTACGTCGATCACAAAATAGGAATAGCTAATTTACAACTCCAATTTATTAATAACGATTGGCGTCAAGCGAAGACGTTGATATTATTTCCACTTCTAACGTTTACAACGAGTCAAAACTGGTCCCGTGGCCGATATCATGTTGTCCATTTCGATGCCCGATGCCAGCGTCGAACGTCAGCATACAAATGTTCGTTCAAGGGAGAGGCTGGCATGGATCTGTGTATGCATCATATTTTACTTTTGCTTTATAGAATAGGCAGTTAATATTTGGCGAAGATTAATCTACTAGAAATCGCCGAATAAAATATTTGTTTATAAATTTTATGATTTTCACTACCTAAATTTTAAAGTTGTATTAATGTAACGACTTATGTGGCATAAATCTTAGTTACGCAGGAGTTTAGAGGGAAAATAATATGACTTATTTATCGGAGGCGGTGATCTTGATTGCCAATATTTACTTAACGTTTAGGTACACAATTTTGATGAAATTGACTTTGGTAAAAGTGTAATGATTTTGCTAGATAGATGGGTCTAGCGTGACCTGAAAAATTGAAGAAATCGTAAACGACTCAAAATGATTTTATAGCAAACAGAGAGTGCCGTTCATAAGTTTCCAGACCCTTTACGTAAACATTCTGTATAATGTATTATGCATATGTGGTAATGTAACATAGTATATGACGTATGTATAATAGAGTAAGGGGCCGGGAATGAGTATACAAAAACCTGGGAGCGTTTTATTATCTTTCTCGTAAAAATTAAAAAAATTAATTTTGTTTGATCATTTTAGGCAGCCCAAAATTTTGATTAAGATGAAAAAACTTGCAAAGCAGTATTTATGGATTGTCGAATTAACAGTCTTCTTCAAAAGAGGCTATCTCCTTATTCAAGAAGGATAATAACAAACCGTGGTGAACAACGCCCAATGATCATTTGAATATAATTTCCGTCTATTCCTCTATAACTAAAATATCTAACTACATATATGACTATATATCTACTGAATATGACAAACTTAGATATTTAGTTAAACATTTTTTTTTACAAATGTGTCATTAATAGGTAAAAGTATGTGTCACTGATGTACACACGTAAGAAGTTATACTTCTTTTTAAATAGTTTATTAAAATAATATTAAATAAGGTCAACGCTACTATAAAGATATAAAAGTTTGATAAAATGATATAGTAGTGAAAAACTACAATAGGAAAATTATATATTGTATCTAAAACCAATGATTCTACATTTTGACATGATAGAACAGAACCAGCGTCACTTTTCCGGTTAAGATTAGATCTTGAACGACTGGCATTAAATCCATTATTTATATTAGAATCAAAGTAAGTGAAATTTATCTAGACCAAATCAGGTTTATTAACATACATTTAATTGACAAAGTTTACAAGCACATAAAATTGATATCCTGGATAATGTGGCTAGAAATTCTAAAATTATTCTTTTATCAGAAACATGGAATAATTATGATGAAAACATTCCTGTACCTAATTTCAATTGTATAATCAAATTGAAATGTTCCAATGTAAGAGCCCGACTACGGCGAAGCAAGGAGAAGGGTTATGTGTTTGGCACGATGTATGTATGTTCATCAGTTCCCTCATAACTTCTAAACTACTTATCATAAGTTGGCAAATGGTGTATCATTGGAAGCGTCTTGATCATCCGCTAGTTATAGGCTATGTTACGTCACATTAAATTGAATATGGCGCCCTATAGAGGACATAAAGTCGTGAAAATAAAAATTTGTATTTAATGATTTGTATTTAATAAGCACATTTCGAATATATATATATATATATATATATATATATATATATATATATATATATATATATATATATATATATATATATATATATATATATATATATATATATATATATATATATATATATTGTTAGCTGTCGCTTGCGGTTTTGCTTGCATGCACCCGATAATTGAGAATAATTGAGATATAAATTGGCAAGTGGTATATGACCACGGCTATCCTCTGAACATCACTATGAATGTGTATTAAATACAGTAAAATATATTACGTGTAAGTTGTTTATTTAATAGATGATAAATATTGAATAGTTTGTACATAACAATTTCAGATCAGAATATTTTCTTGTTCCTTACGTTTTATAGGTGGAGTTTTCAGTAGTCGGGTTTTAGTGTTTGAACTTTTTTTTATTGTATACATCGACGACACCTTTAAACGGTATATAATAAACATTCGGTCGTTTGTCGGTACACTCAGCAACCGTTAGGTTCCTTTCTATAGTGGATTCAGTATCATTTGTACCAATCATATGTAGTAGCATTGTACGGTGCCTAACAAGTTATCGAGGGTATGTATTTGGATGGGTGCGTGTAACATGAAACAGGCTGTTGCATTTTTAATGCAAATGACATGTGTAATAGATTCATTTATGATTCAAATCTGTTAATAATTTACTGCATTATTAACAAAATAATATATTAACTTTTGTTATTATTATTTTGTTTGTTTTGATATTATAATATTTTTTTTGAAAAATATTTGTAATTATACATATACATAGTTAATGTTTTAACAACAATTGTTTCTTTCAATATAGTTAATTAACGTACAAAATTTGTTTTTATTTTAGCAAATTGATTTTTGCACATATTGTGGTTCATTTTTGGTAAAATCATAAAACATATTTTTCGGATGAACACATATCGTTTATAAATAGAACAAAGTTATTAAAATATCAAATAACCATAGTAAATTTCTACTGTGAAGTAAGAAAACAAAGTTTTGTTTTGTTGAGTACGATTAACAAATCAAACAAAACGAATTTCCCCAGAAAATACGATAATAGTTGGGCGAGCATGAAGTTTTACTGAAACTTCGGGATTTATTAGAAAAGGTTATTTTTAGTCTGTGGAAAAAATGAGTAAAATCTGTCGAAAAGTGGTTTCATGCTGGAACATCTCCAAATATACAAGGGGATTATTTAACTTAACAACAAACTTTAGCACATACTTATTATACTTATTATAAGAAATATATGCCATGTGAAAATATGCCATACGCTCGATTCGTAGTTACGGAATTATTATAGGTCGCTATAAGTTATAATAGGGAATATGCATGAAAATTTTTTTTCACTTGAATTGAAACATGTTTACTTGACAAATATCAAGGTAAAATTACTTTTTTAATAACTTTAAAAATAAGCGAGATATGAATGATTGAAATTCCTGATTAGACAAAGAGGGTGATAGCCCTCTTGATATGTTATGTGACGTCATATTACACTTTCACCATTTAAAATACACGTAAAACTCCGTTTTTAGTATTTTTGCAAGAAAGAGACAGATAATAATCTTTAAAAGCTTATAGCTTTCTTGATATTTGTCGGATTTTAATTTCGTTTTTAAATATTATTACAGTATTAACAGTATTTTCATATTCTGAAAATAAATGTGAAAAAAAATGTTCATGCATATTCCCTATTGTAAACACAACAAAATTGGATGACGGTGACTACAAAATACAAAGTATTGTCACCCAATGTTACTAGTAATTTTTAATATAATAAAATCTCGGTTTAAATATAGTGGAACTTAAGGCACCTATATTTAAAAAATAGAGTTGCCTTACAAAAATTGTTTGTTTTAAAATTAACATGTACCTAAATTAACCTTAGCACAACTATCCAAAAAAATCAGAAACAAATAAAAATTATAACAATGTAAGCAACAAATCTTATTTGAATTTCGAATATTATTTACAGGATAAACTAGTAAATTGAGGTACTTGAAATGTTTATTTCATGAGCACATGTAAAATATAAAAAAATTAAAGACCAGGTATAAAATTAATTATTTTGGAAACATATGTGCATATAATAGTTATGTAAGGTTTACGTAATGCTTGAAGCATTATGTATCATAAAAATATTAATAGATAAATAAATAAATGTATAAAATTTATAAATATTTAAAATTTTGTTTATATGTTTGAAACAACCATCTAGTTAACAGTATAAAAAATAAATAAATGATTTTAAAAATGGGTTAATTAGGTCATTGTATACACCCATGCCAAAAACTTTATTGGACGATCAATATACCCCGTATATTATCGTATATACTGGGTATAAAAAGATAAATAGATCTCGGGCGGGTAAGAATAATAATATGAGAAGATGTCGGACAAAAAATATTATTGTTATTTGGTTGGAGAGTCTGGGTCCAAATTTTCCTATAAAGAAAGGAGTAAAGCAAGATGACCCTCTTTCGCCTAAAGTATTTAATACTGTGTTAAAATATAAATTCTTCGAGATTCAATGTGAAAGCCTGGGTGTTGAAATTGATGGTATTACATCCAACTTGCGATTTGCAGACGATATTGTTTTACTTGCGGAAAACGCTGGAGATATACAAGTTATGCTCGATGATCTGAGCACAACTTTTAAGGAAGTAGGTCTAATCATAAATCGTAGCAAAACGAAGGTTATGTCACACTCCCAACAGTTACCTATTCTCTTGAATTGTGTCGTTCTCGAGTATGCTAACGAATATATATATAACCTTGGAAAAATTGCAGAATAGTTCAAACGAATAAAAGCTAGAATGGCAAATTCATGGAAAAAGTTTTGGTCCTTAAAATACATACTCAAGGGCGACATTCCAATAAATCTGAAGAGGAAGGTGATGGATGCCTGTGTTCTACCAGTGCTAGCGTATGGATCTCAAGTTTCGTCACTAACTAAAAAGACTATAAAAGACTTCGTTCATGCCAGCGTGCGCCAAAACGGTGCATGCTTGATATCAAAAGAGCTAAAAAAATTCCCTCTTTGAATATAAGAGCTGTGAGCAAAATAAAAGACATAGTAGTGCACTTCAAACGACTTAAATGGCAATGGGAGGGACATGTGTCGAGGCTTGAGGGTATGACCTCAAAAACTGCAACTTGCTCACCCTATAATTGCAAATGAAGGACGCCAGATAAGACGGTGGAGGGACGAACTTGTCGAATTTTTAAGTGGTCAGTGGATCCGCTAGGCAAAAAATCGGGAAAGTTGGAAGCAGTTAGGGGAGGCCTTACCCGTTTGCCAGTTTACCAGTTTGCTGATTAAGGCTATTATTATTATTATTATTATTGTCACAGGTAACTAATTAGACTTATGAAAAATACAATCATGGTATCAGTCGATCGCACTACCATTTGGTGCTGATTGAATAGACTTGCCAATTTACTCAACAGCGGTTTCGACACAGCAAACTTCTTCTAAGAACTGCGGAATAAATTCATATTTCATCCCGGATCATAAAAAAAGGAAAGCTAATAAAGTCTACAAAGCTGGTCAGATTCAATGCAATATATACCCTCAGTGAACCCATAAAGCGTGCTCATTGTCGATACTGATACTTTTTCCCAATCAAAAAAATATGTTAATTGGACAAGAAAGCTAAACGTTTTATCACAGAAAATTTTGAATGATGTTACTGATGATTTTATATAACTAATATAATTTTTAACACTGAAATTCAAAATACCTTCTTATCGTTTAAGTAATTTGCTAGTTTGACCTGGAAAGTTTTCGGGGAGTTTTGAACATGGGTAATTTTATAGATTTTGACGTGCTCTTTCCAAATTTCTACTTTGCTACCTCGTATCTTTGAAAACAGTTTTTTGACAATATCTCCTTTCCTTCTCATTTTACGATAAAAATAGTTACGTAATAAATTAAACAAGAGAAAATTTCCTATTTTCAAAACTTCCGGAAAACTTTTCAGGTAACCTATGACCTATGAGCACCAATGGCTTTACTATAATGGATGCAAAAAAAAAACTACATAAAAGTATCTAACTGGACACAATGTGTCATATTTTAATGCTTAATTAAAATTTCTGTCTATTTATCATCGTTTCATTTAGAGACACTGTTTATCAGAATTTGGATACGACCTATAGTCGCAATTTTTATACGTCCATTATACGTCCCGGAATAACAAAATACGATCTCACTTAAAAAGGAAAAACTTACTGAAACTCTAACTCATTTTTTGAATCATGTTCGGTTCATTTTTTTAAATCATTATTTGTACAATCTATTACCTAATTTCATTATAAAAAAACACAGCAATATCTAGAAAAATGTTACAAATGACCATTTACCCCTTATTTAACTGTCGGAAATGGAAAAAGGAACTGACTTAAACGAAAATAAAATTTTATTGCTCTGGACCACACGTTGTATTTTTTTAATGGCGAATTGACCAGGTATAGAACCAATTTACATAAAATTTATTTATGGATTATCAAATAGTCTAAGAGGAATTGGCATATGAGCACTGGAAACGATTTTATCAAAAATGTTTTCGTAATTGTCTACAATATAGTATTGGTTATAAAAAAAAATGCACGTTGCCTACACGGCTGGATACCTACTTTTGGATACCTACATGAAATGTATTATACAATTGCAAACCAAGGAGTTTTGTGACGGGGTCATATTTTCTTTATATTCTTTCACTAACCACAACCATACAATGTATTTTTAAATTTTGGCGACAAATTCAATATTTTATGAGTTACTAGCTTATACCTGCGGCTTCACTACGTTCATTATTATAGCTCTGGCTTCCGTCATAGTAGCGAAATAAAATACATAGTTTTTAAGTGAAATCATTTTCATCTTTTAAACTTTCGTCAAAACCGGTCCAGTAGTTTTTGTGTGATGCTGAAGAGAAACAAACAGAAAGTTACTGTTATAATACTAGATATGAATTTTTTTAAATTTGAAAAATCACAGTAGATACATAAATCGGAAGTTCTAGATTTGAATCAGTGGTAAGTCTTATAAAGAGTCTTTGTACCGCAATCAATTTAATCTATTGTACCTCTTTTCGTTCAAAGGTGTTCCAGGAGTCCTTAAGCCTTCCTGAATTTTCGATACGTGACGTAATAGTATTAAAAATCAGTGACTAATAGTTTAAGGAATATTTAAAAAATCTTTTTCTACCCGGTATATAATATATACTAGGGTATATTAAGTTTAGTCCAGACTTTGTAACGACTGGAAATATTGATCGCAGAAAAAAAATTTTGATATAGGTGTTCATAAAATGATCTAATTAGTCCATTTCTTCAAAGTTGTCCGTCCTCTCGCCCGTAAACACGATAACTCAAAAACGATAAAAGATAATGAGCTGAAATTTCGTATGTGCGTTCTAGAGCTAAAAAGTAAGGTCAAGTTCAAATGGGAAAAATCGTATCATGTTTGGTCAAAATGAGCAAAACTGTTAATCTTTGAAACCGTAAAAGATAGAACAAAAATTATAAAAAATAAAAATTACAAAATAAGACAAAAAATGTTCCTTTTTAAAAATATTCAACTGTTGTTTGGCACTTTTTTTCATTAATTCAATATATACCAGGTATTTAAGCAATTACCTCAGTTAGTTGTTATTTTCACTTGTTGATATATCGCTGTGAATTTCTTTATTTTTTAGTAGCACAAAAACTTTGCCATTGGCAACATCTATTATTATAATTAGAACTAAATATTGAAGAGAATAATGCAAATAAATTCTGGCTAATAAGTCTCCGATACTCATGCACTGATTGCTGCTAGACTATAAAATTATTTGAATTCACAATATAAATAAAATGTATTTGGTTTTTAGATATAAAATATGAAACATAAATATGATAAGCATTTTAGTAATATTTTAGACCTTTTTATATATAAACATACACTTTTGTGCATGTGTGTGTAAAATCTGTCTGTTTATGTACTTCTACACAATAATATATAGGTAATAATATTATTTTCCGTTAAATAAGTTCAGTTAATTTGATATTCTTTTCATTTATATTTTGAAAAAATATTTGATGTTTACTTTTTATTCGTAACAAAACTTATTTGATAGCTATTATTGTAGTAAACATATAAAGTTTATGTATCATAAAATGTTGTATATATTTACATAATATTTAGTGTCATTATAATACTTGTCTAAATATTGTGTATGTACATATATATGATACAATTTCAATTCAAGATATTCTTTACATTAACAGGTAGTAATTTAGGATGTTGTAGTCTAAACTAGAACAAGAACAATTCAACAAAATGCACCGTTGAGTTGTACACTAAAACTTAATAGAAGGTTTATCAAAGATAATAAAAGGAAAATTTAGATTTTTTTAATTAAATTTCAAAATGACCCAAATTAGTTAGTCAAAATTATTCATTAAATATGCTAATCAAAAAGTAAAATAATGATTAACAAGTGAAAATAACAACTAACTGAGTTAATCACTTAAATACCCGGTATATCCTGAATTTATGTAAAAAAGTTTACATAAAATGTTTTTGTATTAATTTTTTGTCTTTACATTTTTGTTCTATCTTTTATGGTTTCAAAGGTGGGCAGTTTTGCCCATTTTGCCCAAACATGGCCCGATTTTCTTCATTCACGAACTTGATTTTAGTTTTTTGGTCTAGAACACACATAGAAAATTTCAGCTCCTTGTCTCCTTTCGTTTACAAGTTATCGTGTTTACAGACGAACAGATGGACAGGCGGACATACGGTAATGGCCGAATTAGGCCGTTTTATGAACACCTATGTCAAGTATTTATGCCTGCGATCAATATTTTCAAGCATTACAAAGTCGGAACTAAACTTAATATACCTTTGTGTATTTACATATACCGGGTATAAAAAGTTAGACTTGAGTATCGAAAAATAAAATAGAGGGTAAAATGCTAAATATAGAAAGTAAATTTGGCAAATTTCCTATTGTATGAATTCTCGAATAAAATATCTAAAAACTAGAAATGACGTGAGGAAACAAATTTCCATTGCCTTCTCGGGTGGTATAAAACTATTAATTACTAGCCGTGTGGCCTAAGGGATTTACCACCGAGAACATTTCAGAAACCATCGGACTTTTGTATCTTGTTTGTTATCAAATGTAAAAACCCAATATCAAAGATTCTCGTTTCTAACTTCAAAAATGACACACTTCCTATAAAACTTTTGTCCCTTATTTTACCCCTTTAGGAGATGAATTTCATAAATGCTGGTACAATATGCTTTATTTATAAACAGAAGCCTAAAAAGCAATTTCCCCGTTTCTAACTTTAAAAATAAAGAAGTTCTCATACAAACTTTCGTGCTTTATTTTACCTTTTTAGGGGATGAATTATCAAAAATGCTGATAAAACTGACTTTTATTTATTAACAGAAGCCTAAACAGCAACTTTCACGTTTCTAACTTTAAAAATGAAGAACTTCTCATACAAACTTTCGTGATTTATTTTACATCTTTCGGGGTTGAATTATCTAAAATGCTGATAAAACTGACTTTTGTTTATAACTTCAAAAATCTAACTCAAACTAACTTCAAAAATTAACCACTTCCCATTCAAAATTTCTTGCCTTTTTTTATCCTTTTTGGGGATGGATTTTACAAAATCGCTGATACAACTGACTTTTATTTATAAACAGAAAACTTCCATACTTCTTCTTAAAAAATGACGAACTTCCAAACAAACGTTCATCCCCTATTTAAACCCTTTAGGGGATGGATTTTCAAAAGAGGAATTTCTAAGGGGTGAAATGTTATTTATTAAAATCTGTATTTTAATCTTGATGAAGAATCCAATCTTGTTCCTGATCATCAATTTTATATCCAAACATTCAACGATCGAACAAGTTCACCGAGTTGTCAGTGGCATTAACAATGCTTTTCAACAACTTTTCATCAGCCAAGCTTTCGACAAAGTATGGTATCCTGGATTATTATATAAATTATATTATATAAAAAGAACATTCCAGATTCGTATTATCTCATTTAATAATCACATTTAACTGATAGATATTATCAAGTAAGATTTCAAAATGAACTATCGGATATATATCCTATTTTTGCCGGAGTTCCTCAGGGAAGCGTTTTAGCTCCAATTTTGTATCTTGTTTATACACTCGATCTCCCAGTGAACGATAAAAACATTACGGCTACTTTTGCAGATGATACTGCAATGCTAGTATCTGACTCGGATCCAAATGTAGCATCGGAAAAACTTCAATTGAGTTTAAACCAAATTCAGCAATGGCTGCATAAGTGGCGGATTCATGCTAATACAAATAAATCGCTCCAAGTTACCTTCACATTACGTAGGGGACTCTGTCCACCAGTAACTTTAAATCACGCGATACTTCCACAAAACGAAGATGTCAAATATCTGGGTATGCATCTGGATAAACGTTTAACTTGGCGAAAGCATATATGGGCCAAAAGAAAACAATTAAATATTCAGTTCAATAAATATTTCTGGTTGCTTAATCGTAACTCTAAATTAACGCTCGAAAATAAGTTATTAGTGTATAAAAGCATTTTAAAACCTATATGAACATACGGCAAATTGTGGGGTACTGCAAGTGTGAGTAACATTGAGGTTTTACAGCGTTTTCAGTCTAAAGTACTACGTGCGATAAGTGACTCCATAGTACGTTCGAAACGATGACCTACATCGTAGTTTAAATGTGTCTACAGTGCGTGAAGAAATAGTGCGATTTAGTGAAAACTATATGTATCGTTTAGAAATGCATCCAAATGTGTATGTGCTTAATCTTCTTGACAATAGTAAGACCTTAAACAAACTTAATAAACTTAATATCATAGAACTAAAATATAGATTTATTTGACATTTTAGTGATAAATGTACTTAAATAATTTTACTATATAATTCTTCATTTTTGTGCCTTTCAATGGGTAGACACAATTCACGAATTTTATCCAGTGATCACTCTATTCATAGTTCTTACTAGAACTGGTAATAGTTAAAATTAGGACGCTAAAAAAATAATCTTGATGTATATTTTCAAAAAATTATTAATTGGATATTTCGGATACGGATTTCAGCGGTACAAATCTTAATAGAGTAAAAATGTTATAGAAAAGTAACCTTTATATTTACTCGTTATTTGCTAGTTCTCTGGAAGTAGACTAACTACAAAACCCTTAAAATAGATTCGTGTTGTATGAATTTAAATTTTATTTTATACAATAATGATCGTAATTTTATACATTGTTTGATGTTTATGGTAAATGTAAGTTGTTATTTTATTTCACATTTTAATTAATAAAGTACCAGTAAATTGTGTTTAAATAAAAATAAAATTACTTAAACGATCAAAGTTTAAATCTATTTTAAAACTTAAATAAAAAAGGATTGAAAATATGAAAAATCATGAATTTACATACAAACTGTACCAATTACAAATTTTTTAACGGCAGGTATTAAAGCTTTCGTTGATGAACACGTTGACAAAAAGTAAAAAATAAAAATTTGCTTGTGTATGTTTTACATTTTTTTAATACTTATTTTGCACTTGTATCATATGAATGAATGATAATGATAATGAGGGGATTTGGTGCATTGTGACTTATAAGATTGTGCTCCCCCACCGGATGCTGCCTAACGAAGAGTGGTCTCGCCTTATAGCACCTCGTCCTGCTTTTTTCAGGAAATACAGGATCTGGATTGAGTCTAGTGACTGTAGCTCACCTGCACGAATCTGGTAGACTCCCAGGCTTTGTATTATTTTGATTATGAAGGCGTCACAGTCTATTAGGTTTGTCCTCAATTTCCGTAAGAAACCTTGTCAGAAGCCGCAGTCTATTTTTATTCAGGCCAACGCAGGTTTCAAATCTTTTGCGGTTATAATTCCCGAGAAGATTCTTCACTTGCTTGAGTCCCGGAAGGTTTCTCCAGAGTGTGACTCTCTTAGTGCCTTCTTGCTTTCTGATATCCTCTCGATAGAAGTGATCACCCAGTCCGCAGAATGGTTTCGGTACTGTTATGGATGTCGATGCTCCCGTCCTTGTCAGACCATTCGCTATCTCATTTCCCTATATTCCCACAGGTCCTGGATTCTGACTTGGTTATTCTTGCCTAGATTGTTCAGTTTCTCTAGGCACTACCATACCATTTTTGAGCTGATGATATATATTTAGCACTTATTTAAGTATTACTTATGTAACCATACTAATTATTATATACATCTAGTTCTTCACCATGGTAACAGTGAGGCTGTAATTATGTTGTTGAAACTTTTACAGGAAGGTGGAGTATTTTTGGTAAGGGCAGTGAAATAAAGAAAATCTTTATGCAAAAAAAAAATATTTACCTCATAATCACGAAAAAGATTGCATTTTTTCAGTGGAAGCAAAAAATGTTCAAACACAATTTACAGATGCTTCACAATTTACAGAATTAGGAAACCAAAAAACTAGAAATTGAACAGAAAATTATAAATTATATTAAATGGGTCGTTACTTGGCGAAAACCCATAGCTGTGCATAACCACAACTAGGCCATTCGACTGTGCTCGGTTAAAACTCAATTTAGTACAGTTGAGAAGGTTGTTGGGGCTCTTGACAGGACACTGTCGATTGAACTACCACCTTCATAACTAGGAGATCTCTGATGATCCTACTTGTAGGGCCTAGCCTGTATGGAGAACGATGAAACTTCTATACATTTCATTTGCACCTGCAGTAACCTGCAGGGTGTCAGGCATAGAATGTTTGGGTCCAAAACCCTGGATCCATCAATCCTGGGAGCAATCCCAGCGGAGAAGCTGTGGTCTTTCTGTGCGGCGTCTGACCTCAACAGAATCCTATAGCTTCATCTGCTTAAAATAGCACCTCTTACCCGGGGACGTATCACCTTCAGGTGACAGGTTGTTTTCAAGGAGGGCACAGAGGACCCCTTGGTCTAGGTACTCGGGACCCATTTGCGGTACCCCTCTTGCTAATTATTATTATTATTATTATTATCGGTACAGTGTCAATAGCTAAATTTTCATAAAATATCAGAAAAGCTAAATAAATAAAAATCAGCTAATATATTTTATTTTGTACGAAAGATTTTTGGTGTATCTATAGATTTCATTTGTCCAAGTGAGTTCCTACAAAAAATTAGAGAAATAGACACATAAAGTAAGAGGAATAATAGGTTTGAATAAAAAAAAACCTACAAATAAAATATTATATAGAAATGAATATGAATACACATAAAATGGATGTCAATGTTCAAAGTGTAACAAATTGTTATGTGTGGGCTAAAAATTGTCAACCATAAAATATAAATATTATTTCAATTTAAAAAAATAAAACAGCTCTACGTAATGAATTAATGATAAACATGACAACGCTAGTAAAAAATAACATAAAGAATCAAATTTGTTACAAATATTATTATATGAAGAAGTAATAAAATATTACGAATATATTTTAAGGATGTTCCAGCATAAAACCACTTTTCGACAGATTTCGCTCTTTTTTTTCACAGGCTAAAAATAACGTTTTCTAATTAATAACAATGTAATCATTCGCTGTCACTCTCTCTCATTAGAAGCCTGTAAAACTTCATGCCCGCCCAACTATTATCTGTTGTATTAAAAAAAAATACTAGGCAGAACTAAAAAAAAAACTAGGAGAGTAAAGATAAATATTTAATAATTAAATTAAACACAAAAAATTGCGTTTTACCGTTCTGTTTTCGAAATATAAAAGCTTAAAATTATTTAATGACATTAATTTGTATGTATGAATAGTGAATATTTCTATGTGTTATGTATCTATATTACGGTGCACGGTGCGCTCTATTACACCCAAACTCACAGACATTTGTAGAGGGCAGTTTCGGTGTAACAAAGGAGTCCACATCATGACACAAAGTGCACAGACAGTGATATGTATAAATTGATATGTATACAGACAGTGATATGTACATCACAGTATATACACATACACAGTGAGCCATGATGTGGTTTGCTTTGTTACACCGAAACTGCACTCTACAAATATCTGTGAGTTTGGGTGTAACAGAGTGCACCGTATCAGGGTGCGTTGTATATGAACAGTGATAGACACATACATTGTTTCCATATTGGGTGTAGTTTAAAAAACAAACTGTATATGTATTTGTTCTATAATAAAAGCAAACCGGTTTTTTGTCCTTTTTATATTAGACAGTGAAGGAACTACCTTATGGTCATATGAATATGGAAACAAGTAACTTTATATATACAATAAATGTAATTCATTTATGCTATTTACACTCGTTTACTCTTCCACTGACATTCCTCTCTTTCAAATTGATGAAATTGATCTCAAGCTTAGTGTCCTTTATATAATATTTAGAAAAATCAAATATTTTGTGAAGCGAGATATTCACCATTAATGTTGAGAGTTTTAGCATGCGCGGTATACGTAAACGATTCGAATATATTCACTTTTTTTTTATAAAACAGGGAAATAATTATATACATTTCTTTCTAAAACATACAATTTATAAATTGTAGATAAAAAAAAATTCGTTACGCAGGAGCTGCTTCAACTTAGCGAATTTCCTTAAAATACATAAATCACTTTCTAGCGGTCACAATTTTAGTCTGATCAAAATGAAATGTCGAATATGATTTTAGTATTTGCACAGCCAATTTTATTAATAAATGACATACGTCAAGGGGAAATGGGGGCATAAAGAAAGAAGAAAACACAAAATATAAAATATCTCTCTTAATATTTGAACAATCGAAAAATGCGTAAGGAATAAAGTTGTAGAAAATCATGTTTGCTACAATTCATCACTTTATCATTTTTGCTCAAATTCTAATGTGTACAGAGATAGTGAGGAATTTAATTTTCAATCTTAAACCGTCAATATTTCTGTAAATATTAGGGTAACAGAAAAAATGATAAGAACCAAATTACAATAAAATTTAATACCTACAACTTTATTTCTTATAAATTTTTCGCTTTTTCGAATATTAAGGGAGATATGTCAAATTTTGTGTTTCCCCCTTCCTCTAAACCCCCCTTTCCCCTTGTTCGATTTTACCCATTAACGAACTTGACCTTTTGAATACCAAAAGCGCCTCAAATACCAAATTTCATTCCGATTAAATGAAAACTGTGACCGCTAGAGTGATTACAGACATATATATATATATATATATATATATATATATGTATATATGTCCATAGATATATATATATAAATTTTACGGATGATGATTTTTGACATCTACTTGGTAGGATCGATGGACATTTGAAGAAATTTTTCCGAAATTTTGACTTCGGTACGGGACCAATAGCTCTAATTCCTTTCAGGAAATTCGCTAAAACAAAATAATACCTGTGGATAAAAACAACATTAATGTTTAAAGGAAATAATTTGCAGCTGTATCATCAAAAAAAATTCGTTACGCAGGAGCTGCTTCAACTTAGCGAATTTCCTTAAAATAGATAAATAACTTAGCGGTCACAATTTTAGTCTGATCAAAATGAAATGTCGTATGTGATTTTAGTATTTGCAAGGCCAATTTTATTAACAAATGTCATACATAAAGGGGAAATGGGGGCATAAAGAAAGAAGAAAACACAATATACAAAATATCTCTTTTAATATTAGAACAATCAAAAAATGCGTAAGGAATAAAGTTGTAGAAAATCATGTTTGCTACAATTCATCACCTTATCATTTTTGCTCAAACTCTAATGTGTACAGAGATAGTGAGGAATTTAGTTTTGAATCTTAAACCGTCAATATTTCTGTAAATATTAGTGTAACAGAAAAAATGATAAGAAACAAAACTACAGTAAAATTTAATATCTAAAACTTTACTTCTTATAAATTTTTCGATTATTCGAATATTAAGGGAGATATGTCAAATTTTGTGTTTCCCCCGCCCTCTAAACCCCCCTTTCCCTTCGTCCGATTTTACCCATTAACGAACTTGACCTTTTGAATATAAAAAGCGCCTCAAATACCAAATTTCATTCTGATAAAATGAAAACTGTGACCGCTAGAGTGATTACAGACACATATATATATATATATATATGTATATATATATATATATATATATATATATATATATATATATATATATGTCCATAGATATATATATATATAAATTTTACAGATGGTGATTTTTGACATCTACTTGGTAGGATCGATGGACATTTGAAGAAATTTTTGCTAAATTTTGACTTCGGTACGGGACCAATAGCTCTATTTTCTTTCAGGAAATTCGCTAAAAATAAAGTATAAAAAATTCGTTACGCAGGAGCTGCTTCAACTTAGCGAATTTCCTTAAAATACATAAATCACTTTCTAGCGGTCACAATTGTAGTCTGATCAAAATGAAATGTCGTTTATGACTTTAGTATTTGCATGGCCAATTTTATTAATAACTGACATACGTCAAGGGGAAATGGGGGCATAAGGAAAGAAGAAAACACAAAATATAAAATATCTCTCTTAATATTAGAACAATCGAAAAATGTATAAGAAATAAAGTTGTAGAAAATCAAATTTGCTACAATTAATCACCTTATCATTTTTGCTCAAACTATAATGTGCACAGTGATATTCAGGAATTTAGTTTTAAATCTTAAACCGTCAAAATTTCTGTAAATATTAGTGTAACAGAAAAAATGATAAGAGACAAAACTATAGTAAAATTTACTACCTAAAGCTTTACTTCTTATAAATTTTTCGATTTATCGAATGTTAAGGGAGATATGTCAAATTTTGTGTTTTCCCCTCCCTCTAAACCCCCCCTTTCCCCTTGTCCAATTTTACCCATTAACGAACTTGACCTTTTGAATACCAAAAGCGCCTCAAATACCAAATTTCATTCTGATAAAATGAAAACTGTGACCGCTAGAGTGATTACAGACACATATATATATATATATATATATATATATATATATATATATATATATATATATATATATATATATATATATATATATATATATGTCCATAGATATATATATACAAATTTTACAGATGGTGATTTTTGACATCTACTAGGTAGGATCGATGGACATTTGAAGAAATTTTTGCGAAATTTTGACTTCGGTACGGGACCAATAGCTCTATTTCCTTTCAGGAAATTCGCTAATAAAAATAATAAAAGTATATATAAAATTATAAAGTAACCAATCTAGGTATTAAAACATAATAAAATATTAGGAAAAGATAAAACTTTAGATAATATGACCAATTTGTACTGGAACATTTAACTCCTCCTACAAAATATGAAATAATTTTTATTTTTACTGCAACCAGTTCAAGGACATGTTTTTTGTCCAACAGCTATACACATTTGCAACCTAGTATAGAATATTCATAATGTTCTCAATGTTGCTGCACAATGTTCTACGTCTATACTATGCATTAGACCCAAAAATGTACAAGTATATACTTGAGGAGAGCTTGTGTAGAACATATGCATTTTTGACCATACAAAGTTTTGGAATATTAGTAGATGTATTTTGTATTTAATACATATTATGAATCGATTTTTCAACTAAGAACGACATAACATCGAATTGCTGATTCAATAAATAATTAATAATAAAATACACAAGACATATTATTAACAATCCACGATCACTAAACCGCTAATCCCAATAGTGACCATGTAGCCAGGTGATTAATTTTTTTATCGCATATCCTGGCGTAGGTTATCGTTGAATAGACTATACATAATAATAATAATAATATATAATGTATACTAATTTGCTTCTGACCACGGTACCATACATTGCATGTGGTCCAACACACTCTTGGTCGGTTTGTTTCTTCTTCGTTTCATTTCAATTTCAATCAGAAAAATTCGTTACGCAGGAGCTGCTTCAACTTAGCGAATTTCCTTAAAATACATAAATCACTCTCTAGTGGTCACAATTTTAGTATGATCAAAATGAAATGTCGTATCTGATATGATTTTAGAATTTGCAAGGCCAATTTTATTAATATATGACATAGTCAAGGGGAAATGGTGGCATAAAGAAAGAAGAAAACACAAAATATAAAATATCTCTCTTAATAGTAGAACAATCGAAAAAAGCGTAAGGCATATATTTGTAGAAAATCACTTTAGCTACAATTCATCACCTTATCATTTTTGCTCAAACTCTAATGTGTACAGAGATATTGAGGAATTTAATTTTCAATCTTAAACCGTCAATATTTCTGTAAATATTAGGGTAACAGAAAAAATGATAAGATACAAAATTACAGTAAAACATAGTACCTACAAGTTTACTTCTTATAAATTTTCCGATTTTTTTTATGTCAAATTTTGTGTTTCCCCCTCCCTTTAAACCCCCCTTTTCCCTTGTTCGATTTTACCCATTAACGAACTTGACCTTTTGAATACCAAAAGTACCTCAAATACCAAATTTTATTCCAATCAGGTCAAAATTGTGACCGCTAGAGTGATTACAGACACATATATATATATGTATATATATATATATATATATATATATATATATATATATATATATATATATATATATATGTCCATAGATATATATATACAAATTTTACAGATGGTGATTTTCGACATCTACTAGGTAGGATCGATGGACATTTGCAAAAAATTGTGCAAAATTTTGAAGTCGGTACGAGACCAATAGCTCTATTTCCTTTCAGGAAATTCGCTAAAAGACGCAGTAAACTTGGATATGCTGTATATTATTATAATTTTTGTGTTTAAGTTAAATACTATTGAAACCACAAACGTTTGATTGATCCTGTTTTATATAGTATCATACCATATGTATACTAGATATTTTCGACAAACTAAAAAAACCTATTTCTATTTAATTAAAATTCGTTACGCAGGAGCTGCTTCAACTTAGCGAATTTCCTTGGAATAAATAAATTACTCTCTAGCGGTCACAATGTTAGTCTGATCAAAATGAAATGTCGTATCCGATTTTAGTATTTGCATGGCCAATTTTATTAATAAATAAAATACGTCAAGGGGAAAGGGGGGCATAAAGATAGAAGAAAACACAAAATATAAAATATCTCTCTTAATATTAGAACAATCGAAAAATGCGTAAGAAACAAAGTTGTAGAAAATCATGTTTGCTACAATTCACCACCTTATCATTTTTGCTCAAACTCTAATGCGTACAGAGATATTGAGGAATTTAATTTTCAATCTTAAACCGTCAATATTTTTGTATATATTAGGGTTACAGAAAAAACTATAAGAAACAAAATTTCAGTAAAACTTAATACCTACAACTTTACTTCTTATAAAATTTTCGATTTTTCGAATATTAAGGGAGATATGTCAAATTTTGTGTTTCCCCCTCCCTCTAAACCCCCCTTTCCCCTAGTCCGATTTTACCCATTAACGAACTTGACCTTTTGAATACCAAAAGCGCTTCAAATACCAAATATCATTCCGATAAAATGAAAACTGTGACCGCTAGAGTGATTACAGACACATATATATATATATATATATATATATATATATATATATATATATATATGTATATATATATATATATATATATGTCCATAGATATATATATATAAATTTTACAGATGGTGATTTTTGACATCTACAAGGTAGGATCGATGGACATTTGAAGAAATTTTTGCGAAATTTTGACTTCGGTACGGGACCAATAGCTCTATTTCCTTTCAGGAAATTCGCTAATAATGAATAATCACTGTTCACGCAAGATTTGTAAAGTATAACATTTTGTACATAAATGTTAATATACTATACCGGTTGTTTAGTTTACATCTTCGCATAGTAGATCTCCCACGAGTATGAGAGAGTACATATGTATAGTGTATACATTCAGCTATGTGTTTGAGAAGGAGGTCTTATAGGTTTGTTTTGTAATTCATACTGAAGTCTGAACATCAGAACAAATCATAACAACTGATCTGTTCACTTATATTTTACACAACACATTTTTTGATCAATTAAATGACTACGACATATATTGACTGTAAAAATTTGAAAAAAGAGCCCCATTTTTTGAGTGGGTAGTACATTGTAAGTTCAAAACACACCTGCTTTATTTGTATCCTAATTTGCTTATGAATGGTGGCTACTTTAAGTTGGCCGTTTTTGATTAAAGATAATTGACCTATGTTTTAAAGACTCTTGGTTTTTGAAAATTAATATTAGAATATTGAAAATCTTTTTTCTGAAAATTATTGTCTACAATTAGTCCTTCAAAATAAAAGTCTTAATACAACCTTATAAGTTGCCATCGTTGTTATGAAACCACAAACAGCCATTTTCAGATACCAATAGAAAATTCTATCAGTTTTTCTATCATTGTTTGGTTCGAATAGCCCAGTATAAGTGACAATTATTTTGGAAATTCTCTAGAGTGTCATAAACTATTCCAAAAATTATCATAATTATGATGCTTGTTAGTGACTTTCGACAATAGGTTTCTAGGACAATTCAATATAATACAATTCAATGATTCACATACATTCTCTATTTAAAATCAATGATTTAGAAGAAATATCCATATATTCTATTATTATTGTATAGATTAGAAACGGACCTAATCATACATAATATATTATTATTTTATTCTAAACAAATAGACAGTTTATATGTATGTGTTTGGAAAGGCTACATATCATGTTTGTAAACCCATTTACAGTTGACAAAGTCATTGGCGGCTATCAGAAAATATAATAATATGAATCCATAATTATAATAAAATTGTAACAGAATTATCTCATAGAAAATTTAACTTTAAATAAATCTTTTTTGAAGGTTGATCGGACACATGTATAGGTAAAATCGGCAATGTATAGATAAAATACAGAATTTTTGATATGTTATTGCTATTGCTAATTCATACGTATGAAATATTTTGTTAAATTTTGTTAAATTTTGTTAAATTTGGCGAAGAGTTTTTATGTAATTAATCATTAAAAACTGGAATTTTAACATGTTGTGTTAGCAACATACTTGAATTGAGTCAAAAGACGATTATTTATTATTTTTGTAATTAAATAATTATATAAAGGACACGGAAAATGTAATTATCATATGTCGTTCAAGGAAACTACATGGCGTGAGTTAATAAATTGTATTTGCTTTTTTTTGTTATATTTAAGGCGCAAAAAATGAAATAAGATATGGGTACATCTAATTATAAGAATGAGATATTTAGAGGGTATCTACTTTACTCTGTTTGAGAAGCTGGCTACTGACCCAAACACGTTTTTAACTATGTTCGCAAAATACATTTGATTGCATTTTATATAATATAATTAATAAGATCAAAATAAAAATACTAAACAGCCGTCGACGACATGAGTGGAGTGACTGCTGCTCGTCAACACGACATTACCGGTAACGCCATGATACCAACATATGGGCGACCCATTTATTTACATAAGATTACGCATCCACCGACATCGTTGTCGTTATCGTACCGGTGTCGTATCGGCTAGTGTGAAAATGGCCAAGTTTATCTTAACTATGAGTAAAGCTGCAAGTAGAACGATACATTTTTCAGACGTCAATCGGCTAATGAATAAGTAGTTTGAATTTACTCCATGCAAACCAGTGATTAATGAGTGGATAGACTTTAAATACCTTAATCATTGGGAAAATATATCGCAACAAAAAGTTGGAAAAATAATTTTTCGGAATGCATCCAAGAGGTTGTTTCTCAACCTGATCAGGAAACTGCTTCAAAAGGTAACCGGATTCATGACCGGCATTATCACCTACGAAAGCACCTACACATAATAAAATTCCACAATGGATCTATGATGCACAGATTGTGCGGCCAGGAGAAAGAAACATCCAGCCACATCATCTTTAACTGCGAATCTCTCGACAAGAGCAGGTACAATACATTCGGTGCATCTCACCCCGTATAAATGAACGTTCAGGAAAACCTGATAAGCATACTCCTGGCTATTGGTATAGGTCGACGTGCAATACTTTCCATACACCAAGATCGATGTATCTATCCATCTATGGACTTAAATCGTAGGACTGCGTACACATTAGTAGGCGAAGTTTAGTGATTTTGTATATAAAAATAATTTATTGTCCATTTTCAATCGCTAGACAAAGGCTAATAGACATGCATGTAGGCTTAAATTTGTATATTGGGATCTCTGGTAGAGACGGATCATATTATTTCCACATGCAAGGCCGAATAGTTTACCGGGTGAGAGAGTGGTGCAGGAAACACTGACCTACTAGCTTTAGTTTCTAATTTATCCACCAAAGAGCATATCCAAGTGCTAAACCTCTAGGATACTATAAAAATTTGTTTTCTGTTTGAAATGGAAATCGTGAAACAATGGGTAGAATGTTACATATTTTGTAGTGATGCTAAATATGATTCCACTTAATAGAAAGAATAATTAAATGGTTAATTGGAAAACATGGAGACCTGAGATAGAGAATATCATTGGGAAAATTATGTATATTTAATTTCAACACACAGCGGTTCACGCTTTTACAATTAACTATTTTTCTACCAATAAAAGCGTGTATTTTAATTTTTTGAGAATATAACTCTAATATATAGAAATTTTCATCCCAACTCCGGCAGTTTGTCAGTTACAAAAAAAAAATTGATGGGGCGGTTGATTGAATAAACTGTCAGCGTATGGACAAGAACAAAGTAACCGGCTATGCTTGTGAAGGTTTTCTGCAGTTTCCCTTCACGAACTCCAGATGAATATCAGCATAGTTCCTATCAAAGTCGGCTGCAGCCGCACACCTACCAATTCCTAATCTGCGTACGAATTCCTGATCCTCCACTCACATCATAAAAATGTAATGTAAAAAAGTCGTGTCTCAAAAACTGAAGTTAAACCCCAGTATTATTTCATATATATTATTATTATATAGAAATTATCAATTTCTAATCAAAACTGTTTTAAACTTATATTTCAAATTTTGCCCCTATTCCTAGAACATTTGTTTGTATTTTATAAATACGTATTTCGACTACAATGTAGTCATCATCAGTATGAATTAGCTAATCGTAACTATCTCTGGGATATGGATTCAGAGATAGATACGAGTAGCTAATTCATACTGATGATGACTACATTGTAGTCGAAATATGTATTTCTAAATACAAACAAATGTTCTAGTAATAGGGGCAAAATTTGAAATATAATTTCAAAAAACCTAGAGTTCTCTTTGATTATTTTAATAATCTATATTATAACTGTTTTAAACAATTTATTTTACTAAAGTTTAAGTGACGCCTATGGTAAATTATACATAAATATATTCTTATACCAAAATTATCGATAACCTATGGTTGATAGGGGTGACTGCATATGCATTTTACAGAGTGTAGCAGGATTTTGTGGTGGTGTAGTTTAAATTGGTGTTCGGTGAATAGAATTTACATTTATTGTTTTTATGAAAGTTGTTTTAAAAACTGAAGAAACGCGAAAGAAAGGAATATATTGAATTATTCTCATTTACAAAAAATTTGTGAATGTAAGATTTTTCTACGAATATTTACTATTAAAAAATATTAATTTTATTTAGGCTATAGAAATGGTGGACCATTTTGGCATTATATAGGTATTTTATTTTAAGATAATTCTGCATTATTATAATTTTGCATTTAATGAAAAATTTTTGCAATAATATAAATTTTGCAAAATAAAATTTAAAAAATTATTTTACTACAGGTCAATGCCGATATATAATTTGTGGGAAAATAGTACTCGAGGAACCCGGGATACAACGGGGTACCGAGGCAGAATGGAGTTTGGCGATTTTCGGTGTCAATTAGAATTAGACCAACATGTGGCTGTTCAACTACGACATTCATGTTAGTCTAGTTTTCTTAGTAATTGGTGCGTGAAGTTTTAGTTGTGTGATTATTTGCTCCTGTATTGTAAGTTATGATGATCTTGCAACTAAGATAAGGTGTTTACATTACATACTTGTTTATATTAAAACTATAGTTAGTACATTCTTGAAATACGTTTAATTGTCTTTAGTTTGGAGTAGTTAAAAGTTTCATTACGTATATTTTCGAATGAACTTACCCCAATAACCCGAATGGTGTCTCTGTGGTGGAACGGGTTGGGTGGCATGGGTTACCCCATTCTGCCGCAATGTTTCACAATGTCTTCGAAGATGATGAGGCGGTCCTAGTGTATGAATTTTGTGTATACACTTTTTTTTTTTGCATTTTCACTAGTTTTATATGTGTTTATAATAACCTGTCCTTATCACTTCGTTCAGCTATTATGTCGTTCTGTTACGGTTACAAATTTTTAATATGTAAATAGATCATATGCATTCCACTACTATTACATCTCAGGTAGCTCAGAGGCAGAGCATTGGTGTAGAATGTCAGAAGTCGTCGGTTCGATTCCCATCCTAGAATTGTAGAACTTTTTCATATCAAGCATTTGATGTCAAAGAATGTTATGAATGTTCTGACATATTACTTAAATGTCAAATTAAGTAAACGCTAGCCACTTCCGTTGGTATAATATAATCGAAAGGCAACCATACTACAATGGATATAAATAGACGCTGGTTTACACAAAATAAATAAAAATACTTTTATTGTATTTTTTCAATAGGCTATATTGAAATTTTCCTAAAATTTTTGAAATGTAATAAAACCTAGTAAATGAAATTTTACTATGGTTCATATTTAATTACGTAAACATGGCTGATCATTACTTTAATAAATTTATTTTAAACAAACTATTAACAATATGATTATTCGTTCAATTATTTTGTATACACCATTGCTACATAGTTATACTACCATAAAATTAAGTAGCATAAACATCTTCGTACATAAGAAACAATTCTATTCAGTTAAAAGTCTTCATTCGTATCACTAAAAACAGAGCTTACAAACCAATTTTAATGTCATTTATATTGAAATATAATGCCAATGATTGTTTGTCTATTTTGTAGGTATTGCAAAAATTCTTTTACTATACGACTTTTGATGCTATGCAAATTTGTCTCCTAGAGTTTATCCAAAAGTTTCTAGCTATGGTTATTAAATTATTGAACGTCCTGTACACATACATGCATCAGTTTTATGTAATGGATGAAGTTAGGGTACTTATTGCCTCATCCCCTACAGTATAGAATATATATGGTTGTGTATGTTATATATGTTACTAGTATAACTTTTTAGAGGGGGTTCAGTTTACTAGGTATTACTAGTATTACTACATATAAAATCTAGACAGACAGTTAGACTGTCATATGACAAAATGCCACAATAGTTTTAATGATTGGCACAGATCTATGTACACATTGACACACTCACATCATATTCATAAATTATAGATATTTATGTTATGTAATGATTGTATCTAGATATATGCATTTATACAGTACGGTTATAAAGTACAGAATCATATTATTTGTTACGGTTTATTATTCAAAGTTTATGGCTAGTTGCACCAGAAGATAGCCAAGATCTTAGGAACAATAAAAAACAACCGTAAACAATTTTCGAACAGATAAACATATAAATTTGAATCGAAAAATGAAATAATACTAAAAATAAAACGACTGACATTAATGGCCAGTTGTTTTATTTCACAAGAATCATATATCTGTGTCAAAAAGAAAACGTTAATACAAGTTCTATGTCTTATCTTGTACGCTTACAATTATTATATCATACATAATAATCAAGTAAATGCATTACGCATTAGTATTGATATTACTATCCTTAATCTCTCAGTAATATATCCTACACATAATCAAATGGTGTACTAACCAAATTACTAATCATGACAATGTAACTTGGAAATGTTTGTAATTATTGTATTACAATACGGTTTCCAATTTGTTGAAATTAAATGTTTAGCCAAGTCATTTTAGTAACTCAATTGAATTAATTAGTCCTTTTGCAACGAGTACTTAAATTAGTCTTTGGCGACTCCAAATATCTAGTAGCCACCGTTATTTATTGGTATAGACTATAGAGCTCATGTCTTGCACCAGTCATAAATATAACAAATGATGTTATTCGTTTAGATAAAGCAATAGGGAATATGCATGAGATTTTTTTTCACATTTATTTTCAGAATATGAAAATACTGTTAATACTGTAATAATATTTAAAAACGAAATTAAAATCCGACAAATATCAAGGAAGCTATAAGCGTTTAAAGATTATTATATATCTCTTTCTTGCAAAAATACTAAAAACGGAGTTTTACGTGTATTTTAAACGGTGAAAGTGTAATATGACGACACATAACATATAAAGAGGGCTATCACCCTCATTGTCTAATCGGGAATTTCAATCATTCATATCTCGCTTATTTTTAAAGTTATTTAAAAAGTAATTTTACCTTGATATTTGTCAAGTAAACGTGCTTCAATTCAAGTGAAAAAAAATTTTCATGCATATTCCCTATTGCCTAGTATACCATAATCAATGATTCAAGAGTTTAAGAGATTACCGTTATGTATCGGTATAGAAACTATATAAACATATAGTCTCATGCCATAGTGCCATAGTAACATCATGGCATCAACTTAGATACTTAATATACAAATTATTTTAAAGTATTTTTTCATAAAAGTAATCTTTTACTAGATGAAGCGTTCTATACGATTCCTAGAGTCATGCTAATAACTCTTTCATTCTTGCGTTTTTATTGCTTACCTGATTTTCCAATTGATGTAATTCTTTCTTTACACAGACTTCAATCTAGTATGTGTATAGAAGTTAGATGTTCGACGTCTAAAATCGATGTTTTCGCGTTTTCACCGGGGGGGGGGGGGCGAAGTAAGAAAGGCTCATTCAAATTTGAATATATACTTAAATTTAGTATCCATAGAGTTAATAATATTTCGACGTAAACAGTAAATAGGAGTAAAGAAATAAATTTACGATACATAAATTCAACACATAATTTCAATTAGTCAGTTGGTAGTGTACCGGTTTCTGACCTCAATCATTCCGAATTACATTTGAAGTGGCATTTGGAAAAACAATTGCTTTAACATTATCCTGCGCATATAAAAACTGATGTAAATTGTGAAATTAGTTTAATTTAAATTTGGTTATTTGGTTTCATTGCCAATAAATTAAGATACTGTCAAGGGTGCCATGTTGAAATCTGAGGTAGTTCCTTCAAACTTCAAACTTCAATCCAATAACCTAAAACCTTAGTGAGTAATATATTGAACTAATGAAAAACTAAAATGAGTTTAAGTAATTTATTCAAAAAATTACCTACCTAGTTGTTTGAATATAACTATAGTAATTGCATTCAAAGAAGAAGTACACAAGGCATTTCTAAACTAACTGGATACTGTGAGTTACATTATCGAGTGTGCAAGCCATTAGAAAAGCCAAGCAAAAAGTTACAATTTTACAAAATCGGATTGTATTTTGAACTCAATGTATCTACATATATGTCTATGCAATTTGAATAAAGAATATATTATTAAAGATAGGTGAATGTAATACATAGTATTTATATACGTTTATGCCAAAATATTTGCCACCTATCCAAAGTTAGGGATGGTGATCAAACTGAGCACACAAACTCCACATCTTTTATAGATTATAACGTACAGAAAGTTAATTAAATACTAGTGATGGAGGAAATACGGTAAACCATCTCTGATAAAATTACATATTCCGAAGCAGTGCATAGATTTCCATCCAATTTGGACTAATAGTTATAGTTCGAAGCACTTCGGAAGGTAAGCGAAGTAAAAAGTTTCATAATAAACACTTTCTTTATATATAGAGCACATAGAGACGGAGTATACTGATAGGGATAATGACATAGATGCATAAGTTCTGTTTTAAGTGTTAGCCATGATTTCACCTGATGAACATACCTCTTCCGTTGTCTCGAACAGGTCATACAGTTATTTGGTACTCTTATCAGACAAATTTTGAAATTTTGTTTGTCGATTGTTTTTGAAAACTTGAAAGTTCTTGGCTTATACGAACCTTAAAATTTTGATTATCGTCAGTGGTTGAATGACTCGCAGGGCTATGAATATATACAGCCAAACCTGGGTGAGCGAGAAAACTCTAAAAGTGCGAGTAGTAGCCTGGTACTGTCATTTAAACCTCGAAAAATTCTACAAGTGAGAAACAGAAACCTCTATATGAGATAGTTGAGTTAAGTCAGGCAAAAGTTCAAAATCGAATCAGTCGGATCCCGGCGAAACGCGATCCTTCCACACTTTGTTGGGATC
The DNA here is from genome assembly GCA_963920215.1 of Nineta flava. Classification (NCBI taxonomy): domain Eukaryota; kingdom Metazoa; phylum Arthropoda; class Insecta; order Neuroptera; family Chrysopidae; genus Nineta; species Nineta flava. Next base: position 98,587,066 of record OY986040.1, read on the forward strand.
GTACGAAGTGCGATTTCTTCGAACATATGTATTATATAAAAGTTATCTTTTTTCACGTAATTTTTTATATTATCAGCTGCCGGTTTAATCAATCGTATGAAACAATTCCTAAATCAAATTTTATCAATCCGAGATTATCTCGAAGTACCCCTGTCTAGTACTACCAAAATAAATTTGGTATCGTCTAAATGAACTACAGATGGATTGAATATTCACACATTTATTGATGAAATGTGGTTTCGAAATCCAACTCTATTCTATTATGTATGTATGAAATAGTACACTTGTTTAAGGCATCGCATATGCATTAAATTAAATATAACAATAAGGCCGTTAGTAGTACCTATACTTACATATAAATAACATACCAAAAATCTGGTGTGTATACGCAACACAACCTCTATATACAGAATGCAGTCAGAGTATTATAATAACTATACCCCTTTGTACACGTGTATATTTTGAAGAAAGTTTTCAATCATAAAACACAGTTATATATATAAATAATTGCATAGCTGTTCACACGACCAAATTTACATGAGCGTTATCAATCGCATCAATCGCTTTTTGAAAGCTATATTTCCCTTCTTATTTAATATTTCTTTCTATGTCAACCAAATTTTGCGAAAATGATAAACAAAGAATATTTATAAACGTGTGTTCTGAATTTTGTATGTTTACACGACCACAAGAAAGGTGTTTTCACACATGCGTAAGCAGTTCACTGTAAGCAGTTCACCGTTACATGTAAAATTACATAAAAGACATTGTGTCTATTTAGATGTCAATAAAAACTTATTTATTTCATAAAAAATAAGACTTTCTAATAAATGATACGTGTAAAATAAAGTTCTATATTAATAAAGTTATTTATTAAGCTGCTAAATAAAGTTATATATTTAAATTGGAAATATTGCTGTAAATATTAAACTAACGAAAAATCTGAGTGGTCGTAGTATATATACTACAACTTTACTATAAACGATATATTTTTCCATTTTACTAATATTAATATTAACCCTAAACTCCACATATATTCTATTCTGGAAACATAAAACTCTCCAGATTGGTACCGATTGAACTAAAACTTTGCACAAAGTTTTATTAAGTAACAACTTGATTCAAGACAAATAACGAATTTGAGTAAAAATTTCATTCAATTAAGAAAGTCCCCTGGAAAAAATTTGTGCCAGTCGCAACATTCGAAGGGTTACTGCATTTAATATTTCAGTAACATGTACGTTTATAATGTAACTTACTTGTTCACGTATATTGCAGGGAATTACAGAATGTGTTCTGGAAAATTTATGACGGGCAGTCCTCAAAAATCTCTAGAGTAAGTTTCGATTTCCTTGGGGTTTTCTTGCTTAAAAGCTTTTCTTTGGTAGCTCTAGTGACACAAAACTTAAGCTCTCGTTTTCTTAAAATCGTACTCACAGATATATTCGCCACACACACAATGGTCACCGCCTAAAACTAATTTTTTTTGACATCAGCACCTAGAACCTGAAATATCTAGATTCAAAGATCTCCAGAACTAACACATAATCTCTATATTTACTACGTTTTAGTCTGTATATCGAGATTAAAACATTACCGTATAATATTATGATGTCGTTTGGCTGTTAGCTGTATATATTAAGGGCCTGTATCAAATTTTAATAGAGTTTTGAATTAAATTCTATATAAAATGTATATACAAAAGGATTTAAATAAGATACTTATTGATATTTATTTAACTATATAATGTATAGGGTGAAATTGTTATTATTTTTGAATTGTATAATGCTTTTTAAGTACACCTATATATATATACATATATGTGTATACATTGTATGAGGCCTCTATTGTTTTTTTTATAAGAGGCTCTATGATCGTTAATGCAATATTTATTTACTAAATATTATTGTTTAGTTTTGGAAATTTTCTTTTGTTTTAATTTTGTTTTTGTTTTAATAATAACCACTAACAATTTTTATTTTTGTGTTTTTTAGTCTTCCGAACTCAAATACAAACACTGGACTTTGAAATAGAAACACTGAATCTCTAAAGGTTCAAGAATCATTGGAGCACTGAGGCATTTTCCAAGATTATGTCAACAAACACAAAAATTAGGGTATATAAATCCATAATTTGGCCAACAGTAATGTATGGTTCCGAGTTATGGAAATTGAATCAAAAAGAATAGGATACTCTCAATACATGGGAGAGAAAAATAATAAGAACAATTTTTGGACACGGAAAGTAACGGATTTCTGGGAGAGAAGATCAAACCAGGAACTCTTTAAAGAATCGTGTATAACAAACGTCATAAGAACACAGAGATTGAGATGGTTGGGTCATGTGTTTAGACTAGTATTAGACAGAGCGGCAAGACAAGTGTTGATCAGAGGTAATTTTGGAAAAAGAAGGAGAGGTAGACCCAGATTTACCTAGACAAAATGAGCAGAAAAGGATTTAGAAGAACTGGAAATTTGAAACTGGAATTAAGTAGCCGAGAACAGAAGCCGATGGAGACAAGTCTGCTCAAAAGCCAATGCCTGAAGTGTTAATTCTTAAAAGTTTATACTTTGTTTTGTCGGAAAATTTATGGTTTGTGAATCTCTTGTTTGTTTGTTAAGTTTAAAGTTTGTAGCTACTAATTATTTGTGTATCGATTGTTATTTGTTACAAGTTTATAATCTGTTGAGTGTAAAAGTTTTTAAATTTTAAAAGTCTGTAAACTATTGATTGTCTAACATGCTAAACTCATAACATGCTAAAAACGATGCGAAGAAGCAGATGGAGACAATTCTTCTCAAAAACCACGGGCATACTAGGCCTCTGGAGCTGTTTAAATATATATATTATCATTATAAATGAAATATTAGCATACCAGAAACCATAACAAAAGATACCCCGCTTGACATAATTTTTAAATTTATATTTTTTTCTAAACATTCAAACGATTCAATTTTCCACGTTTCCACGATTCAAACCGAACTCATTACAAGCTTCAATTTTAGGCTAAATAAGACTCATAACTGAAAAATAAACAGTACAATCTTATATGGAAAATAATCCTTTTTCAAAAAAATTAATTTTTTTCGTATATTATAGCCCAGTATTTCGTATATTATAGCCAACCGGATATTACTTCAAAGCAACATTGTATGTTTACTAGCTTAATAATAATTTGATAAAAATAATATTCCAGTCGTTTTGACACTTGGTGAAATTGTACATTTAACCTCTACGCAAACGTGTTTCTACCTTTTCTAAGCACACCTCCCACTGCAATTTTAGGAGGCAGTTTAAAATGAAAAATCGTCAAAATACTCGTAAAATTTTGTACAACATTACTTACAAGGCACACTACTTTATATAATTTAAACTATCCATCTTAGAATTTTGTTCCCATTGAGACGTGTGATCGGGGCAATTACTTAATATAAATCTACGAACTGACTGGCAGACAACGCAGAGCCTAAACCAGTGGGTCCAGATGCATGGAATTTTGCAAATGGAATTTTGTTCCTTATAATACGTAGGTGAGTACTAAGGATTTTTGAAAATTCATCTCTTAAGGGGTTGAGTAAGGACGAAAAATTGTATGGGAAGTGCGTCATTTTTTAAGTTAGAAAAGTGGAGGTATTTTAAACTTTGATCATTCATAAAAATAGGATGGCTCCTCAGATGTTGCCAAGGGGAAATTACATCGCGCACAAGGCTAGTTATACAATAAAACTTATTACGATTTCACCCAATTTGAGTTCAGTTTAAACTTCAGTGAAAATATCGAGACTTAAGAAATGTGGGTAGTATCTAAATTTTGTTAAGAAACTGTAACTTTTATTTTTCATGTAGTCAAACAGGTTTCATCTAGTTTTAAAATAATTAGTTTGAAACTCATAGTCACTCTCATTCTTTTTTTTAATAATTTATGATAATGTTTAAAATATACAACCCAATTTTATAGTTTTGAACCATTTAATTTGATCCTCTATATACATACTACAAAATTGGGATTCATTAATTTTGACGTATTTCAGAACACCGATCCTTCATCAGAAAACATATGATAACGAAAATCTCAAATATGTGTATTATATAATAATTATAATGGATTTTCTTCAAGTAACGATCCATTCAATATAAAATAAAATTTAAAAGCTGTTTATACGGAGTGTTGATATTGTGAACACGATATCGAGAACGAAAAGCACTGGGTCGTTCAAATCATAATTAAGATGCAACTAAATAAAGTAATTTTGTTAAGATAACAAACAACAGTTGTTAAGATATTTGAGTATGCAACTCGAATAATTATTATTGTAAAATACCTGTACAAAAGAATTTATAATTGGGCACCAGAGTAGCAGTAGCGGAGAGGAGTTCGAAGCCTGGCGAATAGGCCTGCATATACCTTTTTTTACCGACCCCTAAAGGACAAGGAGTTTGTATGTAGACAAGGAATTGGTAAGTTGTGCAACTGCAGTCGACTTTGATAGGAACTATGCCGATATTCATCTTAAGTTTGTGAAAGAAAACTGCAGAAAACCTTCACTAGCATAGCCGGTTACTTTCGTTCTTGTCCATACGCCGACAGTTTAGTCAATTAACTGCCCGATTAATTAATTTAATTGATAAACTACGAAACTGTTGAGAATCGAATCAGCAACCTCTCAGGTCCAAGTACAGTGCCTTTAACAATTGGACCATACATATCATACTGGACTGGTTTACAACCGAAGATTTTATATTAAGAATTTTTCGCTATTTAAATATTCACCTCAAAGCAATATATTTAAGATTGAGGGAGACAAACATCTGTATATAGAGGCTGTATGGCTCTATAATCACTGTTTTTTATAATTGAATTTAAAAATTACCCATTAGAAAAAATAATGTCCTTCATAATTATCCAGATGATAATATAATAGTTACAATGTGCCTATGTTTTTAACCCTTTTCAAATTGTTTCAAAAGTGTTTATTCATTTTTTTAAATGTTAAATGCTTTTGATTGTATACCATACATACAATTGTATATATATTTATGCGTGTGTAGACACAGGATGTATCAAAATATTAGACCTATTATGAATTGTTGTTAGACTATACCAAGATATCCTAGTGTATCGAATCCTAAAGCCTAATATGAAATGAATATGAAAAAATAATTTATGAACTTTAATATGTTTTGTTTATTATGATTTTTCTGATCTATTAATAAAAATAAAAAGTTTGTTGATGGGTTCGCAAAGAACCCTATTTTACCAACGTATATATTGTACTATACGTCACAAATTTGTGCCTTATTAATTTGTTTTTCGAAAAAACTTATATTCAGATATAAGTTGTTCATTAGAATTATAGTAAAAACTTTTATTGAAAATATTATTCCAATAATCGAATACATAAAATACAAATCAACTATAAAATTTTGAAAAATGAGCGCTACTTTTGTGACCCAACGTGACTAGATCTTGGATTTCAAGATCTATTACCCTACATTATAATAAATAACGGATACCATATTAGCACACTACACCATAATAAATAACGTCACCTAATCATCTAATAGGAATATGGGTGATGGCAATTTTCTCTTAAGATATTTTTACATACACTCCTGTTCATAAAAATCGAAACAGTGGAAACATTCTAAGTGTTAATGTATGTAATATGCATATATTTAGTAATATATACGCTTAGAATGTGACTTACTGGTGGTTCAATTTTTATGAACGGGAGTTTACATAATTTTATATTTTTTACATTTGAAACAATCTATCAAAATATCTTTGATACCATAACGTCATTAATACCATATCAGCACTTTTGGGTGCTAATATGAATCTGTAGAAAAAATCGTCCACCTAATTGGAATATTGTCAATATTAAAAATCGAAACGTACATATACAAAATGAGGAAATTTTAACCATCAATAGGTAACTAACGTAGGAGAGGAGTAACTTTTTAATTATTAAGCAATTGGGTTATACGGTTTCCACAAGATCATTAATAAAAAGTATTTGCAATTCTTGTCCGAACAAGACAAATTAAATGGCTGAATGGTAGGCATTTGCTGATGTTGAAGCCGACGAACTTTGGGTTTGTCAAAACCAACCAACACAATAATTTTGCAAACTTTTCAGTGAAAACATCTGCATAATAGATAGACACAATATGGTACGTATTTACTATAAACTATAAGGAGAATCTCAAAATCCAATTTATCAATGTGTGTTATCAATGTTATTCGTCTGCTGGGCATATGAATCGAATGACTGGCCACGAAAGCAGCCTGACAAATCGAATTGACAAATCAAAACGAAGAAAAAGAAGAACTGTCCAGAAGATTTAGCGAACTAATGGCGAATTGTCAACGGGCTATGGTTTTTCTCCAAATATTCACCAGAAGTAGCCTCACATATGAAAAAAAGTTCAGATGGACTAATTACGTGGTGAAGATATGTGATATTTCTGAAAAATATGATTTGTTCATACATTCTCTCCTTGGTTTCATAATAATTTCTGAGATTAAAAACTGTAGACATAAGAATGTAGGAATGAAAAGAAAGTGCTTGGGCAAGGGCGTTGTAGTGACAGCGATAGATCCCTAACAAATTGTGATGGAGCAACTGTTTGATGTAAGTGTATTCGTATAAAGTTGATGTTTACACAAAGCATTAACGTATTGCAAAGTAGGATTACAAATCAAATCATGATTTGATTTGTATCATGATTTGATTTTTATCATAGAAAGCAAATCATGCATAGAGGGAAAATATTATACACTCCAGAAAAAGAATTAATCACTTTTTGGTGGTAAGTCTGATTGGAGAGTGTGTCCAGAGTTGAACAGTCCAGAGTCCAATCCACTACAACTATCGTATTGATACGTACTATCCAGTCAAATTTTATGTCGCATGTTTATTGAGACATTCTGTATGTGTAAATGTATGGATGTTTGTATACTATTATATCATATTCATATAGTAATGGTAACATATGGCGATATTGTTTTTACATAATTAATTGTCATTAAAACACATATGACACACTTTATGTTCGTTATTTTGTCATGGATATGATCGTATCATACCTTACATTGTACCATAAACTAAAAACATAAATTCTATGAACAAAAAGATGCTTTGATTAAAGTTAACGAATTATTAAAAAAAATTTTTAAATAAACTTTACTTGCAATGCATTGGTTTTTACTTCAGCTAAACTTGCACAATTTGAGTTCCGTGAAAAAAGGAATGGATCTTTTTGGGAATTCGTCTCCGACGAAAACATTTTTTAATTTCAAATATGTATATTAAATTTTAGGGACATTTTAAAGATATTTTAAGGACATTTAAGACTTTTTTTATACATTTAAAGGACATCTTATAGCATCCACCATCATCGATCACAAATTAAAAAATCGTGTATTAATAAATACGTTTAGAATTTATAGTAAAAATTTACTCGGGGACAGATTTACTCGTGGGATCAAAATGAAAACCAAATGTAAAAATATATACTCTGGGGCTCAAAACCCCTCAAAAACTGAATCAGGCGAGGCTGCGCAAGCTAACTTCGCCGAGACACAAAAAACTGCAGGTGTACCCCGGAGAAGAAAAGCAGTAGAGAATGTCAGGGCTGAGGGGAAAACAATTTCTCCTCCTCCGAGGAAAAACCGTCCAAAAGATGGTTTCTAAAAGACTGACACCTGTGGAGGCCAACTAAGGGAATCAAACCCTGAAAAATCCACAGGAAAAGAGGTTGAGATCTGAAGACGGGACTCCAAGCCCGAAGCAGATCTCGAAAAAACAGGGGGGAGGAACAGGCAAAGGCTATAAATACCTTTGCCGAAACCGCCTCAACTCGTTGTGCAGTACATAGTCTCAAATGTGGCGAGGAGGAGGAAACATCCAGCCACATTATCTTTAACTGCGAACCTCCAGGTCACAGCAGACAATATATTCGGCTACTGGCTATTACCAAGATATGGGAAAAGTAAATCTCGCCAGACTGAAGGGGGAGCACAATGGACCATAATGTCGAAGTGCACTACTTTTTAGACCCCAGGATTTAATCTAATCTAATCTATAGTAAAAATAGTTTAGTAAAAAGGAGATAACTTTCGTGGGAGGAACTCCGAAAAATATCCATAAGGACAAAAGTTGTTCTTTACATTAATTTTTGTTTTCCAAAAATTTTGATCTACTTTTGGAAAAACTTTTTTAAGCGAATTTTGAAAAAAAAACAGTTATACGGGAATAAACCAATAAAAATTGTTCGCGGCAGAATTGTTAGAATTGATCGTTCAATTTTCTCTATAATATGGAAATTTTTTTATTTTATTGCTAAACGTTTCCTATTTAAATTATGATAACTTCAAATTTGTATTCAACAACTTTAAAAACATTTAAGGACAATGAAAATAAAATATTAGAAATGTGGTTTCTAATATCTGTGGTTTCTAATATTTTTCGATCGTGATGTTTTTTGCGTTAATCAACATTATTTATTGATTGATAAGGTAATATATTTTTTTAAATAATTCGAATTTTGAGGAAAATTTCTTACATTGCAATATTGTCAAATCCCTTGCACAATACCGACTATCACCGTTGGCAAGTATTTTTTTGAAATGCGATTTTTTCTCTTTTATCTAAGCAATTATATCTAGGAAGCCCTTTTATCTAGGAATTATATACAATTTATTCATGGAAAAAGGCCTCAAAATTAAAGATTATAAATAAAACAGTAAACCAATACATATTTGTTATCAACTAATAAAAACACAAAATATTTAAAATAATAACAAATATATATATATTTTTTAGAACACTTTATTTTACAAAAGATAAATAAAACATTAAAAATATACTCACATATTATAAAAAAAAAAGTTTCTATAGCTACTGGAATTTCTTAGACATAGAAATGTTTATTAATAAAATTCTATTCATATAGTCGGGTACAATTATACATAAAAATATTAAATCTAGAAATCTAATTGTTTTCTGAATGGATTCGCAAGCTTTTTTGTTTCGTTACATTTTCAAGAAATAGAATTTAGGGGTGAGGAAGAGGTGTTATTAACTGTTTTGAAAATACAAAAACTTGTGAAACTCAAAACTTGTGAAAAAATACTTGAGGTCACCTTTTTAATTTACTTTAAGTAAATGTATTTACTCTCACATTACGATGTTTGGAAAGAGCGACCATTTTAAACTATAAAATTGTTATTATTTGATGGATTATTGAAAATATAACAGACCAGTCCAGTGGCCGTGTAGTCTAACGCATTCTGCTTGGAACTGGAAGATTGCGAGTTCGATTCCAAATGGTGGCAGTTTGTTAATTATAATTCTTGAGGCGGTAGTTTGGGTAGACTGTCGGCATGTTAGTGGACAAAAACGAAGTAGACGGCTATGGTTTTTAAGTAGTTTTCTGTAGTTTTCTTTCACGAACTCCAGATGAATATCGGCATAGTTTCTATCATAGTCGGCTACAGACGCACAACCTACCAATTCCTAGTCTGCCATCATTAATGTATGGTTAAAAATTTATTAAAAAATGATGTGGGTGGTCTCTGTTAAAGACTGTGGAGTCTCAGAAACTGAGGTAAAACCCCATTATTAATTAATAAAATAGAACAAAATATAATTATTCAAATAAGTTAAATAAAATAAGTTTGGTCAATAAACGTCTATAACTTAGTAAAGCTACAAAGAATATCAAAGCTCTTTCAATCCCTACTAAACACAAAGTTTGTGATTGTTACGTTATTATAACGACAACTAAATGAATAAATGAATTAAATACTATACATTTGCATTTGTTCTCCTTCAAATTATTCCTAGAAATAATTTCAAACAAAATAAATAAATAGCAAGTTACATTATGTTGTATAGCATTTCAAATGAAATAATATATATATATATATATATATATATATATATATATATATATATATATATATATATAATTAATATACATATATATATATATAATTAATATACATATATATATATATTAATATATATATAATATATATATAAAATCGATTAAGTAGTTTTTGCTTGATGTGCCCACAACGAAAACCTATATCATTTTATTTATATACATAGATAACATTCATTTTAAAAACAGTATATATAGGTTATTTTAAAAAAAACAAGTAATGCGCCCCCTTACGGGGTGGTTCTCGATGCTGTGCATCATTATCATTCCTTGAACCGATCACTAGCTAGATCAATTATTTTTTTCACGTTATAAATTGGTATAATTTTATTTCTGAAACATAGTTACGATAAATTTTAGTATCGAAAATGATATGCCTTCTACTGAAAAGATACCAGCATACATAAATATGTATGTGTATGCACAAACGAGAATAGAACAAATTATTTCACATGTAAAGATATATTGTTGTATCGAATATGTGTTTTCGATGTTTTTGTTCTATAATGGAGATGTAAAATATTGCATACACAAATAAATGAATGCTGTTATTTTAACTACATATGTATTTACTACCTAAGTGAACAGCAATTAAAAATGTTTATTTAGTCTTGAAATTGTTATGCAGTGGATATAAATTTGTAGGTAAATTACGATGCAATAATGAATTCTTAATGTTTTTTAAAACTAGATGTATGCACCTATTTTGTATTGTTTGTATGTAGACTGCACTACAGTAAAACTGAGCCACACAGGCTAAAATAAATATATCAATATTTACTATTAAACATCATAAACATCAAGTCAGTTCATAGATTTATATTTCTGGATAGTTTGAAACTATCGCTTGAAATCACCATCAGCTCTTGTAAGTCGATTTCTATTTCCGTTGTTCTACTTAGAAGGATCTTTTTTAATAATAATTTTTTTTAACTATTGTGGCACCTCGTGTGTAAATGCTTTAAATAAAGCATGTTCTAATTGGAAATTTAGTTGGAAATGTAGTATTTTTTTTGGCATACGTTTTTCCAGAAAATCGACTTTAAAGGCAAGTGTTTTTCGTCTTTCAAGTTGGGGTTTTTCGTAAAATCTGCATTTAATGAATATAATGTTGCGAATAAAAAGTACTTGTTTTTTCACATTTTTAGATAAATCCATAACAGTGAAGTTGTCTATTTCTAAATTTAAGTTGATGATGTTAAGCGTTGGCCTCTTGAATTGTTTTAATGGAAACCCTCCGCCATTTTTTTTATTTTCCCGAATATTATTATATTCCAAACGAGTAAATTATATTCCATACATATCGTAAAGACTGTCTTCGAAAATCTTCCAAATAAAATAAAAAATTCTTAAATTATTTCGGTTAAAACAATAAAAATGAAATCCAAAGCCGCAATAACATTTTATATCCCTTATGTAATGCACTACAACTTGATACAATAACAAGTTGGCAAAACAAATGGCTGTAATGACACTAAAATATCAATACTGCTTTTTAAGTCATGGAAGGTACCTTATATTATAAGGCTTATAAAACGTGGGGCCGCACGTTGTTGGATATATTTATGGTTCAACGTCTAGAACAAAACTCTTTGGAAGGGTCAGGTTAGAGTGTCAGAATGATCAAGGAATATGAACCGAATGGTAATCAAGTAATATCAACAAACTTGACGCTGAAAAAATGTCGTCCTGTTTCTACCGAAGGACGTTGTGTAGTATATGCTTTTTGCTTTCACATAAAGGCTAGATATACATGCTATTGTGATTTTTATTTGACTGGCACTAATAGACGAGATGCAATGTGATTGTACATCCCCCTTTGTATCAGGTAGATCATAGTCTAAACTCTAAAATGTATTTTATTATCCATATACCTTAGAAGTAATTTACGAGGTTAAAATAAAATGACGTACATTGTGCATGGCATAGTACCCATATTTTGGGGAGTATTTGTTACTCAATAAAATATACCTTTCAAATACAAAAATTTTGGGTTTTGATATATTTCACCTGGGTTCAGTTTTTCTGTTCTGTATGTATTATGTGTAAATCCATATGCATAAAAAGATTTTTACATTTTTTTATGTGTAGGTTATGGCCTGTACAATAACTTACGCGAATGGTGTTATAATTTATAAACATTTTTAGTTATTTATGCATTCAAAACATCTTGGTTGTATTACGCTACATGTATCTCATTTTTATGATGAACATAAGGGCATCTGACGATGGTGTGTTATCACAAGTGTCCGCAGTAGGAAGACTGGGAATATTTTAAAAGGATAGAGGAAGACTGGGAAGCTTATTCTTATGGAGATGGATATATATATATATATATATATATATATATATATATATATATATATATATCTATATATATATATATAGTGGACTCTCTATCGTTCACTGTAATTTTGTTTCTTATCATTTTTCTGTTACACTAATATTTACAGAAATATTTACAGTTAAAGACTGAAAGTTAAAATTCTAAATATCCGTGTTCACATTAGAGTTTGAGAAAAATGATCAGGTAATGAATTGTAGCAAACTTGATTTTCTAAAACTTTACTCCTTATACATTTTTCTACTATTCTAATATTAAGAGACATATTTTATATTTTGTGTTTGACACAAATACATGAAATATATTTATTGTAAACAACTTTTAAAAAAAATTCAACCGACTTCAAAAAACACAAAAAGTCTATATTACTACATTAAAAAACTAAAAATAACAATTAACAGATTTAATCCAAAAGACAATTCTTGCCCAAACCTCTTACGTATAATTTAATATATGTAAATATACAAGATATATTATGTTTGATCACGACTATCACGCTTAATAATATTGGTCGTAGGCATGAATGTTTGGAAATGTGTTCATAAAATTTGGCCATTTCCACATGTCCGCTTGTCTATCTGTGAACACGATAACTCAAGAACGAAAGATTTCGCCCATTAACGAACTCAAGTTCGTTAATGGGCGAAATCGGACTATATTTGGGCAAAACTGCTTATCTTTGAAGCCATTGTAAAATGTTTCCCTTTGATCGAGGGGGGGGGGGGGTATATATACATCTTATACATCTTTTTTATATATCATCTTTGAAACCGTAAGAGATAGAAAAAAAAATTGTTAACAAAAAATCTTTTTTTTAAATAAACAAGTTTTGTTTGCAAATGATTTTCATAAACTCAATAGTTTTCTCATAATTTGTGATTATATGTTCCTCGGAAAGAATTGTTAACATTTCGAAGACGCAGAATTGTAAACAATTTAATTATTGATATACAACTCAGTATATACTGGGTATTCAAACATGTAAGTCAGTTAGTTGTTACATTACTTAACAGTCGAACATAGAACCTCCTTTTTCTATTTTTGGAGTTGGTTAAAATTTGTGTTGATTTTGTCATCTCCACAGAAACTCTGCTTCTATAAGATTATAGAAGGACTATAAAATTATTCTATTAAAATTTTGTTTAAATTTTGAAATGTCAATTTTGATTGTCGTTTCCATATAAACTATAATCGTAATATATTGTTTTATTTTTGCTATTAATAAATTTAATTTTTGCAAATACTAAAGTCATATCAGATATTATATTACATTTTGATCTAAGGAAATTAAAATGAGCAATTTTTCGGTTATTAAAATGAGCAATTCGATAAAGTCAAACTAGAATAGCTTTATGACTACAGTTGTCGCGGTATCTTGGCTCTCATTAGCCTTCAAAACGTGCGCTGTCGAACCTACAACAGATTCCGATACTCGACACAAAAAGAAAACACGAATATTAGTAAAATTTTCTGAAATATATTTCAATTTGGACAACACGAACTTTTTTGAAGAAAAATTAAATAAAACAAAAATTTTATGACATTCAAACCTGACTTTTTTTGCTTTCAAAAAAAAAAAAGATTTTTAATTTAATTTTTTTCATCAATTTTTAATATATACCTTTGATTATTTGAATCCAACAATGGTTTACTTTCAATTGAACAACGTCAAATTTAAAGTGACTTAATCGAACCATCGGTTTTTTTAAACTGAATATTAGTAGAACAAACTTGATAATAATCGAACAACTGTCAACTTTAGACTGATCTTAATTGGTACAATGTCAATTTTGAACTCCATTTTTTAAATATTGCAACTTTTAATTATGTGTTGAGGTTTTTTTTTTTTTTTTGCGGCAGGGAGGTGGGAAATGCATTGACGCACTGAGTGTGGGACTCCTGGCAAACAGCCAGACTACCCACTAAAACCCACCCCCCTTCTTGGGGCTTCGAGAACCAGCTCATTAGCCCCCGCAGGTTAAAAAATAACAAAAACAAAACTTAACAAATAACAAAATATCACAACACTACCTAGTCAAATGAATTGACTAGGTAGGAAAAAAAATAACCAAAAATAAAATATATAAAAAAATAACAACAAAATATAAACAACAAAAACAACTACAACAAATAACAACGTTGCAGTGTAGGTGTAAAAGGCCTTCACTGCAACAAATAAAAATACTTAAAAAACTAGATAACAATATTTAAAAAAAATTTAAAACTTAATAACTAGATAACAATAAAAACTATTAAAAACTAAAAAATATAACAACGTGTAATAGTGTGGGTGTAAAGAGCCCACACTATTACAATAAAAACAATAAAACCTAAATACTAAGTGTAATAAAATGTGATATTGTGGGTGTAAAGGGCCCACAATATCACAGATAAAATCAATAAATAGTCTAAAATCACAAAACATTTAAAAACAAGATAAAACTCTACGAGGCTGTAAGTAAAACACATAAAAGAGACGACTTTTTAAAAACAAGAGATGTTTCCCCTAGAGTCTCCGTAGAAGGTGAGATTAATTTAAAAATGTAATCATCAGTCTTCACGGAGCTCGCATTATACGATAATGCACGTGCTACATTTTTTCGAAGCCGTAGTCTTTGCCGTAAAGGTTCAAAGACTACACACTCCTCAACAATATGCCTCACGGTTTGCACTGTCCTGCAAACAGTGCACCTTGGCTGATCCTCACCGCAGAGAAGATATGCATGCGAGATTTGAGTGTGGCCTATTCGCAAACGCGTAAGGGCCACACTCTCTCTACGGCTCAGATTTACAGGTGCCGGCATCTTATTGATGCTTGGCTTGACCTGTTTGAGCTTTTCCGTGAGGTTGTTCCACTCACGCTGCCATTTTTCATGAATTTTGAAACGTATGCACACTTTCAGGTCCTCTGGGCGTATGGGAATTAGATCCAGGTGGTCTGAATCAGCCGCGACCCGCGCAGCTTCATCAGCCACCTCATTCCCATGTATACCCACGTGCCCAGGCGTTCATACAAAAACGATGGACATGTGCTGGAGCACGTGGAGTATCGCCTGGATGTTTTGCACCAGAGGGTCCCTTGAAAGCGTGCACATTAGTGCTTGCAGCGCGCTCAACGAGTCAGAACAAATGAGGAATGTATTATGAAGGTTCGAAAACTCTTCACAATATCGCAGGGCTTGCAAAATTGCATATAATTCAGCAGTGTATACGGATGCCTGTGGGGAGAGCGACCAAGTGTGTGAGCTATTGCCAATGGCAATAGCGCTCCCCACACCAGAAATGGTTTTAGATCCATCCGTATACACGCACAGAGAGTCATTGTATTCGCTAATAATTTGCTGAAAGCAGGTCCGATAGTACTGGGAACTGGTCTCATCTTTACGGAGACCAGCCAGGTCAAAGCGGCACCTTACCTTTGGGATCAGCCAAGGAGGTACTTCCTGAAAACTATAGGGAAGTACCTTAGCGAATTCTAGATTAAGACTCTCTAAAAGCTCCTGCGTTCGAACGGCCAGAGGTCTGGTGACCGTGGCACGTCTCTCATAGAGTCTCCTCAGAAATCTGGACTTTCTGAAGAGAGCCGGGAAGTTAACATGATTGGGTTTAGCCCATACCCCCGCGACATAATTGAGGAGCAGGCGCTCACGCCTCAACCTCAATGGGGGCAATCCCGACTCTACACATAGACTCATAGAGGGACTCGTTCGAAAGGCTCCTGTAGCAAGTCTAATGTCTGCGTGGTGAATAGGATCTAGGATTTTGAGCGATGACGTCCGGGCGGAGGAGAATACTACACAGCCATAATCCATCCTGGGCAGAACCAGCGATGAATAGACCCGCAGTAGCATCTCCCGGTCCTCACCCTACGATGTACCAGCCAATCCCTTAAGCACATTCATTGCCTTGCGACAACTCGCTGCCAGGGATTGGAGGTGTAGACGCCACGTTAGTTTCTTGTCAAAGACAAGTCCCAGAAACCTAATAAAGTCGGCACATCCAAGGCGGGTACCCTTTAAGTAAAGGATCGGATCAGGGTGTGCCTTGCGTTTTCTACAGAAATGGACCACATGAGTTTTAATTGTGGAGAACCGAAAACCAACACTTTCTGCAGAATGCACCACTTTGTTGATGCCCTGCTGGAGTCTCGTTTCAATTGTATCCATTGATGGAGCTCCATAGAAAATTGTCATCAACATACAGACATTGACGAATCGGGGCTGAAGCTGCGATGTGATTGACCGCTATAGCAAAAAGGGTGACACTAAGCGTCGAGCCCTGGGGAACACCATTCTCCTGGGAATAGATCCCAGAGTCAGTGCCACCCACCCGGACACGAAATTTGCGGTCACCGTAGTTCATCCAGTAGTTCTTGCATTGTAAAATCGTTGTTATACTGGAGGGATTCATCTGAGAAAAAATCAAGATCATCATGTTGTTCGTGATGCATCTTGATCCGCAGGAAATCCGGGTCATAATTTTGGGAGCTGCAGACGCGCTCGAAATGCTCCGCTAAACACTCAGCGATTTCGGCACGCTGCGTTACGACTCGGCCATCCAAATTGAGGAGGGCAGGCGCAGGTGATGAGGAAAATTTCCCCGAAATTGCCTTCACCCTCCTCCATACCTCCGAAGATGGTGTGGAGGTATGATGGCCGAAACATATTGCTCCCAAGATAGCCTTTTCTGTTCTCGAATAGTTCTTGTTGCTATAGATCTCTTTCTTTTAAAGGCTATCAAATTTTCCTGCGTGGGGCGTCTTTTCAATTTGTTAAACGCCCTCTTTTTCTCTGCAACCGCTACTCTCACGACATCATTCCACCAGGGAACTTTTCTCTTAGGTGGAATGCCGGAAGACTTACTTATAGCGTGTGTAGCTGCTTCAATGACTTTGGAGGTTATTTTGCACACATCCTCTTCTACGTCTCCCCCCAACGTGGGAACTTGAAAACTTTCCATGAAAGTGTCCCAGTTGGCTCGACAAAGACGCCATCTCGGCGAAGTAGGATGTGGACACATCGGTGAGTTATGAGCAATTTTGATGGGTAGATGGTCACTCCCACAAGGATCAGGGAGTACCATCCATTCCAGTCGATGAGCCAGAGCCGGTGAGCATAGTGTCAGATCAATTGCTGACATCTCACCAGTTCTGGCGTTCAATCGTGTTTTCTCACCAGTATTTAAAAGAAACGTGTTTGACTCATCCAAAAAACTTTCGATGAGTCTCCCACGTGCGTCTCTATGCTCACAGCCCCACAATTGACTGTGAGCGTTAAAATCACCTAGCATCAGAAATGGTTGTCGAAGTTGCAAGGTTAAACGGGCCAGATCTTCGATACTCCAATCGAAGTCCGCCAGATATATGGTGCATACTGTGAGTTCGAGCGTTCCGTATATTCTTACAGCTATAGCTTGTAGGGGGGTGGCAAGGCGAAGGGCTTGGTAAGATAGGCCCCGCCTTAATAATATTGCGACACCTCCCCTTGCTCGAACATCTGGCAGAACATCTAGCCGGCGGATGGTATAACCCTTCAGGATATATGTCTCCGCCGGTCTAAGATGTGTTTCTTGTATACATACACACAAAGGTGTATGCTCTGCCAGAAGCATGTTTACTCACAGTAGCGTTGTTTAATACCATTGCAATTCCACTGTAATATATTAACCATTTCTATTGGCTAGGATGGGTTGCCCCAGGAAGTTGTGGGATCACTTCCTGGGTTTCCCCTTCGGCCAGCCTCGTTTATCCCTCCTAGTCGTCTCCTTGTCAGAGAATGAGACGGAATCGGAATCCGTCTCCGACGTCTTCTTGTAGGAGACGACGACCCTTTTTTCTCGATCTGGGAGGCTACTCGAGCGCAGCTTGTGCGCTGGGCTGCCTCCCGGCGATGTTGAAGCCGGAGGCCTGAACGTCTCCGACTTCGGTGAGCTCAGCTCCGCCTGCAGAGCTGGCTCACCCCGTGATGAAGATGGAGGTGGAGTCTTTTCACGATCCACCTCCATCCTTTTCTCTTCTGAGGTGGGCTTAGTGGTTGCCACCTCCGAAACTTTCATGTCAGTCTTCAGGGTCTCTCTCTTACGTTTGGTTGTAGTTTTGGGAGGAACCTGAATAGGCCCCTCCGGAGAAGTTTTTATAATTTTTACTGGCCTTGCTGACGCTTGGCCTTCACTTTTTTTATTTAAAAACTCGCTGATGATTTTCATCATCAGCGGAGCAAGCTCTTTAGCCAGAGCTGAAGCGTCAGCTGAAGGGGCAGGAGTACCTGTGCATAGGAGACGGGCATAGGAGACGGCAGGCTGATTGCGAGGGCCAGAGCCCATCACCCTCCTGCGCGCCTCAGGATAAGTGAGCTTATCCAGAACTCTCACTTTCTGGATAGCCATTTTCTCTTTGTGTTTGGGGCAGTTCCTCGACTTTGCCGAGTGACTACCCCCACAATTTACACATATAATTGGCTCATTGCACGGTCTTCCTTCGTGCAATGGCTCCCCGCATACACAAATTTGAGGCCTTTCACACCTTCCTGCCGTGTGCCCGTATTTCTGACACCGATAGCATCGCATCGGTGCCGGAATGTACGGACGCACGGGTATTTTCTTATAATCAATTTTGCTGAAGGTAAGTTGGAGAAGACGTGAGTCTTTCAACTCACCATCCTGCCTCCACTTTATCCTTCGGGCCTCAATCACTCCCTGATTGAGGCCAAATTCTCGACTATGTCTTCGATGGAGCAAATCATGAGGTCTCTGCAAAAAATCACCCCTTGGGAACTATTTAAAGTTCCATGGGGCGATACTTCCACCTCATGATCACCTAACATCTTCAGACAAAGAAGCTTTTCGTTTGTGGCTTTGTCGCCGAAAGTCTCGACCAACAACCCATTATTTACTTTTTTAACGTCTTTAAGACGTCCAACAGCCTCGTACAATTTTCTCGATATTAAAAAAGGGCTTACCGACTTAAAGTCGCTAGACTCACCCTTTCTCTTAATCAAAAAATACCTAACAACACATTGCCTTTGGGAACCTGGAAGCAATGCCAAGTTCCCGCGGAATTTCCTTTTATCTTTAGGGGGTTTGGTCCCCCCGACGTTTCGGATATAACCGGGACGCCGCCCGGGCCTCCTTTTACGGAAGGTGGTATTTCCTTTGGTTTTTGGGAACAGTTCTTTTCCATAAACTTATAAAATTACCAGCCATCGTGTGTAAAGGGGCGGGCTGGAATAGCCGGGAACGGGTATACCCTCGGACTTAAATAGCCCTACCCCAGTACTCTGGGGCCCGACCTCCACTTTACCAGTCCCGGAATACGCGGACGGACTGGAACTCGCCCGAAGCAATGCAGATTCCGACCTCTGCATCCATTGCACACTATCCTACCAAGGACCGACGTGGCTGGTGGCTAAGCCCCGCGCACCCTGCCTCGGCAGAGCAAGCTCACATCAGATCTCGGAGAAACCGAGGCCCCATCCTCAGCTCCCCTTGACCACTCCCAGCAGGGATCCACGGGACCGCCAGTTAAAGACAATGTCGGCCAGATGACATGGCCGACAAGTAATGCTGAGACAGTGCACGAACATCGCACACCGAAACCAACGATGACGATGATGACAGCGCACGACATCCGCACACTGATCCCAACGTTGAGAGTTTTGGATCCGTTAGCTTCCCCTCCTGCTGGCTTGCAGGCTAGGTACTAGGCCCTCCCACCACGACAAGGTGGACCCACGGGAGGGTGTTGAGGTTTTAAAAAATTATTTAAATAATTTTCAACACAACACAGTGCTTAACGTTTCTCGCATGAATTCTTACCTAACTCTTACAAAATAAAATCGAGACTCATATTTATATTTTATTAATAAAATTGTTCTAACAGAACCAAATTAATTATTACTTATACAATTGGCCCCTTTTATTTGTCAAACGAACTCAATTAGACAATTAAACATTCAATATATTTAGAAACACAAATCAGAGGTCTCTTGGCAACATATTAAAACCAATTTAAATAGAAAACATGACTAATAAATATGTAGCTTGTATGTATGTAGTTCGTTAGCATAAGTGACTACAATAGGTATTATGTTAAATACTTGTAGAGAAGGTCTTTATTTAAAACACTGTACTTACTAATTAAATATATTTTATTTTCAATTTAGACAGTTTATACGACTATCATTCTTTGAAATACATTTCACGGATCATGTAACATGCAACTTTATTTCTAAGATGTCTTTATATGTGGCATTCGACTATTTTTCTTAGCTATCTCCAAGCCCGTTTTTTACACGTGAAAGTTTTCAAGCGCATTAAAAATAGTGGATATAATACGAAAACTTGTATCAAAACTTTCACTTGTAAAACATCCCTAATGTACTACTTAGATAGATAGATTGTAGAGGCTGCCCTGCACGGGTTACACTTCGACCATAATGCCCATTGTGATGCCTAAGAATGTGAGGTTGCCAGTGAAGTGGAAGGAATTTTTGTGTATAGACTAGGAATTGGTAGAATATGCGGCATCAGTCGAATATGATAGGAAATATGTCGATATTCATCTGGAAATCATCTGGTTCGTGAAAGAAACTGCAGAAAACCTTCTGAAGCATAGCCGGTTATGCCGTTCTTGTCGATACGCCAACAGTTTAGTCAATTAACCGCCCTTTTTTTTCTTAATAATTGACAAACTGCCGATGTCGGGTTTCGATCCCATAACCTCCCAGTTTCCAAGTAGGCATACTGCGCAGACATAATGCCTCAGACCGGTCGGCCTCTTGGACTGGTAATGTACTACTTAGTGTTGACTAGATCAAACTTTAGAGCTACTATACCTAGATCATATTACTTACCTTTATTAATTTCAGAAAACCAAACGTCTCTACCAGTGATTGCTCGTTTAATTTGGAAAGAATGTATCGTTCAATGTGGAAAAAAGTAAGTTGATTGAAAAATACAGCATTTAAAACAGTCAAGTTCGAAATCTAGGTAGACATCAAAATCGAAATTTTTTTAATAACCAAAACGGTTTTATTAGTATATTATGTAGATGCTACATACAAATTTTTTTGAATGAATGAAACTTTTCCCAGAAGACATTTTATATCGAAAAAGATATTTAAATTATATATTTATTTTTGATATCTTTTAGGTAGGTTAGGATTTAGGTACCATATTTTTGTATCTTGAAACATCCTCTATTATAATATCGACAATTATGCAACAATCCTTATAGTAAACCCTTGAAATAAACAGTATATATAATATGGTAAAACACATGTGTGAACTATTTTCTAATTGTTCATTCCCTTCATTTTTTATTGTTCTCTTGTAGAAACAATTTAAATATTACAACATATGTGAAATAAATTGTCTAAGAGGATTAAAAAGAAATGAAAATTGATCTTATTTAATGTACTCAAGTTGTCAGAAGCTTTTAATATTATTACTTAAACGGATTTTTTTTTTACATAAATAATTGAAAAGATATCCTAAAATGACTAATAAAGTTCAACAAAATATAAATGATCATTGTGAAAAAGATGCCCTCAACAAAAACATCTTATGTCGTATCCGAAATAATTTTGATAACGCAATTTTGATTTCTATTCATTTTCAAGACTTTGTATTAGTTTAAAAATTGAAAGAAACTAAATTCTCGCGAATTTTCTCAGAGATAAAGAATATAAATATCACAACTTGCAACAATGCCGACAGTAGTATATGCAGTATTATCAAGTACTACAGCATTAAAATTTAAAATATTTTCGGGAATATTAGAGTTATAGAAAATATGACTATGTGACAAGTTGTATTAAAATTTATTTTCTTCGATTATTGTACTAATCATATGTTTTCCATTTAACCCATATTAAGGGTGATATTCCACATTTTGTGTTTCCTTCTCCCTCTAAACTTCCTTTTTCCGTGACTGGTTTTGCCCATTGAAGAACATGGTTATTAACAATTATTTAATTTGTATTTTTAATTTGTTATTTTTAATTCTAGAATGACTCTATTAGGTGAGATGCCATTAAATTTGTGTTGATACTGAGACTCGCAAATGTCATAACAAAGAAAAGTCTAAAGATTATTAAAATAATCAAAGAGAACTCTAGGTTTTTTGAAATTACATTTCAAATTTTGCCCCTATTCCTAGAACATTTGTTTGTATTTTATAAATACGTATTTCGACTACAATGTAGTCATCATCAGTATGAATTAGTCAATCGTAACTATCTCTGGGATATGGATTCAGAGATATGTTGCTTGTTGCTAATTTAATCGTGAGACACGCACCAAATTAGCAATAAGCAACATATCTCTGAATCCATATCCCAGAGATAGTTATGATTAGCTAATTCATACTGATGATGACTACATTGTAGTTGAAATACGTATTTATAAAATACAAACAAATGTTCTAGGAATAGGGGCAAAATTTAAAATGTCAAGAAAAGTCTGCATTCCCTCCGTAAGCTGCAATTAAATTATGCGTGCTGTGCAATGACAACGTAATTTTATTTCTGATTTAAGTTTAACATCAACATTAAATAGAAAATCTGGTAAGAAAACAAACGGTATCAGTTCTTGCGCATCAGCTATCTGGATATCTACGTTCGGTTTTTAGATTTGGCCTACCTAAATTGAAGTTTATATGTATTAGTTTGGATTAACCTTTCCGCGTTTAATGACCGAATTCGAACTGTTATTTTTATATACCCGGTATACATAATATACCATAGTATATTAATTTTAGTATACGGTAACTCAAAAACTCAACTAAATACTCGATAACTCAAAAATGAAAAGAGATAACAAGATGAAATTTTGTATATATGTTCTAGAACTAAAAAGTAGAGTCAAATAGGTTAATTGGTAAAATCGCAGCATGTATTTCCCCTTGGGGAAACATATATATATATATTATTTGAAACCATAAGAAACAGAAAACAAATTTATACCGAAAAATCTTTTTATCTTTAAAATAAACATTTTTTGTTAGAAACATTTTTTCATATCGTTTTCGCAATAAAAATGTCCGTCATTGAAACTGTAAGGTAGAAAAAATATTCAAAAAGAAAAAATGTTCCTGTTTTAAAAATAAACATGTTTTGTTTGAATATTTTGTCATAATCTCAGTATATACTGGATAAGCAATTAACTCAGTGAGTTGTTATTTTTAATTGTTATTATCATGTTTACTACATAGTAAAACTTCAAAGTACATAAAAAATTTTGTGTATAATTTTTCGATTGATTGTTGGTTTTGTTCTGAAAGTTGGTGGTTACATCTAAATTATAAGAATCGAATTATGCGGCGCTTTTCTTTCCACATACGCTACACTCACAAAGTAATGTCTAAAAATAATATATTTTGTATTTGGAAATCATGAAGCAATCACGAAGTGAGCGGGTGAAAACTCCACTTTGATTTTCGCCAATCTATAACATCAATCTACAACAATACCCCACTATGTATGGTAGCCTGTGTACGAAGGTGAAATAGTTTTCATACAGAAAAGAATGAATTGATATCGTCACTATTTCATTTTTTTTGTTCGTGTTCTTTATGGATTAAATCGTCTTCTTGTGAAAATATTTTCGTATATTTGACAAGGTGTAACATCTACAATAATGCAATATGCTATAGATTTTATATCCCATGGGAGTAAATATAGAGATTTGGTCGCATATGTGTACTCACTCCTAATATGTCGAAATCTATACCAATAACATTCACATGTATGTATATTTATTTTATGTAAGAACTCTATTTGTTTCAAGTCTTCAATTGAATAATACAGAAACATTTGCAATGTAATTGTATGTTGATCAGTTTAATTAAAACATGGTATTAAATTTATTAATTATAGCAATATAAGAAAGGGTGTCTGCAAGAAAATATACAATTACTTTTATATATTACTGTTGCATTTTTCTAAGGGCCTACTTATAATCAGCCTGTATAACCAATCACAGTTCTCACGTCTATTCACAAATAAAAGATACACTAAATAAAAAAAATTTTGCCAAATGGAAACCCGACTTCAAAAATCAAATATTCTAAAACAAAAAATGCACGAAAAAGTAAAAAAATAATTGCATGTTCTTGTGCCAATTTTAGTTCACCTAAGCAAGAATTTTTAAATATATATGTACAATTATTGTTATTTTTGGAGTCGGTGTCAACATAGAGAAATTCACATTAAATTTGGACACCGCCTCCAAAAATAACAATAATTGTACATATATATTTAAAAACTCTTGCTTAGGTGAACTAAAATTGGTACAAGAATATGCAATTATTTTTTTACTTTTTAGTGAATTTTTTGTTTTAGAATATTTGATTTTTGAAGTCGGGTTTCCATTTTGTCAAAAGTTCTATAACTGATTTTATTTGTCTAAATATGGGTAGACCTACTAAACGACCAACTAATTTTTAATGCATTTTTTTATAACACACTTTTTTTTATCCGTTTTTTTTTTTTTAATTTTTAGTGCATTTTTCATAATAGATTTTCAATTGTTTTTACAAGCATTTTTTTTTTTTTTTAATTTTTTTTTTTGGGGTCGGTTTTTTTTTGTAAAAAGTATTTTTAAAAGTCGGTTTTTAAAAAAATTTTCTTATTTTCCCATTATGAATGAGTATATTCTTTAAAAAAAAAAAATTTCGCAGAAATCGGTTATCACATATAAAATGAGGGTTTTCCTCGATTTCCAGGGGATCACTTCATCAGTATGCGATTTGGTGACAATGGGACCAATCGGAAATCAAACTCTTTAAAACAAAAATTCATAATCGGTTAATAAATAACGGAGTTCTGAGGTAACAAACATAAAAATAAAAAAAAATACAGACGAATTGAGAACCATCCTCCTTTTTGAAGTCGGGTTAAATACAGATTCAAATTGGTTAACGAATTTATGTATATCACCTCCACTTACCTCTTAATCGTATTCTGAAATCTATAACGTATTGATAATTTAAAATAATGGTTTTTCCTAAAATACAAAAAACTTTTCTTGTTACAATCATATATTCTTACTCCATGCGTTATCGACTCCATGCGTTCCATTTCAGACTATGTAATTTTATATTTTGTATCAGATTAAACTGTTGTCGTAATAAAATTTAAGAATAGGATGGGAGCGGCGAATCTAAGTTTGAATTTAGATTTTCGTACAATAATCATGAAGTCGATCTCTCGTCGTTAAAACCAGGCCAAATTAAAGACGCTTTGCTTCGACCTGGGAGGTTGATTCAATTCCCAACGGTGGCAATTTATCAATTAAATTAATTAATAATATATGTTTTTTGCATAAGTCACCTTCTAGAGTTACGGAGGCAGTAAATTTTAACACATTATTCAGAAATAGGTGTTCAATACTGGTATGGGCATATCATGAGACGTAATGAAGATCGTCTGACGAGAACTGCTACTACTACTCGCCGTTAAATATAAAGGTTCCCTGAAAGTTAAAAAATCCATTTGTGTATCTTCCTATTATTCTGTCCCGAATCTTTTTCATGCCTTTGGGGGATCTTCTTTTTGCCACTCTAGGCATTGCTGAATCTTTTCTGGCTGTAAATCTACCGTTTTCATATTCTTATAAATAATTCCAATACAGATCGCCAGCGATCGACTTTGGCCTCGTTTTAGCAGTATTATGGTCATAGCAGTTCTCGTCAGATGATCTTCATTATGTCTCACGATATGCCCATACCAGTATTGAAAAAACCTATTTTTGTATAATGTATTAAAATTTACTCACGCTCTAACTTTAGAATAGTTGACTTATGTAAAAAAGAAAAGACAATATTTATTCAAAAGCCAATTTAATTTATTTCGGAAAATGAGCATATCAAGATTACCACTTTCGATCTATTAAAAATAAAGACTGACTTTGATAAAATAAGAATTAATTTGTTACCTTGTCGACAAACATTCCTTATTATCATAGGTTTTCAAGTATTTACAAAAAAAATCTACTTGGAAATACTTTTAAGAAAGTGGAGTGCTTAACCTTTGAAATATCGATTTGTAAAGGCATTAATTATTAGTAATTCTAACCTAGATCAAATCAAGATTTAATGCATAATATCGTAAAAGTATGTAGTCGTAATACAATAATTTTTATCTTTATGTTGAATCATAATATATAGTGACTTTATGCATCAGACAAAGGTGTACTAAATATAACTGACCTTTGTACCAAACGTTATGTTGATTAGTGCCTCTACTGAATGATATCATCCCAAATATCGGTACCGATGTACTTAAAAGATACTCCATTTATTCGATTGTACTATATTCTATATTCAGATTGTCATTAGTGACAAGATGCTTATGATTTAGAAAGATGCTCCCATTAAAACAAACGATTTTGGTACTTTTTATTTTTGTTGTAGTATATTGCTTCATTCAGATGAATGAAGAGTTAAGGAGTGTTAGTAAAGTGTAGAATTAGTGCACCTAAAATATAGAAGACATTTTCTCCAAATTCCAACAAATTTTACTGAAACAAACTTTTGGCAGAAATTCCATCTCTATTGAAAGGACCAAAATTGATTTTTCGGGTTTTTCGAATTGTTTCAAAAACTCAGCTCTAACGATTATGCACTAATTTTGAGCTATGTATCAACCCGCTTCAAAGATTTAGAAAATATAACTTTGAAGCAGCAGAAGAAGAAAAGATTGTGGGCTTAGTTTCCACCAATACAGAATATAATTTGTTTAAAATTTTAAGAGTTTTAGAATCTGAAAAAAGTTTCATCTGAACCATCAGAAACAGTGATGTCGCGAAAGACGAAAAAAACGAGATGAGATGATAATAAGACAGCGACAGAAGAGACGAAAATTATAATCCTGACTTTCGATAAATATTTGAGAGACAGATAGTACTCCCCTTCAATCTCAATAGATTTTTTATCTGTAAAAATGTACTAGTCACAAAACACCAAATCGTCTTGGGTGGTAACAATTTAATTTTTTCTATAATTTTGATTGTTTAAAATAAAATATAAAATATTATTAAATTCTTATTTTTTTAAGAAAATCTTCAAATCGTTTAAGCGAGACGAGGCGAGACGATAGAAAACAAGAGACACGCTAATTTCGTCTCGCCTCGTTTCACGGCATCATCAGGTATGTAATACTCCTATACGAACAGTCTCTATAAGTTGTTGCTGTTCCGACAAAGTGAGACAGATAGTGTCTCATGCTCTCTATCCTCCGAGTGACCAATTCTTTTCGGTACATTTTAGAGTATTTCCAGTCATGTGCAGCATGGACAATGTGTCTCGGAGGAGAGAGAGAATAAATATAGTTCGCACCGTAATGTTGGGACATGTTTTCCTATACCAACTGTCCATATAGGAGTATTATAAATATGGGCAGCACTAGTCACAAAACCACTAATTGTTTATGTTGAGAGGTATTTCAACATACAAATTCTGTCTCTAGATATTATGATGAATTCAATGAACTTTCTTCATTTAAATAAAAAGAATACAAATTTGTTTGATGAAATAAATTCTGTTTAATGTTTTGTTCTTATTTAAATGTATTATTATGTAGATTTATTCTTTTAAAAACATTTATTCTTGTTTGTTATTTTATTTTTTATAAATAAAAATTTTTAAATAATTTGTTTTGACTATTATATTTAGAATTTATAATCATTGTATTTATTTTTAAGTGGTAATGCTCCTGAAGAAAGTAAATTTGTTTGTCCAACATAATAATATATGTCATCGTTTTATCATTCTAGTTCTTCCAGCGAATTTCAGTAGATGTTAATCAATTTGAACAAATTTACTTATAAGATACACTCATCGATTTTTTTAATCAATTATTATGATGAAATAAAAAATTGAAAAATATTATGAAAAATGTCTGCGAACCAATGAAGAATATCATTGATTATAAATATGTGTAATAAGTTTTTTTAGCATTCTTCTCTTTTGCGGAAATATAAAGGGTTTGGCACATTTTATAAGTCTATGAAAGTAGAACAATACATAATCCTATTTAATTGTTTTTTTGTAAACTTACGTCAATCCATCCAATGTTAGTATGATTGCCCTTTTGCTTATTATACTTACGGAGGTAACTAGCGTTTACTTACTTTGCCATTTAAGTAATATGCCTGAACATAGGTAACATTCGTTGATATCAAATGCTTAATATGAAAAATCGCAAAAAATACGATGGAAATTGAACCCACTACGTCAGGCATTCTACAACAACGTTCTGTGCTACTGAGCTACGAGATGTTGGTAACTCACCTTCGTTAGTATAATATAACTAAGAGACAGATTACCTCTGCTCTAAACGAATGGGCGGATAGGTCTATGAATGGGAAATGGAAGGATACAGCAGGCTACAGGCAGGCCAAAGAAATGATAGTTGGATAATGCCATGAGGTCAACCAGGCTCATTGGCAAAAACCGAAGATATAAATCCTCTGGTTGGGGTGCTTACCGATCACTACAGGCTTAAGAGGCATCTATCTCTCATGAGATTGGATAAGTGAGATTGGATTGGTTAATGCGATCTGTCCGGACTGTAATGGGGCGGATTATACCCCCTTCCATCTTGTGGCAGAATATCCTTTCAGAGCCAGTATGAGGTATCTAGTCTTCAGCTCAACCGAATTGGTCGTATCTTAGATAAAACACTAAAGTGAAGCTCTCATTTTTTCTTTATTACTTTTAGCAAATATGACACACTAATAAAATAATAAAATAATTTTGATAAAATAAAATCGATATTGAAAAAAAAATGCAAACTAAAATTTTTCTAGTTCACAAGACTCACCTTATATAAACTTCGACTTAATCAAGGACTATTAAAAAAACCATTAGCTAATGTAGAAATAAACTATTTTTAAATTAAATGATTTTAATTTAAAAATAGATATTTAAATAATTAGTCAAATCAATGAATTGTAATCTGTTGTAATCTGTTGTAATAATGTTGTAATCTGTAAATGACATTATAAACAAAAATACTTTTTTTATAATAATTAGCTGAATAATTGAATTGACATTCTGTTGTAATCTGTGAATGACATTTGTTTTTTGTTTATAACAGTCAGGTAACAGAACCATAATTATGTTTCTATTACGCCGAAGGATTCTAGGAATGAATGCAGTTTTTTTTTTATAATGCATTTAACAAACTAATTTTACTTTTAAAAAGAATACAAAAATGCGTAGGTAATTAGCTTGGAACACAACAATTTGCTATACGTTTGAATAATCATCAACCGTATTAAATGTAAATAAAATTTATGTTAACAAACAAAAAACTTAAGTAACAAAATTTCGAAAAACATATCTATACTCATACAAAAATTCTTTGTATGTATATTTGTTCCGATTTAACTTAAAAACAATTTGACGGATTGTGATAAAAACTCGTTTAAAAGTTATTTATAATTCAGTGGTGCTCCATAGGCTATGTTTCATTTAATTTTTTTTCTTAAACTTCAAATTAATTAATTCATTTTTATTTACATATACGGTACGTTAATTTTTGGGGTATTTCACCTAGTTTTTAAATAATTTTTGCAATTTGCATAAATGGATTATATTTTGAGTACGGTGCCGAAATTTTACATTTTTACCTATTTATGCAGATCGTAACATTGAATGTAACACAAGGTCATTTGTTCGATGTCCAAAATCGATGTTGTAGCACGAAAAGAGACAAAAACAGAGTAGTAGAAGTAGGGTATAATTGTAAAATTATTCGATTTTACAATTCAATAGAAAAAACTTGTTATATACTAATCTTATTTCAATGTTAAAATATTTATGATAGAATGTTTGCCGTGAAATTAATGGAATACTGTTACAAAAATATTCATTAACATCTCAGCCAATAGAAGTGGCTATTGTCAGTCAATAAGATAGACTTTTTATACCCGGTATATATCCGACTTTGTATGGTTGAAAATATTAATCGAAGAAAAACATTTTGCTATAAGTGTTCATAAAATTTCCTAATTAGCCCGTTTTCGGATATTCGTTTGTCTGTCCGTCCGTCTGTCAACACTTTAACTGAAAAACGATAAGAGATAACGAGTTGAAGTTTTGTATATGTATTCTAGAGCTAAAAAGTCCAGTTCGTGAATGGGCCCAATCGGATCATATTTGGGCAAATGGGCAAAACAATCCATCTTTTAAACTGTAAAAGATACAACAAAAATTTAAAGACCTTTAAATATACCTTTTTTTTTTTAAAAAAACTTTTGATTTGAAACTATTTTTCATAAACTCAGTATATACCGGCTAATTAAGCAATAAACTCAGTTAGTTGTTACTTTTATTTGTGATAATTCAAGTTAATATACCAGCTACGCTATTTAAAACCATAAGAAGCACGCAGCAACTCACACTTTTTCGGCAACTTAATCTACAGAGAAAAAGAAAGTTTCGCTTGACAAAATAATTTTTTAAATCCCTCGGATCAAGCAAAAAATTTAGTTCAGTGACTCAACATTTCGGTTCAAATTTTTTTTCTACAAATGTCCTGAGTACTATGGACCACAAAAGTTGATGTCAGTTTTTAAATTTTTATAATTGATTTGTACCTTATTGATTCGGTTTTCGAAAAAATGCTTCGGCTAAAAGTTGTAGAATTTAGTAACAATTTTTATTAGAAATTTTTTTTTTAAAAACCGAATGAATAAGGTACATATCAACTATAAAATTGTCATGTACAATATGTTCAAAATCTTCAAAAAGTCTACAATAAAGAAAAATTAAAATCTCTGTGCAGAGATGGACTTACGAAGTGAGATCCCTTTGGTGTTAAACCATATTATAAGCCAATTTTAAAGTGTGTTGTTAGCAAAATTTCTCAATATTTTACATAATATTTGTATGTATTTAAATGAAAACGTTCACTAGGGATTGAGCTAATATTTGCTTACAACGACAAATTTGCACCTTTAAATAAAATTTTTTTTCTCAAAATACTGAGTATTATTTTCGTCTCTTATAATCTATATTATCATTTTATTTATATTGTTTTTCGATAGTTTTTCTATAAATCATTATTGTAATAATCGTGTAATTGAATTGAATTCGTGCTTACAATTTTAAGTTGAGTGTATATATATATATTTATATATATATATATATATATATATATATATATATATATATATATATATATGTCGTTTATATATGTGGTTAGTTTCATGTCTTTTCTATTAAAGTGGTGTATTATACAGGGCGTTGATTACATCTCTGAATATACGAATGACTGTGAAGCATGTTTTGGACAATAAAATAAAAACCAAGTGAGTATAGAAAATATTACGTGAAGTTAAGCGTTCAAGAGTTAATTTCAAAAACAAACAAAACAAATGACAAAACAAAATCTTGAGAATATGCAATGCACACATATTCTTTATTCCTGCTTCAAATATTCATTGTATTATATAGTTATTTAATTAACGATTTTCGACATATTATGCAAAATGCGATATGGAAGGATTTTTTACTGTAATTTCAGTCTTATATATCAACACATAATACACGAAATTAGTACACAGCCTTACCTGAAACTACCTCTCTATTTAAATAAAACTTATAAGCCAAATAAGAACAATGGAATCTCTTTATACTTTATCTACTTTATATTAAACGTAATTCACGTAATGGGACCAATCACAATTACGTGATATATGTAACAGGCGTGAGTCGGAAATGTTAACGCATTTTCTACTAATCTGCCAAATATTTTATTCGATTTGGAAGAAATATTTAAATAAATTGATAAAACAACGCAACCCCGAGCAATCAACCACATATATTATTATGTAAGTGAAGAAAACTAGAAACTTCATTTTAGATGAATAAAATCTATTTGCACTAAATTTTCTTTAAAATTTATACTGCACATTTATGTGGAAACGTATTGTTGTTATGCCGTATTTTGGCTCCTCAATATTATTGTGAATTGTTGATTAAGTCTGTTTATAGATCGTTAAATGCTACTTTATTATTACTCGCTTTTCACATTATTGTTTATGTATATTATCTATTTAGTATTATTATTTTTCTGTACTCATATTTGTTATTTTGTCGTATATTATTATAAATCTAAAATGTATCAACTACTTGTAAGTTTCATTGCAAATACATAATATTATTATTATTATTGTTATTTTTCGCCTTGTTTGATAAATGAAGTTTGAAAAATTTTGAAGATTATTTAGCTTGTAAATCCCTTTTATTTCACTAATTTATCATTTTTACTATATCTCCCTCACAAAAAAAAAATATTGCCCACCTCATAGAAAAAACACTATTCGAGAGGAAAATTCAGCACCAATACCGTCATTTGCTTTCAAATTTTTTGCTGTCATCTGGCTTTTGAAGGGTGCTAAAAATTTCTCCCCTTCCTAAAATCAGAAGTACAAATTTCCATTTAATTCAGGCTCATAGCTTAGCTCTACAAAAAAGGAGGTAAACTTGGTAAATTTTGTTAATTATTTGTCGTCCCGTTGGCACACGTTCTACACTCTTGAATCAAATATGTTTAAATATTTATAGAGTCTAGGCTTAGATGGAGGACATTTTTTTACGACCTGGCCGAAATAGAGAGATAGAGAAAGATACATCTTGGGGTCTAAAAAGTATTGCATTTCGACCGGTCCGACGAGTTTCGTTTCTCCCATATGTTGGCAATAGTCAGGAGCTTGTACAAAGATAATGTGGCTGGATGTTTCTTCCTCTTCGCCACACAATCTGCACATAGTGGTCCCGTTAAGGAGTCTCATCGTGTGCAGATACTTCCGCAGGGCATAATTCCTGGTAATGAATCCGGTAACCCTCGGCAGTTGCATCCTGTTCAGCCTCAGTGCAACGAGAGATAGCTTCTTGGTTGCACTCCAAAGCAGTACCTTCCCGAGCTCCTACCGCGTTACTTTTTCCCAGTGATTACGGTGTTTCGCATTTGACCAATCGTTAATCACTTTTTTACATGCAGTCCTTGGAATTCCTAAAATAGGCTCTGAGCCAATGAAGGGTATTCTGACTCCCATCTTTGTTAAGGTATCTGCTTTTTCGTTTCCTTCGAAACCACTATGACCCGCCACCCAGATCAATTGAACATTGTTCCGTTTTCCCAGCTCCAGCAGTTGACCGAAATATATTAATGCAGTTAAAAAAAAGAAGGCTTTAAAAACAAATGAGAGTTTAAAATGGTTTTGGATATCGTTTAAAATAGTCTCATGGCAGATTTATCATACCATCGAAAATGTCGCTGTACTATATTCACAGAATTGTCGATCATAAATAAGCACCGATCAAGTTCCATTTTTCATACCCACTATTGTGAAACTTTCATCTATATTCAAGAAACTATTTTTCTCTTAATACTACTCCTCTTTCACCATATACGCGCCTGTAATCTAATCGAACTGTTATAGGAATAACCGATATATGTAGAGGATATTATTACATACAATGGATGCTCAGCTGGATATTAAATGATATTACCACACATATTCTTGTAATTGAAAAAGTTTATATTGATATTTTATTTTCGCTCATTTTTCTTTCAATTGCTCCAGATATATTTATTGTGTAATTAATTATGGTAATAATTTTTTTTTTAAACTATATCTCTTACATATAAGAAAAAGATGTCTGTTTCGTCTATAAAGATAAGTGTAGAAATAAATATTGTGGTCAATTTAATAAATAAAAAATATCATTCAATGTATTTAATTAGTTTTAAAACATTAATATATATTATTATTATTAAGTTAATATATATTACAGTTGACACTATTGTAGCCCTAATAACATAAAAATGGCTACGTTCACGAAATTTTGGTAATACCATCCATTTATGATACTGTTTACGAGACCCTGACGAATGGAGCGGTGGAAAGTGGTTATTGTTGGGGAGTGGGGGTTCAGAAAAAAGTAAATTCATCGAAAATATAGGTGCTAGGTCTCAAGTTATATGTTTTTTGCATGCAGAACCAAATGATAGCAAAATGTAGAAGATATAACCAACGGTTGATGACAGTGTAATGCTTCCAGTTTCAAAAAAGGCATTACGCAGGAGTTGCGCTGACTTAGCGAATTTCCATAGAATACATAAATCACTCTGTAGTCACAATTTAAGTCTGATCAAAATGAAATGTCGTATCTGATACCACTTCAAGGTATTTTCAAGGCCAATTAATAAATGACATACGCCAAGGGAAAAGGGGGCATAAAGATAGAAGAAAACACAAAATATAAAATATCTCTCTTAATATTGGAACAATCGAAAAATATGTAATGAGTAAAGTTGAAGAAAATCAAGTTTGCTACAATTCATCACCTTATCATTTTTCTCAAACTCTAATGTGTGAACATATTTGTGTGAGATATTTAGAATTTTGACATTCAATCTTTAATTGTAAATATTTCAGTAAATATTAGTGTAACAGAAAAATGATAAAAACAAAATTACAGTAAAACTAAGTACCTACAACTTAACTCCTGATAATGTTTTCGATTTTTCAAATATTAAGGGAGATATGTCAAATTTTGTGTTTCTCCCTCTCTCTAAACCCCCTTTTATCGTCGTCCGATTTTACCCAACGATTTTACGTAAGGAACTGGACCTTTTGAATACCAAAAGCGCCTCAAATGCCAAATTTCATTCCATCGGAATAAAACTGTGACCGCTAGAGAGTCCACGGACATAAACTTATAGATGATTTTATATGTATACATATATATATATATATAAATATATATATATGTATATATATATATATATATACATATATACATATATATACGTATATATATATATGTACATATATTATTCATATATACAAATTTTAACGATAGTGATTTTTGACATCTAGTAGGTAGGATCGATGGACATTTTACGAAATGCCAACTTTGGTACAAAAACAATAGCTGATTTTCTTTGGAGGATGATGGCGGAGTGAAGGAATTTGCGAAAAACTAAGTTCTTTGAAAGTAGCAGTATCAGGTGTCAATTTATATGTTGGAAACTATTCGAATCAGTCTTATCCAAAATAAAGGAGGACATAAAACCAACCGTTGAAGATATAATCTTCATCCTGAAAATAAAAGAAAAATATATAGAGTACCTAAATTTAAATTTACCTCAATAATATAATATGTAATTTTCGTTTTAATTTCCATCATCAAAGTTTCTATCAATGTTCTCATAGAAAGAATTTCCGTACAGCTATTCGAACAAGACCCCTTTGTATTAAGACAAACTTTTGAAACTTTATGAAAAAAGTTGTGTAGTTTATATAAATGTTCATTTTTTGGTTTTAAACTAAATTCTCTTACGGTTTTAAAGGTAGATATTTTACATCACATTTTTGCTCCAAACAGACAATTAGACGAAATTTCAGCTTCTTGACTGTCTGCGTTCTTAAGTTATCATGTTGACATATTTATATGATCACCTATACCAAAAACTTTTCATAGAAATAATTTCCGTATAGCTATTTGAACAAGACCCCCTTTTTAACCCGACTTCAAAAAGGAGGTTGGTTCTCAATTCGTCAATTCGGAATTAAAAAAGGTATGCAGCGTTCTAGATTTTCAAATTACATAACTTGAGGAAAAAAATTAGAAATAAATAGTAATTTCAAAAAATATGTCGTTGCTACTTAAATACATATGGTATAGAAAGAAAAAGGATATATGGTTTTGTTGATTTAAATTAAAGGTACATTCACTGCCAAAAGTTGGGTTACATTTTTTCATGTTGTTTGTTATTTTTTGTTTAATTCAACATTACTGATAAAATTTCCTATCGTATTTTAAACTTTATACATTTCTTAAGTATTGACACTATTTATTATGGTACAAAATGTAGACAATAACGAATTTATAGTTTTCAGTATTTTAGTCTCCGATTGTAGCTCCCTAACATCCTTAATATATCTTATATATATATATATATATATATATATATATATATATATATATATATATATATATATATATGTATATATATCTCCATTTACCCTTGGTGTGTCAATCTTGAAGGTATTTTTGCGCCACCTATATATATATATATAGGTGGCGCAAAAATACCTTCACGATTGACACACCATGGGTAAATGGAGAGATCAACACTACTGATTTCAGCTAGACGGTGCCACTGTACATACTGCCAGAGTCACAATTGCTCTTTTGAGGACACATTTCCCGAATCGATTAATTTCAAGAATTGAGACTGGAAATAGTCCCTAACTTCTCCAGATAATTTTGTTTGGGGTTATCTGAATAAAAGGGATTATGTAAACAAGCCACAACTTAGAGCGAATTTTAGGCGATAGATTTTGTACCACCTTTAAATATATATATATATATATATATATATATATATATATATATATATATATATATATATATATATATATATATATATATGTATATACAGTTGGTGCAAAAGTATCATCACGATTTTAAATTAAAAAAAGTATTCGAAAAGTTAAGTAAATTTTGAAACTCGTAATACAAAGTGTGTTTCTTGTAGTTTTTATACTATATACGAAAAGTGATGTCTGACAAATGATGTTTTCTTTCGGGTTGACAAATATCTTTTTAACACATCTTCCATGATCTTTCTTCAAGTTTCTTGAGATATCTTCAAAATCTCTCGCCAAAAGTTCGCTCTAAGTTGTGGCTTGTTTACATAATCCCTTTTTTTCAGATAACCCCTAATAAAATTATCTGGAGAAGTTACGGACTATATATATATATATATATATATATATATATATATATATATATATATATATATATATATATATATATATGTGTGTGTGTGTATGTTCGGACTATACATATTGTTATATACATGTATATGGTGTTGCGTTCACACCATTGCGTTTTTCAAGTTAAAACGAATATTTATTTTCAAGTAGGTACTACAAAAAAAAAAAAAATCTTTTATATAGAAATAATTTTTATAGCGTAATTAAGAAGAACGAGAAAATATTGTTTTAAAGAAATATTTTAAGTATAAAAATTGTTTTAGAAATTAATAGTTCCATAAAAAATTATATTAAATTTTTCCAAAATAAAATGTTTATACAATAAACTTTAATTGCAGAGAAATTAATTGGAAATTATTTTTAAACTAATATAAATAATAATGAAATTTATGACAAAAAAAAATTTTATTAATAAAAAACTTAAATATATGTAAAATATCGTTAAATTACTCGTAAACTTATACGAAAACA
The DNA here is from genome assembly GCA_963920215.1 of Nineta flava. Lineage (NCBI taxonomy): Eukaryota > Metazoa > Arthropoda > Insecta > Neuroptera > Chrysopidae > Nineta > Nineta flava. The sequence continues at coordinate 98,624,630 of OY986040.1, forward strand.
CTAAAAATTACACTTGCTTCATTCACGTCTAATGCAGCAGATTATTGTAGTATATATTTCGATTTCGTTGTCGATAATCTATTTAGAGATTTGATCGGATCTTTATATTTGTATCTTTATATTTGAGGACAACTGACACCAATTTACCATTTTTTGGCAAACGTTGTCACAACATACAGCATCTTTGTTATGCAAAATGGAAATAAATATTTTTTTTCAGAAATATATGTTAACATTTTTTGAATTACAAGATCATAATATTATGCATAAAAATTGGTAGGCGGGCTAAAATCAGTTTTGTAATACTCGCAGTACTCAAGTATAAAATAGAACAGAATTTAAGAACTAATTTAAACATATTCCGTCTCAAATGTTCATCAATATTTGTAGTCGAATTCTCAAAAATTTTGCCCTAATTCCTAGAACAATTATTTGTATTTTATAAATACGAATTTCGACTACAAGGTAGTCATCATCAGTATGAATTAGCTAATTGTAACTATCTCTGGGATATGGATTCAGAGATATGTTGCTCGTTGCCAATTTGGTGCGTGTCTCACAAGTATCCCATAGATAGTTACGGTTAGCTAATTCATACTGATGATGACTACCTTGTAGTCGAAATACGTATTACAAATTTTTGGGAAATCTAATTACAAATTTTTGAGAATGGGACTACAAATATTGATGAATATTTGAGACGGAATATGTTTAAATTCTCTTTGATTATTTTAATAATCTTTATATCATATAAAATAATTTGCCCCTAGAGGCGTTGGTAAAGCAGAAACAGAACTGTGCGCTACAATATTCTCATATATTTTTTTAGGAGTTAATAATATCTTACCACAAATATTTTAGTTTACTTCTCAACATGGCTAACTTCACTTTAAATTGTATGATGTTTGTATGATTATCAAAGAGAATGTGTTTAAAGGCAAAACAAATCAACTGAAACATTAGCTCTGTTTCAGCAGAAATATGAAAGAAATATTAGAAAATTTGAAATTTTAGCTAATAGTTTTAGCTTAATTTTACTACAATTTATTGAAATCTACGACATTTTTACGGCCTCGAATAACATAATATCATTGCTCGAAGCTCCCAACATAAGTGATAAAAATCTGTGCCGTCATGTAACGCTCTAGTTCACATGGCTACAAAAGTCGCGTATTTGTTGTGAAACATTTATTGCGGCGTGTTACACCGCCTGTTGGCCCGGCGACGTTTTCTTGCCACGCACTCAACTAATTGCTCATAGGAGATATTACATATAACAAATCGGTTTTAAAAAGATGCTTATAGATGGCAGTACATATACAGGTTCAAAAACTCATTTATAGGTGGCAATTCAAATTTTCTATACAAAATAGTTAATGACAATAATAAAAGTTTAAGTAACTGATTGAAAGAATTGAGCCGTCTCAATTTTTAAGAATTTATTTAATTTTAAATTTTTTGGTATTAAATAAAATGCCTAAATAAACCATCCTTTCTTGCATATTTTCTATACAAAATAGATTCGATGTTTCACATCCGCCAGGCATCGCCGCGATGGATTAACTTTAGCGAATTTCCTCCAAAGGAAATGCAGCTCCGGGAAACAGTGTCCTAAGTAATAAGTACCAAAAAGAAACTTAGGTACTTATATTACCAACTGGAGTAGACCAGTTGTTTATGCACTTTACTCAGAACTGAGAACTGAGGTTGTTGGTTCGATTCCCAACGGTGGCATTTTGTTAATTAAGTTAATTAGAAAAATAAATGGGCGATTAATTGACTAAACTGTCGGCGTATGGACAAGAACGAAAGTACCCAGCTATGCTTGCGAAGGTTTTCTGCAATTTCCTTCGACAAACTCTGCTTTACTCAAAGTACTGCTCAGCTTTGGGAACTTTATAACATTTATGGAACGCCTTGATTTTAGTGATGAACTGCCTAAATGATATACACTCTCGTAGGCCCTCATTTGTATCTCATGTACCCTCAAATTTTGTTTTTGATAACGACATCTCGTAGTTTATAACCAACCTCTGGGGGTCGATATAGACCATTTTGGGGATCATTGCTTTAGAAGTCTTTAGGAGGTCTGGAAACGAAGGTTTATAATAAATTTAAAAAATATATATATTTAGCATTTGTGCTTCATTGTAGAGGTTGTGTAACCTTCTCACAACCTTTACGTTAAAACAAAATCATCTGAGATTTTAAATAAAAAAATAAAACTTTAATAAAATTACCATATTTTTATTGTTTTAAATATATAATATTGTAAATATTATTATAACCGCAACATTATAAATTACTAATCTTATGTTGACAGTTTAACTATGTTATGTGTATACAAATCGGATAAAACTTAACACTGATCATTTGGCAACATTTTATGAAACGAGTAGAGTGCACATTCGACAAAATAATAAAACTACTAGCAAAACTAATAACATGTATATGCAGTCCAAATAAAAAAAAAAGAAAGTCCAATTTTACAGTTTAATTCATTTTTGATGTTCTTTTATTTCGAAGTTTGACTTAATGCTATTTATTATATTTTACATTGAGGCATATATTTTTACAACATCTCATAAGCCCTGTAGATGGTTTTGTCCGACTATTATGCATGGGTTGGGAAATCACCCCAACCCCCGTGGACTAAATTTCTTAGTCTAGTATACATAGATTGTTTGACTGTTTAAATCATACGTTTTTACCACAAACATTTTAATAACCAATTCTCAAATTTTAAACTTATAATAATAATATAATAATAATGGGGTTTAACCTCCGTTTTTGAGACACGACGGTTTAAAACAGAGGCCGCCCACATCATTATTTTTCAATCTTTATTAATTTTTACTTTACATTTTTACGATGTGAGTGGAGGATCAGGAATTCGTATGCGGAGAAGGGATTGGTAGGTGCGCGGCTACAGTCGACTTAGAAACTATGCCGATATTCCTCTGGAGTTTGTGAAGGAAAACAGCAGAAAACCTTCACAAGCATAGCCGGTTACTTCTTTCTAGTCCATATGTCGACAAATTAGTCAATCAACCGCCCCATTAATTTTTAATTGACAAACTGCCGGTGTCGGGATTCGATAACCTGCCAGGTTCAAGTAGGAACAACGCCTTAACAAGCGCGGCTACTTGGCTGGTGAACTTATAATAAGATACTTTTTTTTTACCAGTCCAAGTGGCCTAGCGGTCTAAGGCGTTATGTCTGCGCAGTATGCCAACTTGGAAACTGGGATATTATGGGTTCGAATCCCCACCCCATGTCGGCAGTTTGTCAATTATTAAGAAAAAAAAGGGGGCTTTTAATTGACTAAACCGTCGGCGTATGGTCAAAAACAAAGTAACCGGCTATGATTGAGAAGGTTTTCTGCAGTTTCCTTCACGAACTCCTGTTAATATCGTCATAGATCCTATCATAGCTGGCTGCAGCCCCATATCCTACCAATTCGTAGTCTATACACAAAAATTCCTTCCACTCTACTCACATCCTCACATCCTTAGGTATCACAATGGACCTTATAGTCGAAGTGTAGCCCGTCCAGGAGTATCCCTTTTTATACACCGGAAAATAGTAGCACCAGAAAAAATTTTACGGCGGTTTCGGGGAGAAAAAAATTTTTATGGGTTTTCTTCAACCCAACCCTCTTCTCTTTTTTCCGGTGTATAAAAAATAGATACTTTGACTTACCGTTGCTTCCAGACGGTTAGGGTCCAATTTTCCACCACTCCCCTCTATCTCGCAAATGGCCGCTCTGCCATATATATATATTCCCATCAACTCAGGAGCTTATTTACCACACGGCAGAAAGATTGAAAGTTTGGGTTCATGGATTTTTTGACGCCATATCCTAGACTATATATAGACAGACAGATATGGTTGCCTTAAACGTCTTATAGGTATAGGTATTAGCTAAAGAGCGAATTTACAGGGATAGCGTAGTAGAGCCAATAATTATAATTAATTAAATTCTCGAATTTTTGATCAAAATTTATTGAAGTAATTTGGAAGTTACACCAAAGATGTTACATCTTATAACATCTTTGTTATATAATTCTAAGTAACAAAGTATGCGGGGAGCGTAATATATGAATACATATTTTTGAGAAAATTAATGTTTAATTTATATTCATATAATTGCAATTTAAATAAAAATAATATTGTTTTGCTTCTATCCATTTTATATATTATATGAATGCAGTCTTTATAGTCTGCATATCAGATAGTACAACAAGAAGAAACTCCTAAAATTGTTAAATTTATTTTTTTGTTTACTATTACATTCACTATTGAAACATTTGTACAAATTATGTTTTGCAAAAGAGTAAATAGCTAAAGACCGGAAATATTTCTTTAAAACAATTAGGGAAAATAATTTAAAGTTTAAAATCGTTTTAACTTATTTGTAATTCCGAATACGATCTACATCCGATCAACGACCCGATAAATGATACACGGTTAAAAAGAGAAAAAAAATCGGTTCTAACTAAGCCATAGCCAACTATACTTCCTATTTAAAAGAACACAAGTTTAGGTCATATATATTTTACGACGCCACTTGATTATACCAAAAAAAGTGCTTTAAGAATGTAAAAATTATTTTCATCTAGCTCTCTTTACAAAGAACCAAGATATTCACAAGTGTTTAAAAGTCGAAAAATCAAACTTTTGCTTATGACTCGCAAACAAAAAATGCTAGCAAATTTTTGTTGACACCAATGAATTAGTCTCAAAAATAGAGATCGATGCTTTGCTATCCATTTTTTTCTAGCTCTTATAGTTACCGAGATACCCCATAAAACCATCGAAATTGGCCCACTCTGTACAAACAAACCTTCTAAGAGAGATTTCATGTTCTACTGGTTTACCTTAACCTCCTGCTAATTATGGTTCAAAAGACTCGTGTAACAATTTTTAAATAAATGACACATAATGTTGGACAGACTTTCTCGCTTTTAATATACAGGCAAGATCGTTGGACTTTTAAGCGATTTGCAAAACATTACATAAATATACAAAGTGTTTGGGTAATCTACTCGTACTAATTTTACGAAATTTGGAAAAAGGTAGCTCTAGAGAATGTAACTACCAAATACAAATTTCTAGCTGATTTGGTCTAGCAGTGTAATACACGTCTTAGAGGTAGATTGCAAAGGCTGCCCTGGACGGGCTACACTTCGACCATAAGGTCCATTGTGATGCCTTAGGATGTGAGGATGTGAGTGAAGTGGAAGAAATTTGTGAGTAGACTAGGAATTGGTAGGATATGCGGCTGCAGCCGACTATGATAGGAACTTTGCCGATATTCATCTGGAGTTCGTGAAGGAAACTGTAGAAAACCTTCTCAAGCATGGCCGGTTTCTTCGTCCATACGCCGACAGTTTAGTCAATTAACCGCCCCTTTTTTTTTTTATAATTGACAAACTGCCGATGTCGGGATTCGAACCCATAACCTCCCAGTTTCCAAATACTGCATACTGCACAGACATAACGCCTTAGTCCGTTCGGCTACTTGGACTGGTTATACACGTCTTAACCAAACTCTTCATGTAAACTAGCCTTTATTTTTGGTTTATGCTTGAAAAACCCTCTAAGGCAGTTAGTTCTAGAGGATATTTTGAAATAACCATATATTATTCTTCAGCTATGCTGGTTTCCCAGGGTATGTGTAGGGCCGTTAGACAAACATTCTCTTTAATAAATCACAAACATTTAAATCATAAACATTAAAGTGTAATGAAATTGCCAGATATAAATTTTCAATTGAATTTCTCCAGCGATGGACAGTATTGGACTGATGGACACACAATTTAACACGCTTTTATTAGCTTGACCTGTAAACACAATGAACGTAAATATCGCGTGTCACATTTCATCCACTTTTATTTAACTGTCTTATCGAAATAAGAGTTTGCAAATATATGTAATTCTGAGAATCATCAGATTTCATGTTGAAATTCAAAAATATCCCAAAAAATATATTGATATTAATTTTTTACTACAAATTTGGTAGAATCTAAATTAAAAGTTTTTATTAGTAGTTAACACCCTAAAAAGAAAAAGTTAAACCATTGTAAAAGCGTGGGTTGCTTTGTAATTAAACCATCACTATCTTTTCTAAGCTACAAACAATTCCGTATGGCCGGGTTGTTAAAGGTGCTCTGCTTGGAACTAGGATCGAATCCCAACGATGGCAGTTTGTCAATTAATGATAAAAAAATTAATAGGGCGGGTAATTAAACTAAACTTTTGACGTATGGACAAGAACGAAAGTTACCGACAATGTTTGGGAAGAAGAAGTTTCTGCAGTTTCCTTTTACAAACTCTAGATGAAGATCGGCATAGCTTTTTAAAAAATCACCTGCAGTCGCCTAACATACCAATTCCTAAAGAAAGGTCAACTTGCCAGGTTTCCACTTCCCCACCACTACTAATACTACAACTACTACTATTACTTCCCATGCTATAGTTGCTTGTAACTAAAAATATTCAACTGTATTTTAAATTCAATAAATCCGAACTTTTGTTATATTTTTGCTTAAACACATACATAACAATGCCAAATGTTTGAATTGGCTCCAAATGAACATACATACATCCACATGTATATGTGCATATGTAGTACATACGTACATACATTTATATAAAACCATTTCTACATCATGAAGTATAAAATAAATACACTCTCAATATCACTCACATTATCATTGTCGTACATACAATGACAGACAGACAATATACGACGATGGACGCCGTTTAAAATTCATTCTTTTCATTTTCAATTTATTTTTAAATTAAGTTACATTGTGAAAATGATATTAATCATTTTTATTATATATATAAATTGTAAGATCAAACAACAGAAAATATTTTATATTTGAAATAGTATATATAACCAATTAAAAACAAATATGTAAAGAGGACCAAGTTTTCATTATTCTTAAACATTTCGCCGAATTAAAAGAGTAATATCTTTCTGAGGGTCAAGATTTTGCAAATTGTTCTTTAGTAACTACTTTATGTTCTACTTGGAAAGTTTATGAATTGTATTTGGTTATGTAAATACAAAAGATGGGAATTTACCAAGTAAAGTATTAAATACATATCATTGCTTTTTCGGTGACTTGTATAAGAACCACGAAAATAAGATTCTCTTTATATTACTGCTTTTGATTGGATATAAGTAAATTTTGTTAAGTTAACATTCAATTAATACCTAACACCGTTTAAAAGATAGGTTTCGAAGTTTTACTATCAAGTTTTCGCATACAAAAAATATAGATATCCCAGCAAAAACAGAAATGTTCGCCTACACAAATACAGTGAACTCTACGTAAGGGTAAAGTATTTTAACAAATGTGAGAAAATGATTGGTATATATTTATTCGGCAAGTTTTATTATATATTTTACTTGGCAAGTGGTCGAATTTTATAACACTTAATATACAAAGAAATAAACTTGCCAAGTAAAATATGAAATACCGTGCAACTGAGAAACTTGTCCAATCTTGGTCCTTACATGCTTATTTTATTTTAAATGACACATTGAGTTACAACCAATGTTACAAGAGCTCCACTTTTATTTTACATATGTTTAACAAGGCTAGTTTTATTGTTAAATATTTTGTATGCCAAAATTTCCAGCATTAAAATATTTTTCTTCCCTAGTGACTTAAATCCTACATTTTTACCAAATTTCAAGTTTCTAGGACAGTTAAAAATTCAAAAATTTTGTCAATTATTAGAAGTAGACATTTCGAAGATTAATTACAAACAAATACGCTTACGAATCCAAATAAGGGATGTTGCGATTATTAACAAAAAATATAAATGGATTAGTGCTGGCATGTCATGCGGTATAATAACACGTGATGGTCAAATATACTTACGCTTAGGATCTCACTGGACTGTCGAAGGAATCGACTGCGCCAATTAAAAAATGTGTCGATTCAATCAAATACTACGCAGGTAATACCTGAAGCGGAATTGCGCAAGACAAAATATCCTCCTACGGGATTAACTAATACTCTTTGGGAAGGCCAAAATAACTAACGCTAATATTAATATTTGTATTATTATAAGATATTATTATCGTCAGATTGTCCGTATCTACGTACATTTGAACTCAGTAGGTGAGTAGAGACTTGGTGAATAAATAATAGATCAAAAAAGGAACTCTAAACTAACCTGTAAATACAGAGCGCGTTAGACCGCTCGTCTACTTGGAACTGGGAGATTATGAGTTCGAATCCCGACATCGGCAGTTTGCCAATTTAAAAAAAAGGGGCACTTGATTGACTAAACTGTCAGTGTATGGACAAGAACGAGGTAACCGGCTATGCTTTTGAAGGTTTTATGCAATTGAATATCGGCATAGTTCCTATCAAAGTCGGCTGCAGCCGCAAAACCTACAAATTCCTAGTCTTCACACACAATTCCTCCCACTCCACTCATATCCTCACATCCTTAGGCATCACAATGGACTTTATGGTTGAAGTGTGTCCCGTCCAGGACAGCCGCTACAATCTATCAAACCTGTAAATATTACTCACGATAGTACACGTACAAATGCACACACATATCAAGTTACTCAAACTTGGTCTAGTGCACTGCCGTGCTATTGGATTTGGTAAATATTCTCTGGTATGTAACATTTCTGATGAAAAGGTATATAAGGATTTATTGAAAAAAGTGGGTATTATTTAGTCGTTGCTAAATAAATTAAATTTTATGAATGAAAGAAATAATATACTATACTCACCTCTCCTATAGAAATTACGTATATTCTAGTTTACATATTTCGTTTGTATTCTATATGGGATACTAGACAGCCAATATCTTATACCAACTGAAAAATGTGTGCCGTATAGAATTTTTCTATTTTGTTATACTTAAGGTTGTTGTTGTGTTGTGAGGGAAAGTAGGGGTGGTGAGTTTGTCCTATACTAAATGCATTGATATCTCATCCATTGGCAACTGTAAATAATTAAAAATTTTGCAATTAAATCGTTTTAAATAATTTAATATTTAAAAAAAATATATATTGTTTAAAACTTAAAACCTAAATTTAATTTTTTCGAAGAGTTTTAATAATTAAAAATGTGTTTTTATGAATTTCAAAAAAGTTGCACGGTGATAAAACTAAATAAAACTAGATAAAAATAAATATAACTAAAAATGAAACTAGATTTAGAACATTTTTTGATCTACAAATTTAATTATCTCAGAAACAAAAAACAAGATTAATTTGAAATTTGGTCCACGTAATTAAAAGACTTTGATTGGTGAAATATTATGACAGATTTTCATAACACTGGCATATCTGGTTGTCGAGATATAGTTTTGTAAAATATCTTAAAAATCGTAACTTTAACATTTTTTTACTCAAAAACGAAAAACAGGATCAACGTAAAATTTTGACACAATATTCTTTATTATTGAAATAATAAGCTTTAAAATTTTGAAGAACCTGTCATTAAGTTGAATTTTCTTCACAACAACCTTAACACCATTTAATGGAGCTAAACAACTCTGAGAAAATTATAACATTGAACTTTTCGATTTGTTGTGTTTTTCTTATAAAAAATGTCAAAGTAAAGTTACATGCAAAATTAACAAACTTATAATGTTTTATAAGCAAAAACATACTATTTTTTATAAAAATTCAGATTTTTAATGAAAACTCGAATAATTTAATAAATCAGACTCCACTTTTGAATCCTTATGGTTTTATTGGTCCTTTTTAAATATACATAAAATGAATACATAATATAAAATAAATACATAATATAAAATATACATCTTTTGTTTGAAAATTTTTCCATTAACTGAATAGTTTTGGTACAATTTCAGCTCAAACATCTGGGATTATACCTGATTACAAAAGCAAAAATTATTTAGCACCTTTGTACACTATATAATAGTTGGTGAATTGGTAATGAACTCATTATGAACGGTGAATTTAAACAATTAGCTCATTAAGTTGTTATTTTCAGTTGTTGTAACTATATTTAATTTTATTATACTGTTTCTTTAAGAGAGAAAAAGTGTTTCAAAAAAGTTTTCAGCTATCTACAAGTTGAAAGCGTGCTCCATCTGAGTGCTTCTTCTGTAGAGTATCTAGGTATATGTTTATACAATTTAAATTACAAAGTAAATCATTCAACAAATGATTCTACCAAAAGTCATTAACTAAAAACACAAAAAGATCTTATTTTATTTTTACTTAAAAAAAATAAAAAAATGGCGCCATTGAAGTTTTTGATTTCAACAAAAATATTGCGTTGAAGATCATTTATTTTTCACGGTAAGTAAAGACGCATAAACTAATTAAAGAAATATCAGATAAGAATATTTAAATGCTGTTTTAAAGTTATTTCACATATAAATACTCTATTTTCTATGCAAAAAGAACAGTGAGTGCTTACTTAAATACCTCTGGGATTTCGTAAGTGTATACTACTGGTGCGAACTATATATGAGCTGTGTATATATTCGATTATAAAAAAAAGTTTTTTTTTTTTAATGTCTGTTGGTAGAGATATTTTCAATCTTAGAAAAAAATATTTATTATCCTCAAGTGAATTACTTCTTATTTCTTCTGTTCAAAGTGATAAAAACTTTAACTATGATGGTGATGTTTCAAGATGTTCATTGTACAAACAGAACCAATTTTAAAGTTTTTAATTTAGAATAATATTTAGTTTGTTTATGATAAAAATAATACGGATTACAAAGGTGAAAATTGAAATCCCCTAATTTAAAATAATCTCAAAAGATATGTAAGGTTGAAATTATGATAAAAATAACAACTAACTGAGTTAATTGCTTAAAGACGCGGTATATCCAGAGTTTATGTAAAAAATTTTATAACAAAAGGTATTTAAAAAAAAGAAACATTTTTTGTCTTTACATTTTTGTTCTATCTTTTGCTGTTTCAAAGATGGGCAGTTTTGCCCATTTTTTCCAAACATGGTCCGAATTTCCCCATTCACGAACTTGACCTTACTTTTAAGCTCTAGAACACACAATTTCAGGTCGTTATCTCTTTCCGTTCTTGAGTTGTTGTAGTGAAAATTATTGAGAATAATTTTTTAGATCCAACACACATTTTAATTATGAAATAGAAGAATATTAAGTAAGATGTTGCAAAAAATATTTAAGAAAACGATATTTTTCTCCTTGGAAAAAGGAGTTTTTTTTCTCGAAGTACAAAAAGGAAATAATATAATTCAATCTATTTTTTTTCTTAAACTAAGTTTTTTTTTTAAGTCGAAAACTGAATAATAACTGCTTTTGATTTAAAGTTTATCTTTTTTTAAAAAAAATTGAAAAAAAATTATCAGATATAATTTAATTTAAAAAAATCAAAAGTCATACAAGTTGAATGTTTTTGATAAATAACATAAATAGATACACAAATAAATAGTTTTGTAAAAATAAGATTCAATAAACAAAACAAGCTTGTTATGAATGTATCATAAAATTTGTGTATAGATTTTGAATTCACACTGGCCGTGTTCATTAAGTCGGTAGTTAAATATCAACCAAGCGGGGTGTGATTATGGGTCAAACCTAAGGAGAGGTATAATTTTTAGATATAAATAATCTGAACACTCCGATTACGTCCATGGTTGTTGATAAACTAAAATATTCTAGAAGCCTCCATGCAAAAATTTATTATCAAAAAAAATATTTATTCAAAAAAAAAACAACCATGTTCTCGAAAGAGCTTTGATGGGTATATAAACCGGTGACCAGTGTTGATTTAAGTCAGATTAATATCGACTATTGTCTGATAGTTTCAAAGTTTAAAATCTACTATTGTCTGATTTGTTTAAGATCGACTATTGTTTGATTAGTTTCAAAGTTTAAAATCTATTATTGTCTGATTAGTTTCAAAGTTTAAAATCGACCATTGTCTGATTAGTTTCAAAGTATATATTTGACTGTTGTTTAATCGGTTCAAAGTATATAATTGTTGTTCAATCCAGATCAAGTTAAAGTTGGCATTTGTATAAGTAATTCAAAGTTTAACATTGTGTTGAAAAATTAAAATAATTGTTGAAAAAGAAATTGGATTTTCATTTTTTTAAACAATAAAATCAGATTTTTTTTGTTTCGTAAAAACTGTTTAATTTTCTTTTTTTTTCTTTTTTAAAAAAAAACGTGCGTGTCATTTCAATTATAAAATATTTAGTAAAACCTTTTACTAATATTTCGAACAGATAGACGGACGGACGGATATGCGGACTAATTAGGTCATTTAATGAATACCTACAACAAAAATTTTTTTCTGCGATCAATATTTTCAAGCGTTACAAAGTCTGACTATACTTAATATTTACCCTGCTATATATTATATACCGGGTATAAAAACGGTAGGTATTACATCAACATGAACGTATATAATGACTCAAATATTCTCTAATATTCTTATTTAGCTACTAAACTAAGTTGAAGTGATATTTCATTTTTTTTTAAATATCGACCCATAAAATAATTATTAACAAAACATCTGAAAGTTGCAATATATGACCACGCTCTATTCGCTCTTTACACTGGAGGTAATAACTTCGAGAACAATAATACTAAGCGATCTTTACAGCATTCATTGGAAATTTTTCAATCATTAAAAGATAAAGAAATTACAGCGGACACTTTCTTAGATATGAGTTAAGTTTTTGACATAATGGACACTGGCTCATTACTGCATAAGCTCCCATTTTATGATGCGAACCTCAAGAAGCGAATCTCATCGGACTGAAGTAGAAGGAACAGCACAATGGACCATAAGGTCGAAGTGCAATACTTTTTAGACCTCAAGATGTATCTATCTATCCCATTTTATGGAGTAAGAGGAAACACTTTAGAATTGATTACGTCATACCTTACTGGTAGGCAACAATGCGTAAAGCTTTACCACAGTGTAAATAATAACAAAATAGAAACCTTATCAAATTATAATACAGTAGCTCGCGGAGTTTCTCAAGGATCCATATTGGGTCTTCTACTATTTGCCTTATACATTAATTATCTTTCTGTAAACATTAATAATAACATGATTACAGCACAGCGATTATGTTCGCAGATGACACCACAGTTTTATTTCACGAAAAAAATGAGGCGGATCTCTCTATAAAGGATAATGATACTTTTGGTCGATTAAATAAATGATTTGAGGATAATACGATGAAATTAAGCATATAAATAAAAGATATTTTGACAAAATGGAAACCCGACTTCAAAAATCAAATATTCTAAAACAAAAAATTGACTAGAAAGTAAAAAATAATTGCTTATTCTTGTGTCAATTTTAGTTCACGTAAGTAAAATTTTTTAAATATATGTACAATTATTGTTATTTTTGGAGGCAGTGTCCAAATTTTATGTGAATTTCTCTATGCTGACACCGCCTCCAAAAATAACAATAATTGCGCATATATTTAAAAAAATTTTTGCTTAGGTGAACTAAAATTGACACAAGAATATGCAATTATTTTTTACTTTCTAGTGCATTTTTTGTTTTAGAATATTTGATTTTTGAAGTCGGGTTTCCATTTTGTCAAAATATTTTTTATTTTACATGCATTTTTTTTTTTGTAAAAATTTTTGTTTTTGGGGTCGGTTTTTAAAAAAATTTTCTTATTTTCCCATTATAAATGAGTATACACTTTCAAAAAAAAAAACAAAAAATTCGCAAAAATCGGTTATCACATACAAAATTAGGGTTTTCCTCGATTTCCAGGGGATCTCCTCACCAGAATGCGATTTGGTGACAATGGGACCAATCTGAAATCAAACCTCTTAAAACAAAAAAAAAACAAAATTCAAAATCGGTTCATAAATAACGGAGTTCTGAGGTAACAAACATTAAAAAAAAAAAAAAATACAGACGAATTGAGAACCATCCTCCTTTTTGAAGTCGGGTTAAAAACCCATCTCTCTTGTATCAGGAACAACATACAACAGATTGTTAATTTGGATCAAACAGTTGTCGCGTCAGACAACGTTAAATTTTAGGGTTATTTCTTGACAAAAATTTAAGTAGTTTTACACATATAGAATATGTGTCAACAAAGTTGTCAAAATTAACCTATATTTTGTACAAACTAAGAGACACGGTTGTCTCTAGAAATTATGAAAAAAGTATATTACGCTCATATACACGAAAATATTCGGTATGAAATATTGTTTTGGGGAATCTCTTCTGCTATTGACCGTATACTCAAGGCACAAAAAATATGTGTAAGAATAATAATTAATGCTAATAATTAAATCTGATGAACATGCTAAACCCATTTTTTTAGAATCTAGGACTTCTAACAGTCAGGGACGCCTATATTTTAAAATGTGCATTTTCTGTGAAAAATTATTTAAATCTCTTCGAAAACCATAAGTTTGACCATAGAAACCTCGATATCTATTTCTCAAGTAATAGATATCGAGATTTTAAATACATGCATTCGCATTTATAGCACATTACCAAATGAATTAAAAAAAACGAAATTAACTTTAAACACAAGTTTAAAAAATAATTCAAAAAACATTTGCTATCCAAAAATTTTACTCGATACGAGAATTTATGAACTAAGAAATTTGCTGGTAGTCTTGGCGCATTCTATGTACTATTTTTGTGTTGAAAATTATTGAAATAATTTTTAGGACCTCAACACATGATTCAAGTACAAATGTTGAAAAATATTTAAGACATATTATTTTGCTCCTTAAGGAAGGAGTTTTTTTTATAAAGTAATTAAAATTCGAATGAGGAAAAAAATCAAATCTTAATTTAATTTTTTTTTCCTTGCAAAAAAAGTTTTTCTATTAAATCAAATGAATTAAATATTTATTGTATTTAATTCGAACATGTTTATACAATTTGAATTTTGTTGAATTACATTTATACAAGCTTGCTGAAGTATTTCATAAACAACTATTATGTTATGCATGTATTGTAAATTTTGAACTAGTAAATATACTGACATTGGCCGTACGTGCTAAATAGACATTCTAGAGAGGAGTAACACATCTTTACTTGGTTCGTACCGTAGTCGAACCAATATAATTTTTATTCAATTATCGACCCCTCTGAATGCGTCCGTTGTTGTGGACAAACTAATTATTTGTTCTAAGAATTTTTTAAAACTGGATCTTATTTTTCTAATTGTAATTAGAATTGTATGCTGAGATCTTAAAATTATTTTCAACTCAACACTTTTTTATAATTAAATAATAGATTTTTAATTTAGAATACTTTTTTTTAATGTAACATAAAACTCGTTAACTAATATTAACAAATTATAATTATTATTTTAAATTTATAAAAATACTCAGTACCATATTTCGAAACATTTTGCGTCCGATTTTATATGTTTGTTCATATTAGTGAATTCTTTAAAACTTAAGCAAAACAACTCTTAACAACATAATTAACACCTTTAACTATGATACTGTTTCGAAATTTTATGAGTAACATTTATCTTATTTTGTATAATATATAAAAATAATACATCATCTATACATACAAAATGTATATAAGATGTCCTAATTTACTGAAGAACTGAAGTTTGGAAGATATGTCTCTAAGAGTGAGGAAGATATTTTTCGAAAATCAAATCCCAGTTAGTCGTTCCCGTTTTTTTTTTTTGTAAGAGACGTCAGTTAGAAAAGTAGTATCTTGGCTATTAATAGAAAATAAAATTTAGCGTTGAAAAAACTAAAAAAAACAAAAAATGCAAAATAATTTAAAATAAATAGAATAAAGAGATTGATAACAAAATTCACTTTAATGTAAACAAAAGCATGGTGTGCTCTCTACTTACCTCTTCATAATGGCTCTACTTTTACAAGAGTAAGTAGAGGGAACCTAAAAAGTCACTTTGTAAACTAAAATATATATGCAATTCCAATTCCACAATTCCAATCCTTTTAAAAATTCTATATATGGCGTAGAAAATTTACAAATCTTTCGCTACTTAAATCGTATGTGAAAATTTATTTTTTTAATCTCCAATAAAATTGAGATTGTTTTTGCTAGTACAGTTCATTTTTGATAAATTTATTTATATTATTAGCTGTATTATACTCGAAAATATCTGTTGACGACATGTATTGAACAAGAAGGATTGAATGGACAGTTAGATATATCTAATGTATTAAATAACCGTTTGGTGATGAGTAAAAATCATGTACTCAGAAGTACTAACCGACTGTATAACTATGTTCATTTGTATTGAACCCTCTAATATTGTCACAATATTTTCAAAATAAAGAAAAGGAATCATATGGATGTTTCGCCCACTTTTAGTCTATTTGAAATTTTATTTAGAGGTGTGAAATAAAATCAGTGATAGCCAACAAGTGTATCGTGGTGTGGATTACCATTATAATATTCTTTGACATTACCAAGTGTCTACATTGTAAAGCTTAATATTTATGTGAATTAAATTAATCTTTTTAATTAAAAATCTCTGAATTTATAAAATATTTTGCAATAAAACCTATTTGTGTTTTGATTATTAAATCGTGATAAAATCTAATACTTATTGGTGAAATCGTTTAATTCTTTGTGTATTACTTTTTTTTAAGGTTAAATAATTTTGTTAATAGTGACTAAATACAATCTATTTAAATCAAGTGTGAACCGCAATAATTTTGGAGTTTGATAACATCTCAACGACGTAAAAATAAATTAAGTGGTTGTGAATTAGAAATTCTACAAAAAAATTCTAAAAATTCTATATAAAATAAAAGTTTTCGTCTAATAATAATAAATAGTGATTCAAGATAATTGTGACTTGGTTTGTTGGTTTATTATTAAATTGCCGTGGCAAAGTGATCAGCGTGTTGGACTTGTAGTCATAAATATCCATCAACTAACGGTTCAAACCTCGACAGTATCGTACTATTATTACTTTTTAATTTTTATTTAATAATAAACAATGGATTTATTAACTGAGGATAACAAAGTTCTCTACGGCGTAATTTGTCAATACTTTAATGATAGATTAAGCTTAAACGAAAATAAAATTATGAATGAAATGAAAGAAATAAAGCAAATAAACCAGCAACTACAAAATAAATGTTCAGAATTGGAAAGAGTTGTTAATTCACAAAATGAAGTTATACTGCAACTGGAGAAAAAAATAAATGAAAATAATTTGATTATTCACGGAATAGATGAAGACTCCAATGGTGAAGGAAATATTGAAGAAACCGTTGTCCAACTTATAAATTCAAAGCTTGACTTAAACGTAACAAAAAGTGATCTTCAAAATTCATATAGACTAGGAAAATATATAGCAGAATCTAAGCCCAGACCTGTTCGCATACAACTTCTAAATAATAAGGTTAAAAGCCAAATAATTAAAGAACGCACTAAATTGAAAGGCACAAAAATTTACATTAACGAAGATTTACCAAAGATATTAAGAGCAAGGGAAGCTGAGAACAGGAAAAAACGACAGGAGAATTATACTAAAAAATTTAATACCCAAAGACCTAAACGCCCCATCCCACAATCATCAGAGGAAGGTGACGAAGTGGACAAGATTGTTCAAGATTTAAAAAAACCATATACCGCCATAGCATCTGTTGAAAAAAACTTCAAGTATTAAGTATGGTGTTTTGGAATATAGAAGGCATAAAAAAAAAGTTAAATAATGAAAGTGTTAATAAATAATTAAATAAATTTAGTATTATTGGATTAATGGAGACGTGGTCTAGGGAAGGAGAAAATTTCAAGTTAAATGGATTTGAAAGTATTATTAAAAGTGGGGAAAGAAAATCGGGAAGAGGGAGATATCCAGGAGGCCTTGCAATTTTTTATCGAAATGAATTCCATAACTGTGTAAAAGAGATAAAAAGCTCTATAAATGGTGTTATCTGGATGCTTTTTTCATATGAACGAGTGAATCTACTAGTAGGAGTTATTTACCTTCAACCAGAAGGCTCAGAATATTGCGATAATAATTTTTTTGTCTTACTGGAAACTGAAATAATTGGCTTGATTCAATCATATCCGAATACTGAAATTGTAATTGGAGGGGACTGGAATGCTAGGATCGGGCGTGAATCTGATCTGATCTATCAAACAGAAGACCTTTTTAACCTAGAGCTCACCAACAAAAAATGGATTAAACCAAGAAGTAGTATGGATCAGGTCAAAAATTCTCATGGCACAAAGTTTTTGCAGTTTGTGAAAGATAATGGTTTAATCATATTGAATGGAAGAGTTAAAGGTGACAGTGAAGGGGAGTGGACATACGTGTCAAAGAATGGGAGTAGTGTGGTTGATTACGTATGTATTACCGAAGGTTTGTGGGACAGTAATATTGATATGGCAATAGGAGAAATGTTTGAGTCACCGCATTTTCCTCTAGAAGTTTCAATAGCAATATCTAAAACTAATTATGAAATTGTACATAGTGATGATGATTATGCTCTTGCTAGATACAGGTGGTCCTCACAATCAGAATCCAGCCTATTTAATAAAATTAATAGCTCTGAATCGAATCTTTATCTCATTGGTATCGAACACATGATTAATACAAATAAAATAAATGAAGCCGCCATGTTACTACAAAAATGGATGAATTTTATATGTAGTGAGTTTGAAATCAAACATGGAAATAATACATATGTGTCCAAAACACCCCTCGATAAATGGTATGATACAGAATGCAGAGAAAAAAGAAGAGAAGTGAAAAGAAACTTAAGAACAATGAGAAGATATAGGCATGATTTTAATAGGGAATTTTATTTAAAGAGTAAAACTGAGTATAAATTACTATGTGAGAGAAAGAAGCATGAGTATGAAATAGAATTTGTATCAACTATTAATGACGCTCTTAGTAAAAACAATACGAAGGCATTATGGGGACTTATCAACAGTAATAACTGTAAAACCAATCGTAAAAGTAAGAGTGGTAATATAAATCCTGATGATTGGATTGACCACTATAAACAATTATATGGAAATCATAGCTCAGATGACTCTGACGTGCTAAATACGACAGAATTGGAATCTTTTGCAAATAATGATAGCATTGAGATGGATATTCACGATATAGAATGGGCGATTAATTCATTAAAATACGGTAAGGCTGGAGGAATAGATGGTGTTCTTAACGAATGCATTGGGGTGGCACATAAGTACTGTCATAAATTTAGCAGCATATTACTAAAACTATTTGCAACTATGATGCAGAACAAAAAATTCCCCAAAGTTTGGAACACAGGACTAATTGTCAATATTTACAAAGGCAAAGGTAATATAAACTGTCCTGATAACTATCGAGGACTTACCCTTACGCCTAATATAAGTAAATTATATACCTAGTTATTGGCTACTCAAATACACCAATGGTGTACAGAAAATAATATTATTAATGAAAATCAGGCAGGATTTCGAAAAGGATATGAGGTCATGGATAATATATTAGTTTTGAAAACGATCATCGACCGTAATTTATTAATCAAAAGGTCCAAAATTTACCTCTGTTTCATAGATTTTGAAAAGGCATTTGATACAATTGATCGTACTATGCTGTGGAAAAAACTGTCAAATATAGGCCTGGCCAGTAATACTATAGCCATACTCCAATCAATATACTCCAATTCAAACTGTTGCGTTATGATGAATAATTATACGACAACACGTACTTTCAATACATATCGTGGCTTAAAACAAGGCTGTCACTTGTCTGCACTTCTTTTCTTGATATACATTAACGATCTATACGATTCAATGAACGATATAAATAATTCCTCTCCATGTGTGCAAGGAAAGGAGATTAAGATTTTACTATACGCGGACGATGTTGTGATACTGTCAAGAACAGTTGGCGGAATGACTAGGATGTTGAAAGGAGTTGAAGACTATTGTAAGAAATGGAATTTATCTGTGAATGTAAATAAGACAAGGACTATGGTAGTAAGTAATGGATGTAGGATCTCAGCAAGAGGTGTGGAATTATAATGGATACAAAATCGAAAATGCGAAATACTTTCAGTATCTGGGTGTAATCTTAACCCATAATGGAAAATGGGGTCTACACATAGATTATATAAAAAATAGGGCCAAAAGTGCATTCATGAATATTCGAAAATTTGTCTATAAATACAACGAATTTCCATTCAAGATGATTTTAAACATGTTCAGTGTACTAATTCTACCTATAATCACTTACGGCAGCGAAATCTGGGCTCTGAACTGTAGCAGGGATCAATTTAGAATTGTGAATACATTTGCCTATAATTTTTATAAAGAAATATTATGTGTCCCGAAGTCGACTCCTAATTCGGTAGTCAATATTGAGCTGAGTGTGACATCGATTGAGGATATGTGCATCCAAAAGGCCCTGTGCTATTATTCACGGCTATTGAAGAGTGACAAAAGCTTACAAAAACTGTGTCTGAAAGGAAATTTGCAATTTACTACTAAAATGCAAGAGTTAAATATCGAGTCTTATGAAAATGTAAATAAAAATTTAATTAAAAAAACAATACTAGAGAGATCTATTCATAATTCTTTAATAGACATAAATGCAAAGAGTAGCCTCAGACTATATAGCAAATTGGCTCACTATCAGGGGGGTGCTAGATATTTGAACAATGTGGACAGGGATGGTAGGTATATAATCGCCAATTTTCGTGTGTATAGTTTTCGATGGAATTCAAGAAAAGCGAACGATGAACGTATGTGCGTTTTATGTGGAGGTCTCGAAAGTGTGGAACATTTGATTGAGGATTGTGAGGGTACTGCTGGATGCTTAAGAGATAAGGTTAACAAATGTAATCTGTATTCGTCTGTTAGCATATTAAATGAGCAGGACCCAATAACTCTAAGCTATATAATTGAATACTTGAAATACATCCTAAATCGACGTCAATCCAATTTATAGAATTTACCACGTATTAAACTTGAATGATAATATTGTTTTTGTTTGCCTCTTTATCTGTTTGAAATTTTCTTATTTTCATTAATCTATTTAATATATTGTAAATTATTTTATTAAGAATTGTTGTGAAATTATTTTATTTTATTAAGAATGTTATTTTTATTTATGTGGATACAATGTAGAAATTTAAAATTATTATTATTGTTATTATTTTTTTGTAATTCTCAAATGTAATTAATTGATTATTATGTCAAATAAATGAAATGAAAAAAATGAAATGTATCGTGGTGTTATATACAAGATGAAAACTAGAATCCGCAAATATTTGTCTAGAGCCACTTATCTCAATTTACTGTTGTATAGTTAATATAAATTGTTGTATTAATATATTGTACGGTTTATAAAATTTTTTAATGTATTATTTGGTTAATTACTTAATATTAATAAATAAAGATGCATATATAATATTACTCTATACCTGAATATTAGTAATAAAAAATATTTTGTCTTTTATTATTTAATGACCATGATAGATATTGCTGTTTTTATCTGATATTTGTTTACAGAGAAATATTTTACATTTTGTTAGCTTGTACGATTATGAGATATCTCTATAAAATTTCTCCTTCAAATAAAGGTGCTTTTTTTAAATATAGTTAAAATAAGCTACCATTCTACTTTAAAATATGAGTTCCACAAAATAGTATACGTATCAAAAATTCTAAGAAATAGCCTTGTAGGACGTCCTGCTCGATGTTTATTCACTATCGAATTCGTTATATGAGTCTAGAAATTTTGGTGGTATCATAAAAATCTACAAGGGACATCAGTAAAACAATGCTCCTGGTTGTATATATACTTAGGCAAGTGCGTCGTTCACGAAGCGGTGGTTGATCTTGGGGATCATAACACCTTCAAAACGCTATAATTTTAAGAAAGATGTGCATTTAATTATACCTGCCACATTAGAGGGGGGCGGAGTATGTATGCACTTCAGTGCAGTTTTATTATTCAGCTTTTTTAGCGAAGTTCCAGTGAACCATTTATTAATGGTCCATTGAACTACTCTGGACAATTCAATAATTGTAAATTATAAACTGATTGTTGGGGCCAGATTTCATTGATTCAAGTTCAAATTAAAAACAAAAAAGGCAATAAAATAGATAGATATAGAGAGAGAGAGAGAGAGGTGAAACAATTAAAATAAAAGCAAGTCTATAAAACTTAAAAACTAGTTTAAAAATCTAAAAAACTAATATTAAAAACCTAGGAACTATGTTAAATTAAAAATAAAAAAATAAATAAATAAATAAAAAGGGACAAAAAAAAAAAAGAAAAAAAAAAAGAAGTTAAAACTGTATATGGATCGAGTCACGTACAATCCATTGGTACACGCTACCGTGTAAACACCCAGTCCTGTAACAACAATAAAAATAAGAGTGTTACAACATAGCTTGAGCTACAGACAGGGGTCGACATGTAATTTTCTGTACGGGCGACAAAAAAACAGAAATGGATTTATTAAGCCTCTGATCTCGTATCAAGACGGAGCGATTGTTATTAGTGATCGAATTCGATTGTTTCTTAAAATAATATAAAATTGAAAAACGTATCGGTACCGAGTAAGCGATATATTATATGGAATTATCCATGATTGATGATTACATGGAATTATCGAATTATATCGCGAATTGCACATGATCAATAATATAGCTGATATAAAGTAAATCAATCGCCCATCCATCAAATGTACCGGACGATCAAATATTTACCGAAAATTTGATACAAATCAACGCCAAAATACGCCAGCACCACGTGGACTAGAACATTTCATGTCATACCTGAGTTGTTGGGATTAATACCTTGGATTGTCGTGATTCATCCATTAGCAGTTTCAGCTACGAATGGTGGCCCCATCAAGGTTTGTCTAATTTGTTTCATTTAAATTCATATGTCCTCATCTCTGCACGTTCTATTGTCGTGATTGGTATTGGGTTGGAGGTTTACCCTAAAAATTTAAAAATAAAATTACAACACTTAATAAGTACAATTTATATGAATGATCGGGAATTTGATCGACCACACGTCGATTGTTTTTTTGGTCTTAATCACGATCGCAGTACCACGGATTATCCCGCGACGCTAGGTACCAGACGGTCCCTAGAGGGAGTCCATTACCCCTAGCGTAGGCAAGTGGTGCGATCTCCAAATACTCACCGAATGCGCGCCACGAACGGGCTAGACCCCAGTTCTCCCCACGCATCCGGCGAGTGAGATAGTACGATTACCGAAATCTACCCCCCGTATTAAGTGTCGATCAGGTTCATCGTTATTCAATAATTGTATAATTTATTAATTGATAAATAAATTTAAAAAAAAATATTAAACGTGGTCATTAGTATTGTCGGGTAGCTATTGTTCTACTAATTTATGATATTCACGGATACTATAGTTTACCCGACTATCTGTTAGTCATTTACATTGTCTTACACATTAACTTATATTACGAGTTCTGTAGGGTGACATTGATTATAATAAAACTGCAGTTAGTGCGAACGCACCTTTATCCAACAATTATTAAATGTCACTTTACTAACCAAAAATTATTATAGAAGTTTTGTTTTATTTGTTAAGATACTGTGAATGAACTAAATGAAAAATAAAGGAATATAATATATTATTGTTATATCGACACACTTACCTCCTTTAATATCACCTCAAATAAATTAAAACACATTACCCTCCATTCTCGTCAATACCGTAGGTGATAATTCGATCAACAACCAATTCAATATAATAGTTCACGATCACACCACCAGAGTCTATACGTAGTCAAAGCGCGCGTACACCTTGAATACTTAACGTGTTGAAGTATTGATATTTTTAAAGGTGTTGATCTTCGCTACCCATATCCACGAAAACAACCTTCCACAATTAACATCTGCGCCCCTACTTGCTACATCGGATTTTATTGCATACAACCGTTTATATGCAGTAAACCGATAGATGCTACACCAGAAAGGAAATAGAGCTATTGGTCCCGTACCGAAGTCAAAATTTCGCAAAAATTTCTTCAAATGTCCATCGATCCTACCTAGTAGATGTCAAAAATCACATCTATGAAATTTATATATATATATATATATATATATATATGGGCATATATATATATATATCTATGGGCATATATATATATATATATATATATATATATATATGTGTCTGTAATCACTCTAGCGGTCACAGTTTGCATTTTATCGGAATGAAATTTCGTATTTGAGGCGCTTTTGGTAATCAAAAGGTCAAGTTCGTTAATGGGTAAAATCGGACAATGGGAAAGGGGGGTTTAAATGGAAGGGTAAACACAAAACTTATCTCCCTTAATATTGGAAACATCGAAAAATTTATAAGAAGTAAAGTTGTAGGTATTAAGTTTTACTGTAATTTTGTTTCTTATCGTTTTTTACACTAATATTTACAGAAATATTGACGGTTTAAGATTGAAAACTAAATTCCTTAAGATCTCTGTACACATTAGAGTTTGAGCAAAAATGATAAGGTGATGAAATGTAGAAAATTTTATTTTCTACCACTTTATTCCTTACGCATTTTTCGATTGTTGTTGAAGCAGCTCCTGCGTAACGAATTTTATTTTAGATGGATTAAGATTCCAAGCTTTACGTTTGTTTGCAGCACTCTTAAGTATTCTATACGGGCAACAATTTGAAATATCTTCTGGAATATCTTGGTAGATTGTACAACAAGTTTTGGAATATAACAAGTTTACTTCCGTGCCTTGCAGTCATTTGACTGTTTTGGCTAGGTAATAATGAACTATTGATGAGGCATTGCATCTCGAATATACAAAACTACCAAGAGATGAATTTAGTATAAATAGGGAATATGCATGAACATTTTTTTTCTTGAATTGAAGCATGTTTACTTGACAAATATCAAGGTAAAATTACTGTTTAAATAACTTTAAAAATAAGCGAGATATGAATGATTGAAATTCCCGATTAGACAAAGAGGGTGATAGCCCTCTTGATATGTTATGTGACGTCATATTACACTTTCACCATTTAAAATACACGTAAAACTCCGTTTTTAGTATTTTTGCAAGAAAGAGACAGATAATAATCTTTAAAAGCTTATAGCTTCCTTGATATTTGTCGGATTTTAATTTCGTTTTTAAATATTATTACAGTATTAACAGTATTTTCATATTCTGAAAATAAATTTGAAAAAAAAATTTTATTCATATTCCCTATTGTATATATATAGAATTCAGATAATTAATCAATCATTTCTACCCATCACTAAATATGATATCGGCACCATGTATGTATATATGGTTTAGATAGAGACAAACAGCATACAATATTACTATGACTCTGACTGGACCACCAATCATAAATCAAATACACTTCATCAAGTAATCATTATTATCTGATGTAATTACCTGTCGTTGACATAGATGGCGATTTTAGTAACCTTAAAATGTCATTCATTAAAGCTCATTTATAAAGTACTATACAGAGCTTTTAGTATTATAGATATAACCTACTGATAGATTGATATTTATCGGTACACTTTTCACCATAAAATATACTTATAGCTCTCAATCATTACATGATCATTTAAACAATTATTTTACAATGCATTAAAAACTAATTCATTACAACAAATTCTTTTTTTATGAATTTACTAATTGCTAACAAGTTGAAAAATCTTTTCTTCATTTATTAATTTACGTTTGTAATCCAGTCAAAGGTTAGGCAGATTTTTCTCCTTCCGTCGATTTTGAATAATGTGATTGAAAATTATCAATAATTATTTGATGGGAATGATACAGTAGAATCTTGATAACTGAAGACTAAGGGAAAATGTTAAATAATTTGCGTTATCGAGTTTTTAACTTACTGAGGATTTGAGTTAGAGAGGTTTTAATGGTTCATAATTTTACTTATTGAGGTTTTCTGCGGAAGCCATTTGTTTGTCTCTTTTTATAAGTTATTTTTGAAAAAGTTCTGCAGTTATCCATGCTTTTTTATTGGCTACAGAGGTACAATACCCAAATTATTCGTTTAAGTTGAAGAAGCTTCGTATTTTAAGTAAAAAAGGTTTTGGGTTTTGAGAGAAAGGGAATAAATTTTTTTTTAATTTATGTTAATTTTTACGTTATACAGGTTTAAGTTATCGAGGTTCTACTGTATAAAGAAAATTTATTAATCTTTTCGCAATTGAATAATTCTCCAATTGAAATAATTTTTTAATTTTTTAATAAGGTTTATAATTAACTTTTGTGAAAAATCGATTCAACCCAAATCAATTCAGCTGGGATCAATTGATTGGGTGTTAGGTCAGATATAGCACCCTGAAAGCCTTTCGATCATAGATCTATTTTGTCGTGCTTAAGGCAGTAAATTAATAATATTATTTTCCATAATAATTACTGAAGAATATGTAACATGACTTCATGAAAAGCCATTTAAGTTTGATTTTAGATCACAATTATCAAAATGCCTAAAATAGGAGACCTTCGGTCTTTAATTGTTGAATATTGAAAAGAAGTAACATGCG
Organism: Nineta flava; assembly: GCA_963920215.1. Lineage (NCBI taxonomy): Eukaryota > Metazoa > Arthropoda > Insecta > Neuroptera > Chrysopidae > Nineta > Nineta flava. The sequence continues at coordinate 98,651,128 of OY986040.1, forward strand.
ATTTACTGCCTTTATTTGTTTCAGAGTTGTTATTATAGCCCGGGAGACCAAAGGGTCTTTTCAGGATAATGAGCATCAAGCTGGTACTATGTAAGTAGCTTCGTTTTGACAAGACGCCCAACTTTTTTAATTATAATATTTTGGAAAGGTATCGAAATTTTCTGGAAGCCGTTGAACATTAAGGATGGGAGACTCGGAGTTCATTAATTATTAATATTTGGATAAACTATAACCATAACACGTAATAAAGCATACAAATGCAGTACTTATATTTTCCAGTGAATAAAAGCAGTACAGTTTGAAAACTACTGCTTTTTGACTTTGGAAAATGAATTTACTACTTTTATTTCTATCTTTAGGAAGCAATTTGAAATATTTGACAAACTTAAAAAATTATTATCTTGTTGATATAACATTCTAAATGCTTCATTTTATAATTAGTATATAGAGAATCACCGAAAAAATCTAAATTAATAAAAGATAGCATCAAAATTAATAAAAGACAGGAAATGAAGTATAGCAAATTGTTCATCCTCCGTTCCCTTCAATCAACTTTATATTTTTGAGGAGTTTAACTATTCTGCTGATGAACTGCGTCGAGATATCTTCGAACTCCAAGTTGAGTTTCCCACAGGCCAAATATCTTTTCAGGTCAGATCTCAGCACTCGAAGATTAAGTTATTGGTGTTATCTTCGTCCGTACCACATAGTCTGCATAATGGTTCATCGTTGAAGATTCCCATTCGGCTGCTTACTATTCTGTATATTAATTACTCTGATCCTCTGATATTTAGAATAAATCAGAAATATGGTCTATGATCCGGCATTAGAAAAACCTTCCCTCATCTGTTAATTGATTGAAATATTATTGAAAACGCTTATGGCAATATAAACAACTTGGCAATGTAATGTCTGCCAGAGTAATTCTGCTGCAATTAGCATTAATTAATTAATTTAAAAAAATACCTTGTAGAGAGGCAGAGACTATTGCATTATTCCACGTAACAAACAAGGAAAGTTTATGATTCATGCGTATGTAGAGTGTACTCCATTTATTTTGAACTCTGCATTCTCTATACAATACCACTATTAGTATAAATACACTTATAAATGGAGTACACTCTACATATGCATGAATCATATACTTTCCTTGTTTGTTACGTGGAATAATGCAATTTTCTCTCTCTCTCTCTCTCTCTACAAGGTTTTTTTTTAAACTCTATTATTTAATAATTCTTTTATACTGGCTGCAATTGATTTTAATGGATTTTAAGATGGCTGCCAGTTATGGATGTATTCTAATTATTCTAAACTTTGAATTTAGCTAAATATGTTTCAATTAACATATGAGGGAAGTAAACTAAGTTCACTTTAAGTTTGAACACCTGGCTGCAGGTAACCGTAGCAGTAATAAGCAGCGCTGCCTGCTATTACAAGATTTGTCGTATCGCATACTATGTTATTTAACATCCCAAATTCTGTTAACACGTGGATTTAATTATAAAAAAATAAATATTTATTTAATTAATTTATGTTAATTGCAGAAGAACTACCCTGACAGACATTACATTGCCAAATTGTTTATATTGCAATAAGCATTTTCAATAATATTTCAATCAATTAACAGATGAGGGAAGGTTTTTCTAATGCCGGATCTTAGACCAATACAGCAATTTAATGTCTAATGCTTACAATAGTTAATATTACTGTCAACATGTTAATTTTATTTGATTTTCATTATATTCCTTCTTCTGATATAATTCGTGTAGTAGAATGGAAGTTAAAATTTTTTACGCAGGTACCATTTTCAATAAGGTAAATCAACTATCAACAATACAGCTACCCACTGTACTGTTGATGCTTCAACGGGTTTAATATTGTAAATAAATAATACCATAAATCATTGATATTTTATGTGTAAATATTTTATTTTATAAATTTTTTTTTGATATCTACACCTATTAATTATTATTTACATAAATTATATTGTCAGTAAATTTTTTATTCATACAATTATATGGCGGCGTCTCTTAACAATAATTTCTCATAAATATATTTAATGTAAATGTTAACGCGAACAAAAATGTTATGCTTGTTTAAAGTGGTGTTTATTTTTGAAACGTAGTGAAATATTGGATAACTTTTGGGCATTAAAAAATTGGGTGTTAAAAAATGATATGTACAAATTGTAAATATAACTATTTCCACTACCTCTCCCCCACTCTTAAATTTACTTCGAAAATAGTAAAAGATACAGATAAACATTACGATGCTCTATATTAATCGATAAATATGTTTTTACAATGAATTTGTGTCAAATCCACATGGATTTTAGAAAATTATGTCGAACAAAATTGATTCGTTTTAATTCTTACCGTTATCGAAATTAGATTTGGGGGGTGTGATTTGATAATAGATTGAGTGATGAATTTAGCCCAACAATATCCTCAACAATTTTGAGCTCGGTTTATTATTTCGTTTTGAAAAAAAAACTTTACAAATGCATATACGTCTTGTGTCTGCGATAGTGCTGTAATCATGTTGTACGTCGAAAATGATTTGTGTTGTTGTCAAACATAAATAAAATTAATATCTTCGATTTATGGCGAATCCAATTGGCTTTCGAATACATGTTTTTACAACAGTTGTTCGTTTTAAAAGTTGTAATAACTTGTTCAAAAATCTTCGAAAACCGAAACAAATCAACTGTGAAATTTTGAAAAAAAATGAAAAAAGAACGCCATTTTTTGAATCGATTACATTCGCTAGTTTTTACGTAAAATAAGATGTATATGGACGTCATTTTGGGAAATTATTTCGGAGTGTTTTCTACCTGATTGAGGATCTTATCTTGCCTGACTCATTTAATTTTGGTTTCTTAAAAGAAATACTTCATAAATCTATTTTCACATTATGCCATCTAACTCTTAACTATGTGAGTGATGTAACATGTAGTAGTGGGATAATTTCTTGACGATCTAACATTCCTGTTACATAAATGCATTTTCTTTATTGTTTATTTGGGTGATAATTAGAACTGTTAAACAATTGTTTTATCATGATTATTGTAGAAAAACAATCTGTTTGTACAAACATGTATTCGAACTAAGAAAAATAATAAAATTCTATTTGTCAATAAAAGAGCGGAAAAAGGTCACGTGTCGACTCTTACGCAATTTTGGTACACTATATCGGACTCTAAAAAAAATAAGCAGTTATAGTCTAATATAGTCATCTTGGTAGAATATAGTCGCCATATTCGACATATCTTAATTTTTATATATAGTTTATCCGCGCTATCACAATTAAATTTCGTACAGTGATAAGTGTATATTTACGTAGATTGTATAGCAAAGTTTTCATTTTACCGTTAACACAAACGTTATTAAAATCTTCTAAAAACGATTTCAGTGAATCAAAGTGGAATTATGTGGTAGGAATATCCATCCATTTCCTATCCCTGTATCTTGCATCATGAATCGTTATCAATTGTTATCAATCCTAGTTTTTATATCGTAATCACATTGATTTTGCTTGAATCCAACTATCAAAAGTTAACGCTGGGCATTCACTCTAGGTTGACATCAGTTGCAACAACAATTTCCTTTAAAATATTCGAATTGGGTCGAGAAAAAATTGAAATATAAAGACTTAGAGACTTTTTTTTTACTTTTACTTTTTTTTTTACTTTATTTATATCCAGGCACTGTAAAAATTTCTCTCGAATTCCGGTTTATATCATAGGATAAAAACAATGAACGCAAATTATGAAAATAATTTGAAATCCGTGTTTGCCCGAAACAATCGATAATAATTTGTTGCTGATTCGATCTGAAACTTATATGGGAGTGCGTAGCGAAAAATCTGCGATAATTCTTTTTAAAATGAATTATTAATCATTTCACTAAAAACTATGTTATATATTTAAGAATTATGTTCCACTCAAAAATTATCATGTACAAAACCGCGAATGCAGCGAACTAGTAAACTTCGTTCTTGTAAATCCAATTGTTTAAAATGTTGACATTTACAACACAACAAACCATCTTTGTAATTTTCCATCCAACTAATGTTTTACAAAAGAAACAACAATAAAACAATAAATTTATATTAATAAAAATATACATGTAAACCACGTTAAATATGCTATAAAAAATGTTGTTTTTCACGGTTTTCTATTCTATTCCATTTTCTTTTCTGTTTTTTTTTTCTTTCGTTTTTTAGACGAGACAACATAAACAATATTCAAACCAAAAAATGTAAAGTGGCTATTTGTTATCTTTATGTTGACTTATATGACTTCTTGTATACCATGAATAGCAGTAGCAGCAGCAGTATATATATAGTGGAATAGATTGCCAAAAGCCGGACGACGACTATATAGTACACAATGATGGTGGTGCAAATAGACGTCATATAAGGAAACAATGCATATACTATACTGAATACTATACGCTTGTAAATGGTGGGTACACAAAACAAATACTAACTCATTTCATAATAATTTCTTGTCATTTGTTTAATATACAATGAAGATTTTGTAGTTTATTTCAACTAAAAATCTTGTAACGTGTTATCGTCGAAGTTCTGGTATTTTGAATACACACGTAATCAATTATAAATGATGTTAGAATATAATTCCAATTAGCCTATCCGATGAAGAGATTACGTTGACTCCAATCCATTCAATAAAAACTACATGATTCTACGTTTGTTAGATATTATCCCAGTTAACCACATTCGTGTTGCATCTTCAGACAGAGATCATCATCGGTCTACCAACTACTCGTTGAGAACAATCCGACGAGTCCAAACTAGGTAGGTATAAATTTAGGTAAGTTTTTGCGACCAGTTTTATGTTTTATTATCAGACTTTGGCCATCAGCTGTAAGCGAACCTCATCGAGGTCAATTCAATGAGTTCCAACAAGATACATCTACAGTAAGTTGTTACCTTGCTTGTTCTGGTTGGAGCACAGTTCATTGAATTTATACCATGTTTCAACTTCCAGGTCGATCAGACGAGTTTTAGTTAAATAAATACCCATTATATGGCCGATATCCCACGACTATCTAGAAAAAGAGGGAGCCTAAGAATCCGCACACAGATAAATTCAAACTTCAAACCTATAACACCTGCCTTTTTGATCGGGGGTGTATAAAAGCAGTTATAGATGCATGAGTTGTGACAAGTTTCAATCCAATAAATCAATATATGAAATCAATCAAAACTTTTAGTCAGTTACATTACTTGGACTCAAAAAAGTAATGGAGTAGACTTAAAAATCCCATTATGTAATTAATGGTATATGTTTTATTGGTATATAAATATTGCAATGCTGGACAGTAGCACAGCAGGTGTTCAATTGCCTTCTCCTTTTTGTTTCATTTCTTGCAGTAGTTGTCGTTTTCGACTTTCTATTTAAGAAAAATTATCCTCGCAGATCTGCTATACCTACTTTTGTTTCACCGAGATAATTTTATCTAAGGTCTTCATTAATGCATTAATCGGCGGGAACGATGCTGCTTTCTCCTTCCACCCCTTTGCCTTTTCATCTTCATAATACTGTATCCGGGATCCCAGCATCGTCAGCTTAGGCCCGGGAAAGCGCTTCCATAAAATTCATCACTACCTATAAGTTTTATTTTATTTAGTGTTTTTCTGCGTAGCTTTTAGCTAATAGTATATCGGGATCCCCCATCGTTTCCTTCTAACTATAACGCTGGAAGAATATCGTATTTTACAGGTCTTTTTTTTTTTGCTTTGGCGAAACAAAATATAAAAAATTGTTGAAACAAATACAGTATTAGTATTTTAACGGGAAAAATGTATATTACAGATTATGCCATGAAGAGCAGAATTTTTATTATTTCTTAATGACTTCAGGTGATTGCAGTAACTAATAAAATTATTATTTTTTAAATTATTTAAGAAAGTTGTTTGCCAGACGACTTTTTTCTACTTTTTTCCATTTTGGAAAGCTTAATACGTTTACCGTTTTTTAAGCGAGCAAGTTTTGATGAAATATTTCAATCGCATAGTTGATATACAAAAAAATACATTGCGATTCACGATAAAATTACAATCTTTGTCGATCATTGGCCACGCCAGTCAATGGCGAAACTATACCAGCCACAAGAAAGGAGATATCACATATTCACAAAGCATGTAAAGTTACATGTAAAATTGCATCAAATAGGAACATTTTCTATTTTGTTGTAACTAGAAACTTACATAAAAAATAAAAATACAGTGCTTGTTCAGTAAAACACTGATTGAAAACTTGCATTTAAATTTCACGTGTCAACGCACCCTCCTTTCAACGTATCGTGTTCAAAACATGACGTACCGGTGCATTTAAATAAAATTACATATTCGGGAAAAACTATTTGTGCGTAGTTTAGAAAACAGAAAACCATATTCATGTTATGATTGAAACATGCATACGCAAGTATGTTGTATACACACGTCAATTTTTTCAACATTTCTCATTATAACTACACGGACATCCTACAGGAATGATAAAAATAATCATAACATATAGGTAAAACTAAGGGACTTGTATATGTATGTTATTCCTTTTTATAAATGCATATTGGAGAACGTAATGTATGTGTTTGTATGTTTTCTGTATATAATAATAACATACAATATTTATTTATAAAATGTTTATATCCATCTTTTAAAATAAACACTAGACAAAGAGAAAAATACAAAAACAAATGAATATAGCATACATTTATTGTGTTCTAGAATGAACCAAGAGATGCACATACTAAAAAAAAAAGCAATCTCAATGTAAATTTGTTTTTAGATAAATGATATAATAAATCGTATTATCTTTTTAACTGTATATGTATATATATATTCTAAAATTGTGTATAATCTTATAAATTTTCATTTTATTTTAGCTTTTTATATTCATTCTGATTTATAAAAAAAACAACAAAATGTTTATGCATTATACAATGACATAGTCGAAAATAAATTTTTTGAGGATTCACATATAATAATAACATTATCCACATATTATAATCCTACGGTGTATAAAAATAGTTTTGTTGAGTTCAAAATTTCATGTTTCCTGTATGAACAACGATTTTTAACCCGACTTCAAACAGGAGGATGTTCTTACCTCAGAACTCCGTCATTTATTAACCGATTTTGAATATTTGTTTTAAAGAGTTTGATTTCCAATTGGTGAAGGGATAAAAGGATCCCCTGGAAATCGAGGAAAACCCTCATTTTATATGTGATAACCGATTTCTGCGAATTTTTTTTTTAAAGGATAAACTCATTCATAATGGGAAAATAAGAAAATTTTTTTAAAAACCGACTTCAAAAACATTTTTTACAAAAAAAAACTGACCCAAAAAAAAAAAATTTTACAAAAAAAAAAAACAAAACGCTTGTAAAAAAAATTGAAAATCTGTTATGAGAAAATGAACTAAAACTTAGTTGGTCGTTAAGTAGGTCTACCCATATTTAAAGAAATAAAATCAGAACTATAGAACTTGAAAGTCACTAAAAAGCGAGAAATAAAACCTATTTTGACAAAAAGGAAACCCGACTTCAAAAATCAAATATTCTATAGCAAAAAACGCACTAAAAAGTAAAAAAATAATTGCATATTCTTGTGCCAATTTTAGTTCACCTAAGCAAAAATTTTTAAATATATATGTACAATTATTGTTATTTTTGGATGCGGTGTCCAAATTTTATGTGAATTTCTCTATGCTGACACCGACTCCAAAAATAATAATTGTACATATATATTTAAAAATTTTTACTTAGGTGAACTAAAATTGGCACAAGAATATGCAATTCTTTTCTTACTTTTTAGTGCATTTTTTGTTATAGAATATTTGATTTTTGAAGTCGGGTTCCCTCCGTCGGGTTTTGAAGTCGGGCTATAGAATATTTGATTTTTGAAGTCGGGTTTCTCTTTTGTCAAAATAGGTTTTATATTTAATCAAAATCTGTTCATGACTTTCTAAATTGGTCATTTTTTATTAAAATAATCAATAAATACATCTATGTAGTGTATTCGTTCATAAAAACATTCATCTGATTTACCAATAGTAAAAATGTGTCCGAGAGACTCAACACTATTTTCACATAAGAAAAATCGTCGATTCATGATTCTTGTAAAATGCACAACGACAGTTGTATACAGGGTCGGACTGGGCCGAAAGGGTTCGGGTGGTTTCCCACAAGCCAGAGGCCCGGAACGGGATTATGGTAGATAGGATTCTATCGGAAAATACTGATATATACAAATTATTAATTATCAACTATATATATATCATTGGGTAAATATAGTTCCAATTACTTATAATATCACAAATCGGTAGCTAGCCATTCAACATATTTATTAAAAGAGAAGAAGTTTCAGCTGAGCTGTCAGTAACTCGATCGTAAAAGCTGCTATTCTCGTCATCCTTGATAAGATCCGATTCTGTGTTTAATATAATCAACGAATCCAACAGTACTTGCCCCAATTGAGAGCGAAGACTCGGTTTAATACGCTTCAGCGCTGAAAATCGTCTCTCACAAGTCACTTGCGTGAACAAAATTGTGAGAATTACACAATATGCAACATATAAGGTGATGTACGTGCTGATGTGCATCTTATATTATGATAAAAGTTTACATGTACATGGTATGCAACTTTGGCAGACATCCGAACTGCTTCGGGAAAAACACATGGTGTCCTTTGCAGTTTGGTCTAACACATCTTTGTCGCCTTTTTCCTCACTCTGAGAATCTGAGCCATTCATGCCTTGCTGTGGAACGTGCTCATCCCAAAGAGTTTTAGACAGTTCAAAACATAAATAATTTTTCGAATGCATCTCTTAAACAATGTCAAATGTCGTGTATTATGAAACGCGTCAAAATCGGTTGATTCGTTTAAAAGTTATCGCCGTTCAGACATTTCCAAAACAAGTTTTAATTTTTCTGTTTCATTTCAAAGTATGAACTATCTACTTTACATGTAGGTCGCAAGAACCGGGTCCTCTACCGTACCTACCGCTTGGCTTGTGCCAAACCTCGCAAGCCAGTTCTGCGCAGGCTAGGGCCCGCTTGGCAAATGCCACCTTGACTATATGGCCAGTCCGATGCTAGTTGTATAATAAAACCGAAATTTTTTTAGCGAACAATGTGGTTTTGCAGAAATTTTATAATGAAGAATTATAATTATTAGTTTACGCAAGAATTGTTTATCAATATTTTACTCAAGTGCATTATTTGTATTACTATTGCACTTTATTAATGAACTTTATTAAATCAAAACGGCTTGCAGAATAAATTGCGCTTGAATACGAATTAATTTTTTGTGCGAGTCCTACTCTTTATAATTTTCGCGTTTATAAAAGATTTAATACACAGAAAAGATAGTAATGCGAAATATATGTTTTCTATTCGAGATAAGTACGAACAAAAATATTTTTACAGGTAAGAATTTGTACATGCAATGCTTTATTTTTTAACCGATTTTGATAAGTTAGGTATCGTTCGATTTTTTATTAAAAATGCTAAAAGTATTTTATCTTACACATTTTTGTTAAAAAGTTACAGATTATTTTGGTGTGCTCCTGTATAGCGCGTTACACATTTTTGTAACATCCTGTATTCAAAAGAAATTTAAATATCCCGTTTTTGAGTGTAAGTCCTTCATATTTGCATGTATGTGCATATATTCCTTATGTTACATGCTTAGAACGGGTTTTTCGAAAATCAACTCTCAACGTGGGTTGCAAAAGGTCTGACCACAATTTTAACAAGAACTCCTACTTACATGAAATTTGGCAGGTACCTTTCTTGGCAACCACTAAAACGGGCTTTTTGCGAGTCCGTGTGGTCCAGATGTAACGGCGGTCTTCTCGGAAGTAGGAGGCTGCTGGTTTCACTCCAAACACTGGCAGTTTGTCAATTAAATTAACTAAAAAAAATTGATGGCGCGATTCGATTAATGGAATCGTCGTATGAACAAGAACGAAAGTAACCGTCTATATTCTTGAAGGTTTTCTGCTGTTTCCTTTCACAAACTCCAGATGTATATCGTCATAGTTCCAATCAAATACGGCTCCATTATTCGTTGGTTCGTATGATTCGCATCCCCTTAAGAATGGGTTTTACGACAATCGACTCCCAAGGAAGTGGCGCAAATACCCCCGTTTTTAACAATACCGTTAACCGTTGTACAGACTTGATACTTGGGGATGAAAAGGTGGGTCAAAACGTGTAAAATATATTAATATTCTTCAATTGATATAAAATATACTTTTCAAACCGAATAATTAAATACGTGTCTTTAGACTTTTTTAACCTTCATTGGAGAAAATGGTTGTGTATGTAAAAAAAATTAGGGTTTAATTTTAAAAAAAATTTGGTGTTTAGTTTTTAAAAAGAAACTAAACACTTTATAGAAAATAATTGAATTATCAATTATTTTCATAAATATGAAATTAAATTAATTTAGTAATTTTAATTAAAAGTTATTATGATGTATTTTTAAAAAAAATAATGAAAACTAAATATACGGTACTTTAGAAAAAAAATCCAAAGCAGAGTATTGTATGTGGAATTATGAAAATTAGAAAACGATCGGTACTAATGCCATACACGTAAATATAAAAAAAAAAAAAAAACACGTTGAACCGAAAGTCTTTCAATAAAAGCTGGGCCCATTTAAAAGATAATATTGAGGTAGTAAGATCTTTACTATCCAGTAAGTGTCTTAGTTATCGACAAGTGATTCGAATCTGAAAAAAAATAAAAGGTACAAAAAGGGGAACAAAATAAATATATGTTAAAATAAAATATATATTTGAAATAAATAATTTCTAATCTAATACACTGATAGTACAACTATCCCTAAAACACTAACATTGGTTGTACAAGTTATGAAAACAAAGATTATATGAATATGTGCTAAATTGAACTGTAGTAAAAGAAATATTGTATATATAAAAAAAAAGACACTACAGTAAAAAAAAAATATGTTCAAATATGTCTGATTTGCAAAAATATAAATATGGATTACAAATTTAATTCAGATACATAGTTGTATATATAAAGAGACATTACGCTTCTGTAAAGAAAAAATACACGGCCAAAAAAAAAACCAAGCGTATACAAACAATATAGTTATAAATTGAAAACTCAATGCATATTCACATAAAATATAAATTGTACACCAAAAGTGTGTATAGAGTGTGTATTGAATTGTTACAAGCTTGAGAGACCACAAGTTTCGGAATAGTGAATTAAATAAATTATACAAAAAAAAAAATATACTTAGATACAATCAGATAGAAACCATTAATTCGCCCATTCGATACTTCAGCACAATCCATAAAAAATATTCAACTTGTAAATTGAAGAAATAAAAATTTTAAATACCATCTGATTAATTGATGTGAATCAACTAATTTTAGTAATTGTCTTCTTTTTGTAGCTCACAGAGAGAGGTAATTTTTGTAACTTCCAGAGAGAAATACTCTTTGTAACTACTTTCTTTTTGTAACTCACTCCATGAGATGAGTTTTGTAACTCATTTTAAATATGTGCTGAAATATCGAAGTAAGCTTGTATATACGCAAGTCATTTCTGATCTAAGCAAATGCCTGTTGAAACTATGCAAATTCTCAACTAGCATAAACCAATAATTATATAAATTATTCTTTTTTGAATAATAAAAATATGAAAAAATATCAATACTAAATTTTATACAGTGGCGTAGTAAAAAAATTATTCTCCATGGTATGTCAAATTTATATGATAAAATATTAATGTATTTTATTTCATATCGAGCTTTTTGAACTGAAATTGCGTGTATATTCTTCTAAGAATAACTAATTAGGCATATGTTTTGGAATATTTTAAATTCACAATTCTATATTTGCTGTAAAAGAAAATCAAACTCTATACGTGTAAATATGAATTTTTTTTATCGATCATTTAATGAATATACTCTACAAACTATAGGTATATGATTGGAAGCAATATTATTTTATTATGAGCTAAGGTAAATATATAACCAGGCAAGTAGCCTGAAAATATTTAAAAAAAAGAAAAAAAGGGCCGTTAATTGACTAAACTGTCGGCGTATGGACAAGAACGAAGTAACCGGTTATGCTTGTGATAGTGTTTCACGAGGCACGAGGCGAGGCGTGGTTTTGGTATCACCTCGCCTCGCCCCGCTATTTCAATATCAACCTCGCCTCGCCTCGTCGAGGCCGAGGCAGAATGTTGGCTAGCTTCGCCTCGCCTCGGTTGAGTTAGGTATCATCCTCGCCTCGCCTCGGAGGAAGCGAGGATGCGCTGTGGATAGAGCCACTTAAGTAATTTTAAACCCCATTATTAATCTAGTCGAAATCGATTATTCAAATTCGATTGTGCTGATAATTTTGAGTATTTTACTCTTGCAACTCGTCGGGGTGGGGGTGCTTTTTTGACAAATAGTGATCCGAAATTTTTTCCAATGATATATTCTGAAATCACATAATTAGCACTAAATCGCTGTGCCAGTGAAAATTTAATAAAAAATTTGTATATATGGATGTGCTAGCTTGTTTTGAAGCTGGCACAGCCATCGATTTCAGCGCAAAAGCGAAAAAAAGCACTAAATCGTTGTGTTAATTTAAATCGATTGTGCTCATTTGGCTGTGTTAACTTTGTAGACGTCCGCCTAGCTATAGGTTCGGGTATACTTCGTATTTATGTTTTTGTAAGCTGACACTGCTATTAGTTAAGAAAGCTGTAAAATTTTTTCACAAAATGTTTATACGGAAAACATTATATAATTATTATTTTGTATGTACCCCGCGATATATCAATATTGCTGTTCCAATTCTGCAACATTAAATTTTATCTAGAATACTAACTGGAGTTCAGTTCAAATTTATAAGGTGAATATAGAACGGCTGTTCATCCAAATTACAAAAAACGAATGACATGTTCTATATAATTGTAATTATTGAGAAAATGAATACATTATTATTATTATTATAGAATATATCTGTACCCGAAAGGTAAACTGTAACTCCAAATTTTGCCAATGATCCAGTATCGGATAGCTGAGTAAACAAAAACATGAAAACTGAGTAATTATGTCAGTTTGGGTAAATAATGAATCTATTTAAACAGCTATTTTAATACTGGATTTTCGAAGATAATATTGCATTTTTTTGAGAAAATTCAGGCCTTTACAAAATTTTATTAAGAAATAAAAGTTATTTCTTTTGTTAATGAATAGAAATTTTTTGTGTACACGCATGCTATTATACAGTATAAATTTCTGCATAAATGTATTTGAACGAATACTACACTTAAATATACATCAAAGATCAATTGTACGTTGTACAATTGTTTTGCAACATGCTATTTTTAATCTCAGCTGTTCAATATCAATAAACTTGATTTAATTATCGATGATTGATTGATTACATGTTGAAAAAAAGTGATGGATAATACAGAGTAGGTAATTAATATTTATAAGGTTTTGATAACAAAATGTTCTAAATATTTCTTTTGTTAAACTGAATACCTGAATTAATTATTTGAATTTTTACATTAATTATTTGAAACTAAGCGAATAAGTCAGCTTGTATACAGGTGCGTCGAGAGGAACGAATCAAACGCCAGAAGCATGTTTGTACATATAAAAATCAGTTATACAAGACAAATACACGCATTTGATTTGTGATCAATTCCAAATATTTTCAATATAATTAAATTTCGATTTTTTGCCCCAATTTCCTAGATCAAAAAATTATTGTATTTTATAAATACGTATTTTGACTACAAAGTATTCATCATCAGTATGCATTAGCTAATTTTAATTATTCACCTAGGAAATGTTACTTATTGCTGACAGTTAAGAATCTCAAAATAAAATAAAAATGAAATTAAAAATCATGAAACCCAAATAGTTTTAATTTTAAAATTAGTTTTAATCTTAACAGTTCAACTTTAATTCTGAAATTCTTATTAAATCGGAATTTGGAATAGATCCTTTGTCTAAATTCATTGTATCATTTCCTAGTTTATGAATGTAGATGCTTTCATATGCATGTAGTTCGGCTGGGTTCGGTACCGATTTTAAAAGTTTTAAATTAGATTTGTCGATTTTATGGTTATTTTCAATAACGTGAGCGGCTGCACCTGATTTATCTATTCTACCAAATTTTATGTGTGCTATGTGTTCTTTGAATCTTATAACAATTTGTCGTCTACTTTGTCCAACATATTTCTTCGAGCAATTTTGACATCCAATGCAATAAATTCCTGACTTTTGTTCGTTGTTAATTTAGTCCTTTGGATTTCCAAGTCGGTGTTTCACTATTCTTAACTTATGTTATCCGAATTCGTTTTATTGATGCGCGGTCGAAAATATGTTAATTTGCACCATCTTCTTTTCGGCGTTGTCTTGTTCTTGCGTCAAAGTTGTTGAACTATTTCTTAAGATTTCTAATTTCGTATTTCGAATTATATTGTTTATTATATTTGGATCAAAGCCGTTAAATGATGCAACTTGTTTTATGTGCTTCAACTCTTTAAAGTAGTTTTTGATAAATAGTGGTATTTTTAATAATTCTGAGGCACAACTATAACAGTCTATATAGTAGTAGACACTACTACTGTCCATAACAGAGGCCACCCTTATCATTATTTTTCAACCTTTATTTATGTTTAACTGTACTTTTTTTATGTTGCAATAGGTTGTGCGACCGTAACCTCCCAGTTCCAAGTTTGGAAAAATGAATAAGATGTAAAGTTATCGAAAATCAACTTTACTACAGCTCATAACCAAATCATTTTTTCTAAAGCTTTATATTTAGGATTTTAGTTTTCAATCTTCAAACGAAAATATTTCTGGCAATATTTGAGTAACACATTCACTCTCTAGTGGTCACAATTTTAGTCCAATCAAATTGTTTTTTCGTATAGGATATGCTTTCGGTATTTGAAAGGCCAAATTCGCTGATTAATAGAAACGGTCAAGGAGAATGGAGGTTTTTTGTACCGCGACCAATTTGATCTATTGTATCTTATTTTCTTGAAAGGTTTTTCAGGAGTCCTATGGTCTTGATAAACGTTAGGATATTCTTCGGCGACATCTCATTGATGTCATCTATTCGACCGGAGGGCTTAGAGAAAGAAGAAAACACATAATGTATAATACCTCTCTAATATTGGAAAAATGTTTAAATAGTAAAGTTGTAGAAAATCAACTTCGAGAATATGATACATTATTTAAGAATCGAAGTTGTAACGAATAAAAGAAGCAACTTGTACCATCGAGCTGTCATATGTCTTTATTTACCAGAATAAATGAATTACCGTAATCGGCATAATAGTATTGTGCCATACATGGCTCTGTTATTAAACACTACTCATTACCAAAGAAAAGTGTAATATTTTCGGAAACGTTTGAAATATCACGAAACAACAATTAAGTTGAGTCTGGGTTTAATACCTGCGAACTGTTTATATTTTAGAACAGTAGGCTCAGTAATTTTAGACTTAAATCGAAACTTTCAGGCAAACAAATAGAATTGACGTTCAATTTGATTTATTTGTATAGATTTAATAATAAAACTTTTTTAATGTCTGTGAAAATTCTTAATTTCGGGCAGTCCATGCGCGATGAGTTTTATTCAATTACATTAAAGTTAGTTTTTATTGAGATGACTTATACATGAACAATCATTAATCTGATTAAATCTGATATAAATAAAGTATTGAAAATCAACATAATAAATTAAATAGTAATCAATTTTAACCACATGAATAAGAATGTATTGATAAAAATGTATTCCATCAAAATATAATTGACAGTAAAAACAACCCTACACCACGATTATAACCCGTATGATATGTGAATTTTTGACTATTTGTTGCATGATTATTTTGTTTTCAATTCTAAATATAAATTCAATGGATTGAATTAATTAATACCAATGTGGGAATTGAAAGGGGTAACAAACTTCTTACAAACAAAAGTTAATTTTAAGTGTTCCGTACCAATAGAAACAACACTTGATTACTATAAATTTAATTCTTACCCGCCTATTGCGTGGAAAAAAGAAGGTAATGTTTTTAATGTTCCAGTCAGTCAACTGAAACAGCTGACATTAAAAAATATTAAATATTGTTGGAATCGTGCTGAGAGTACGGGTGATGTAGGATAGGCATCAACACAAAAAAAGATAATAAGAAAGCCGTAATCCATCATTTTGATGTGTGGCAAAATATTGATCAAAAAATTTTGATGATAAATTTTTTTTTCCGTATCCAAATTGTAAAAATATTTTAATTAACAAAAGCATTTAATGGAAAAATTAGGGTAAAAATTTTTTGCCGACGGATTATTGTTTGTTTAAGTATCCAGTAAGTACCCTATTTTTTTTTTGCTTAATTTTTTTGTTCAATTGTCGGTATGAAGCTGAGCCGAATCACTTATTTTCATCTCTCAATTAAAATTATAGATATTAGTGGTACAGTTCCGGGAAGTCGGACTTTTTTTAGAAAATTTTCTGCTCTTTAAGAATTTTTTTTTCATTTCCGATATCTATAATATTTTTGAGATATTAGCAAAAAACGAAACCCCTTTTTTTAGTAAATTGTTTATAACTTTTGCAATTTTTTAATGGGGGACTTTTTTAAAAACTTTCTAGATGGAATTACGAGTCGAATGACACCTTGGCATAATTTTCTGAGCCGACGAAGTGGAATTCGAAAAAAGGCACATGTTTACTAGTCTAATTGGAGTTTGATCAGAAACGAGAGAAAAAATCGGTTAGTAACGGATATTTTTAAATTGACGGAATATAAAACAAATACTACAGGACCCTTTTAATGTCAGGTTTGTTTCACATTTCATAGTTTTTTTTTTAACGTTACACATTCGACTAAGAAAGGATACATTTATATAATGCATATAACAATCTTTACAAAAATTTAACTGATCGATAAATAGACAGGCTACAGTTTCTGTACAATAGATTTTAGTGCACAGTTGTCACGTTTTATTGTTGATTGAGTGATCACCGTGAATCAGTTGACACGCCCCGTAACTAGAGTATTAAATTAGATATTACGGAAATGTATGTTGAATATGTGTATTTAGATGTATGAAGATATATAACCACGAACCGCCCAATTCGGATTAGGTATAGAATATTAGGGTCAGCGATTTCAACAGTTAATTATAATAGTAAAATAGTTACTAACTAGAAAATTGTAAAGTCACAAAGTAAATGAATTACCTATTCAAATAATATAATGATTGTATCAATCTGATTTTCATGAATTTAAATTTAATGGAAAATACCGCCTTTCCTGTGTGTGAAAATGTTTCTTCATTGAGTTAGTAATAATGATGTTTGTTAATTGGAATATCAAAATCTATTAAGAAAATAAGTGTTTACTATGGATATATACAGTACGATGTATATGTACATGATGTGGAACCAAATGTGCCTATAAGTTGCTTTTATAAGAAAATTCAGCTATCGTGGTTGTACCGATGATATCATAAAAATTTCTTCACATATCCTACCTCATAGATATCGAAAATGGTCATTATAATTTTTTTTATATTTATATAGGTATATATATATATATATATATATATGTAAATATATATATATGTATATATATATACATATATATATATACCTATATAAATATATAAAAAAATTATAAAAATAATAAAATTATTCAAAAAAAATTATATATATATAAATATATATATATATATATATATATATATATATATATATATATATATATATATATATGTATATATATAAAGGTGTTTTTTTAGACTTACACAACTTTAAATTAAAATAAAACAAAGAAAAATATTTTTAATATCAATTAAACTGGCTTTATTTGATAGATAATTTTATGCCATTAAAGTTTAAATACGATTTTGGCCATGGCTGGCGCGGTGCGTACATGTCGCAATCTGGAACTCCAATTTTTACACACTTTTCGCAGCATTTGCGGCCATATTTCGCCAATAACTCGTCGAATGTTGATTTCCAGGTGTTCAATTGTCTTTGGTTTATATAGCTTTACATAACTCCAAAGAAAAAAATCCAATGGGGTTAAATCATACGATCAATTGCCAATTAACAGAACCATTTCGTGGAATTATTGAAAATTTCAACAATTTACAAGCGTTGCTCTGGTGTAAGTCTATCCATGATGAATTGGTAAACCAAACTAAACAAAAAACAAGTCTCAGCTGTTAAATTGGTTGTTAAATAAAGCAGTTTTACCAACACAAAGTTGTGAAAAAAAACATCCATTATATATATACTAATTTAGATAAAGATTAATCTTGAATGATTTTATTAGTATTCTGACATATACCAATGAATTTATTACTTCTGACAACTTTATCTAAATTACTGATGGAAAAGTAGGTATTAGCAAAAACGTATTTAATCGAATATTGTAATAACAAACGAAATGACACATTGCATAAATCATATTCAAGAGCGTAGGAGTGTTGAAAGCTTGGTAAAAACTCTAAACCGTAGCTAATTACCTCATTTTCCCAATGTAGTTAGTGTTATTGATCATTGATAATTAAGTTGTATGTTTCCTTTGATTCTACTCATGTAATTTTGCATCTCAAAACAGAGAATACATTATATTCAATTATTTTGTACTATAAATCAATCGATACTTCCTCATTTTTATACCCTGTATATATAATTTATATCAGTTATATATAATGTATAATGTAGTCTCGGTAATGTGGTCTTTAGTAATGGTGATAATATTAATCGCAGAAAAAATTTTTGGTATAGGATTTCATAAAATGTCATAGTTAGTTTACCTCCACCTATACGTCCATAGACACGATAATTCAAAAACGAAATGGGATAACGAGCTGAAATTATTCATGTGTGTTCTATGGCTAAAAAGTAAGGTCGAATTCGTGACTGGGCCGGGCTTCCCTAGATATATCCATCTTCGAAACGGTAATAGATTTACAGACCTAATTTTTTTTTAAAATAAACAACTTTTGTTTATAACTTTTTTTTCATACATTCAGTATTAACCGGGTATTTAAGCAACTAACTAAGTTAGTTAATATTTAATCTTGCTCACCAATGAATGCATTTAATTACAATTGTATCAAATAATTATAAAAAAATTCGTTACG
This sequence comes from Nineta flava, assembly GCA_963920215.1. Classification (NCBI taxonomy): domain Eukaryota; kingdom Metazoa; phylum Arthropoda; class Insecta; order Neuroptera; family Chrysopidae; genus Nineta; species Nineta flava. The sequence continues at coordinate 98,670,320 of OY986040.1, forward strand.
CAGGAGCTGCTTCAACTTAGCGAATTTCCTTGGAATAAATAAACTACTCACTAGCGGTCACAATGTTAGTCTGATCAAAATGAAATGTCGTATCTGATTTTAGTATTTGCATGGCCAATTTTATTAATAAATAACTTACGTCAAGGGGAAAGGGGGGCATAAAGATAGAAGAAAACACAAAATATAAAATTTCTCTCTTAATATTAGAACAATCGAAAAATGCGTAAGAAACAAAGTTGTAGAAAATCATGTTTGCTACAATTCACCACCTTATCATTTTTATTCAAACTCTAATGCGTACAGAGATATTGAGGAATTTAATTTTCAATCTTAAACCGTCAATATTTTTGTAAATATTAGGGTTACAGAAAAAATGATAAGAAACAAAATTACAGTAAAACTTAATACCTACAACTTTACTTCTTATAAAATTTTCGATTTTTCGAATATTAAGGGAGATATGTCAAATTTTGTGTTTCCCCCTCCCTCTAAACCCCCCTTTCCCCTGGTCCGATTTTACCCATTAACGAACTTGGCCTTTTGAATACCAAAAGCGCTTCAAATACCAAATCTCATTCTGATAAAATGAAAACTGTGACCGCTAGAGTGATTACAGACACATATATATATATATGTATATATATATATATATATATATATGTATATATATATATATATATATATATATATATATATATGTCCATAGATAAATATATATAAATTTTACAGATGGTGATTTTTGACATCTACAAGGTAGGATCGATGGACATTTGAAGAAATTTTTGCGAAATTTTGACTTCGGTACGGGACCAATAGCTCTATTTCCTTTCAGGAAATTCGCTAAAATACTAGGCATGCTAAAAGTCGTCATCAAAATTCCATACACATGCAAAATTTTAAATTATAAGTGAGGATGAAAAGTGATTTTAGCGAATTTCCTGAAAGGAAATAGAACTAGTGGTCTCGTACCGACTTCAAATGTCCATCGATCCTACCTAGTAGATGTCGAAAATCACCGTCTGTAAAATTTATATATATATATAATTATATATATATATATATATATATATATATATACATATATGTATATATGTATATATATATATATATATATATATATATATATATATATATATATATATATATATATATATATATGTATATATGTATATGTATATGTGTGTCTGTAATCGCTCTAGTGGTCACAATTTTAATCTGACTGGAATGAAATTTGATATTTGATGCGCTTTCGGTATTCAAAAAGTCAAGTTCGTTATTGGGTAAAATTGGCCAAGAGAAAAGGGGGTTTAGAGGGAGGGGGAAACACAAAATTTGATAGATCTCTCTTAATATTCGAAAAATCTAAAAATTTATACGAAGTATAGTTGTGGGTATTAAGTTTTACTGTAAGTTTTACTTGTCATTTTTCTGTTATACTAAATTTACAGAAATATTGAGAGATATTTTATATTATGTGTTTTCTTCTTTCTTTATGTCCCCCTTTCCCCTTGACGGATGTCATTTATTAATAAAATTGGCCATGCAAATACTAAAATCATATACGACATTTCATGTTGATCAGACTTAAATTGTGACCGATAGAAAGTGATTTATGTATTCTAAGGAAATATGGCCAGTAGGATTCAAATCATAGACCACCATATTTGCGACGGTGAATCTTAATACTGAGTTGCATTATACTTTTGACATTTCGAGTTATATTCTAAATTGACGAATATAAATATAACCTTACATGTCCGCTGAGAACAGGGCATACAAAAATGACCCATCAATACCTTTTGAAAAAAGAACACGCAATATGTTCTATTTGTAATTGTCGGTTAACCATCCATGTAGCCGAGCGGTAGTTTTTAATCCTACCTAGTTAAGTTTCGGCATATAAAGCACACAAAAAAACAAAAAATGAAGTCGAAAAACTTTATTCGTTAGTTATGAACATACAAATCAACCTAATGAAAGCGTATTAAAGAGTCTTAAAACATTGTTCTAATACATGTAGGTATATGGAATACATTTTGTTAATCAAAACTTACCTGTAATCAAACATACTTTTATGCATATGTAAAATTGTAACTATATAGTTAAATGAAGGTATAGATAGGTAGACTCGAGTATGGGTTCTTTACTGACCAGATAATACAGACTGCTGTTAAACATAGGGCAGTTATAAACATGACATGAATACTATACATTACATTTATGTGTACTTATTATTGTCCCCTATAACTATCAAGTAATTATCTCTGTTATAAATTATTTATGTATAGGCTGTGTCGTTCTTTACTCAAACTGTCTAAAGTCTAACATTCGTCTCAAATATTTAAACAAAATTTACAAACAATTTTCATTATAGAATGCATTATATACGCATGTTTTTAATTCAGGTTTCAGACCACAAAGTATTGTGTACAAATAGGTAATGTGTTTTGGGTTTAAAATGAATTTTCACCATTTTTAGATCCGTCTTGGTAGCACAAATACAATTTTTAGCCGATGGTGTGTGACCCCGATATATGTAGAAGTTTATAATCTGATTTCCTTACAAGTGCAATATGTGCAAGATTTTCCTTAAAGAGAATTGCCCTGTGTTTGGGGTTTACAATTTTCATCGTTTTGATACCAAGGCAGTACCACAAATACAAATTTTACGTGGTGCTCGCTGACCACGATATATCTAGAAATCTAGAAGTTCATAATAGAAATTTCTTATAATATGTGCAAGATTTTCCTTAAAGTAAATTATCTGAAATTTGACATTAACATAATCTTTGTAGATACAAGAGTAGTGCATGTATAATAGAACGATGTAACCATGCACTTTTTTACACGCTTATAATTTAATCCGATCAAAAACGTAAATGTAAGAAAGGGCCGAGTTTTCGGGAAAATCCTTAATGTAATAGTTGCTTCTTAAAAAGTGATGATATGGGAGAAAGGACTGAGCTATTTACAAAGTAAATAGATCCAGACTTCATATAATAGTTGCACCTTAAAAAGTGATGATATGGAAGAAAGGACCTAGCTATATACAAAATAAATAGCTCTGGACTTCATATAATAGTTGCTCCTTAAAAAGTGATGATATCCTATTAAAGAGCCGAGCTTTTTACAAAGCAAATAGCTCTGTAAACTATTTACCAAAAAACATAATGAGGGGTAAATTGATTAATAAATAAATACTTTCTATTGCGTTGTTGATAAATTCGTCAGTATATTTCAAACACAGGCAAAAACCCCTGAAACACGGCTTGTTGCACTACCGTGATCTAGATAATAACGGCCTAATGTGTATCTTTTGTTTAAACTATTTGAATGGAATTTATTTATATAATTATGATTGACTCAACAGGTTATCTAATGAGTTTATCCTATAGGCGTGATATTTAGAATATGTAATTTATATAAGTTAGAAATATGCAAGAGTCGGTGCTGGCACGCACAATTATTATTATTTAAATAATGATACCATTCTGGATAGTAAGCATTTTTTATGGCATTTTTTTATCATGTTATCGTTTTATCACTAGTCTATGAAAAAAAAAAGGATGAATAGGATGATAAAATACAAAATACTATGTGAATTTTATAATACAAACGGCAAAGCAGAAAGTAATATTCTTGTAAAACTACAACCTGCATATCAACCATCTATAGAAGAATAGATAATATTCATAAACGAATGCAAATTGGGCCATTTAGTTATTACAATAAGATGACATGTATTCAATTTTCAGCCTTCCTGTAGAAATTGATGTGTGGAATGTCCGCACTAAAATATCGGAAATGTACGTTAGATAAAATTTTCTAAAATTACTAATTATCGTCAGGATTATGTTAAGTTTAGGCTAAGCCCGTTTTTACACATGAAAGTTTTGATGAAAGTTTTCAGTCGCAATACAATTATTTGATATAACTAGAGTTGACTGGCTGTGCACACGTTGAAATTCACATAAAATATATAAATCACATGTTTGTTAACAGCTATAACTCTCAGTTTGTTTAATGTTTAATTCTTTGTCTACCGCTTCAGTTACACGGCCATTATATCAAGTATACCAGAAGGAATTAAATTTCAAATTTTGTCCTAGAACAATTATTTGTAATTTATAAATACGTATTTCGACTACAAAGTGGTCATCATCAGTATGAATTAGCTAATCGTAACTATCTCTGGGATATGGAGTCAAAGATATGTTACTCGTTACTAATTTGTTGCGTGTCTCTCGCGTGTAACGGGCAACGAGTAACATATCTTTGACTCCGTATTTATAAAAAATTTGAAATTTAATTTCAAAAAATCCTTGAGTTCTCTTTGATTATTTTAATAATCTTTATATAAATCACAAGGAAGTAGATATCAACACACACACTACTCTTACATATTAAGTTCCATATAAGATTGCCTGAAAAATATCATCAAAATCGAACTCTTTTCTATTTGATCAAACTAAAAACATGGATCAAGAACTAATACTTGCATGTATAAAAACATACTAAAAATATATTTTCTCTTTACGTGTACTTCTGTGTACGTTCTCTTATTCTTGGGTAATTTGTTTTCGGTAATCACTCTTTTACCGCTATGAGTCTCTTATGGATACGGTACATCTGCTCCATGATGCCCATTGTAATTACCGTACCTGATATTCTGACGAATGAATATTTTAAAATTTCTATTTTACATGATTGTTATATTTCAAACAACATACCTATATTTAATTACCATACCATATAATAATAGTAAATAATAGTTTGTTTGTTATCACAGACCATGGTGACATAATTTATGGCTCAACCTGTATTGATTACAAGTAATAATAATTCTCGTTTCACCTTTGTGTACCACACAACATAACCCCATCCTTACATATCATTCTATAAGTTTCGTTGTTCCAAATGTATATAGGTACGCATACATGAATGAACAGACAATTCATGGGTACGTATGTACATAGTACATGGATATATTTGCATTCCTAAACATATGACTCCCATATCATGGGATATATCTAATCAATATCCAGAGCTGGATTTAGGTGTATGTGTAGGCGTCAGCAATCATAATGTTTTGATGAGTTTGAAGTTATTCCGCGTCGAATGCAAAAATCGCATCTTTCTAGCATGTCTAGAAGTAGGTTAGATTTGGTATACGTCAGTGAGTGAGTCACTTACACAAAGGGCAGTTTATATTATCCTAAATGAATATACTAAAATATATACATAAGAATACTAAAATCATAGCCCTCCATAGTCGGGTAAAAATAAATTATACATTTTCGGAATCTGTGAATTAAACAGACAAAGAAAATGATGGATGGTAATTTTTATTCGTGTTGTTTATTAACATTAATAAACGTTTTCGATTTGCTAAAGTAATTATTCCAAAATTCATGCCTATATTTAATTAAAACTACCATGCAGAAAACATATAAGCTTATTATTATTGTAATTTTTTTTCATTGTAAAAATTATCATTCTTCAGATATAAATCGGTTTTTCAGACTTTTCTGGGTAATTTCTGACTATGAACTACCTTCCTTCACAATATCAACTTTCTTGGACAACTGAAATTATTCTAAAATATTGATAATGACTAAGTTAGTACTTAAAAGGTGGATTTTTGGGATTTTGGAGTTCAATAACTTCGAAACTACTAAAACTGTCTTGTTGAAACTTAGTTCGCAATGTCAGATGGTGGGTTTCACGCTACGATTTAAATTATAGCTTCGTAGCTTTGTTGGTTCGTGAGATACAGAGGCCTAAAAATCGTATCAATTGGACCAGTTAACATGCCTATGTTATGCAAAAAATGTTCAACTACCGCAATTAAACTTAAGAATTATGATCTTTAAACAATCATGGTGGATTATAAGAATTTTGTTTTTTTCTTATTTATTCGATAAAACACACATTGTTTCGGAGTTATTGAACTTTTTATGTAAAATTCTACGTATATTGCCATGGTTATAAAATTTATGTGGCCTGAACCATTTTTATTGAGATGTGGTATATAAGATCTATGATCTATTTTAACACGAAAGACTCTGCGATTATTTTTTCGATATCTATATTGGTTTACGAGATACTGAAATTATTGGCCTAAGGAAAAATTTTATTTATTTCAAAAAATAAAGTAGCTAAAACCGCAGCCTTCAAGTGTAAATAGAAGTAATGAAATTATTTTTGGGTGATTTTTCCAATTTTCGGAGAGATTACGTTCGGAAAATTAAGGTTTTCCAATAAGTTTTAAAGTATTCTTCGTCGAATGCAAAAAGGGTTGTAGCTGTGTCGTGGACATGGGCGTGTGTTTTACGTGAATACGTGTACGTAACAGGTAAAGAGTAACGTAACGGGATATCACTGGATTGCTCTTGAGAGGCCTTTTCCCACCGTATATGATATTTTGATTTGGCTTTTCGACTAGTATAGGCCGACATTACAATATTTTTTTTCAATTTTTTCCTTTACACCGAATATATTCACTATTACAATTCCACACTAAATTATATACGAAATTAATAGATCTTGACAAGAACTGACGATTAACGAACAAACTCAAACGAAGGTCCTAGCTTCTCCGAGTCAAAAGTTATACTAAACGGAAATTATGTGACGCAGCGAAACGACCTCAAAATGGCGGCACTTCCCTCTCAACCACGCGCCATGAGTTACAGTCCTCACTGAATGTAACAAACTCTTTGATCCTTAAACTATGGAGTCTTCTAGAATTTCAGCAAATATATGATACAAAACTGCACTTAGGTGGTGAACTGTTGAGCGTTAAGTCAATTGAATTACAAACCTCAATTGGATTTTGTGTGTGGTATAGAGAACTGTACATTTGAGTCGTACAAGCAGGTCAGTTTATTTTTTAATTCTCTGAGGAATAATTGTACATATTTGGCTTCCGGAGATGCCGATAACTACATAAGGACTTTTACTTATACTTCCATAATCTTCATTTATACATACAAATAAAATTAATTTGATTCATTAAAATAAAGACTAGGAAAGTAAAATACAGGTCTGTTAAAGTAATTTACTGGTGAATTTGTTCGATATTAAATGCATAATACTAAAGGGGAGTAAAACCTCCCAAGGTGTCGTTACTATCTACAGAGTATAATAGTCATCTCCACAGCAGTCTCTAGATTAACATTATCAATAATATTCAAACTATTGTTTATGTGTAGAATGCAAAATATGGGATATTATTAATTGGATTTCCAATTCGTATATTGCAATTCGTTGTACGAGTATGTTGTGTTTATTGTATAAATCTTTTAACAAATGCTTTAGTAAAATAGTTTTTAGCGAATTTCCTGAAAGGAAATAGAGAGCTATTGGTCCCGTACCGAAGTCAAAATTTCGCAAAAATTTCTTCAAATGTCCATCGATCCTACCTTGTAGATGTCAAAAATCACCATCTGTAAAATTTATATATATATATCTATGGACATATATATATATATATATATATATATACATATATATATATATATATATATATATATATATATGTGTCTGTAATCACTCTAGCGGTCACAGTTTTCATTTTATCGGAATGAGATTTGGTATTTGAAACGCTTTTGGTATTCAAAAGGTCAAGTTTGTTAATGGGTAAAATCGGACTAGGGGAAAGGGGGGTTTAGAGGGAGGGGGAAACACAAAATTTGACATATCTCCCTTAATATCCGAAAAATCGAAAATTTTATAAGAAGTAAAGTTGTAGGTATTAAGTTTTACTGAAATTTTGTTTCTTATAGTTTTTTCTGTAACCCTAATATATACAAAAATATTGACGGTTTAAGATTGAAAATTAAATTCCTCAATATCTCTGTACGCATTAGAGTTTGAGCAAAAATGATAAGGTGGTGAATTGTAGCAAACATGATTTTCTACAACTTTGTTTCTTACGCATTTTTCGATTGTTCTAATATTAAGAGAGATATTTTATATTTTGTGTTTTCTTCTATCTTTATGCCCCCCTTTCCCCTTGACGTATTTTATTTATTAATAAAATTGGCCATGCAAATACTAAAATCGGATACGACATTTCATTTTGATCAGACTAACATTGTGACCGCTAGAGAGTAATTTATTTATTCCAAGGAAATTCGCTAAGTTGAAGCAGCTCCTGCGTAACGAATTTTAATTAAATAGAAATAGGTTTTTTTAGTTTGTCGAAAATATCTAGTATACATATGGTATGATACTATATAAAACAGGATCAATCAAACGTTTGTGGTTTCAATAGTATTTAACTTAAACACAAAAATTATAATAATATACAGCATATCCAAGTTTACTGCGTCTTTTAGCGAATTTCCTGAAAGGAAATAGAGCTATTGGTCTCGTACCGACTTCAAAATTTTGCACAATTTTTTGCAAATGTCCATCGATCCTACCTAGTAGATGTCGAAAATCACCATCTGTAAAATTTGTATATATATATCTATGGACATATATATATATATATATATATATATATATATATATACATATATATATATATGTGTCTGTAATCACTCTAGCGGTCACAATTTTGACCTGATTGGAATAAAATTTGGTATTTGAGGTGCTTTTGGTATTCAAAAGGTCAAGTTCGTTAATGGGTAAAATCGAACAAGGGAAAAGGGGGGTTTAAAGGGAGGGGGAAACACAAAATTTGACATATCTCCCTTAAAATTTGAAAAATCGGAAAATTTATAAGAAGTAAACTTGTAGGTACTATGTTTTACTGTAATTTTGTATCTTATCATTTTTTCTGTTACCCTAATATTTACAGAAATATTGACGGTTTAAGATTGAAAATTAAATTCCTCAATATCTCTGTACACATTAGAGTTTGAGCAAAAATGATAAGGTGATGAATTGTAGCTAAAGTGATTTTCTACAAATATATGCCTTACGCTTTTTTCGATTGTTCTACTATTAAGAGAGATATTTTATATTTTGTGTTTTCTTCTTTCTTTATGCCACCATTTCCCCTTGACTATGTCATATATTAATAAAATTGGCCTTGCAAATTCTAAAATCATATCAGATACGACATTTCGTTTTGATCATACTAAAATTGTGACCACTAGAGAGTGATTTATGTATTTTAAGGAAATTCGCTAAGTTGAAGCAGCTCCTGCGTAACGAATTTTTCTGATTAAAATTGAAATGAAACGAAGAAGAAACAAACCGACCAAGAGTGTGTTGGACCACATGCAATGTATGGTACCGTGGTCAGAAGCAAATTAGTATACATTATATATTATTATTATTATTATGTATAGTCTATTCAACGATAACCTACGCCAGGATATGCGATAAAAAAATTAATCACCTGGCTACATGGTCACTATTGGGATTAGCGGTTTAGTGATCGTGGATTGTTAATAATATGTCTTGTGTATTTTATTATTAATTATTTATTGAATCAGCAATTCGATGTTATGTCGTTCTTAGTTGAAAAATCGATTCATAATATGTATTAAATACAAAATACATCTACTAATATTCCAAAACTTTGTATGGTCAAAAATGCATATGTTCTACACAAGCTCTCCTCAAGTATATACTTGTACATTTTTGGGTCTAATGCATAGTATAGACGTAGAACATTGTGCAGCAACATTGAGAACATTATGAATATTCTATACTAGGTTGCAAATGTGTATAGCTGTTGGACAAAAAACATGTCCTTGAACTGGTTGCAGTAAAAATAAAAATTATTTCATATTTTGTAGGAGGAGTTAAATGTTCCAGTACAAATTGGTCATATTATCTAAAGTTTTATCTTTTCCTAATATTTTATTATGTTTTAATACCTAGATTGGTTACTTTATAATTTTATATATACTTTTATTATTTTTATTAGCGAATTTCCTGAAAGGAAATAGAGCTATTGGTCCCGTACCGAAGTCAAAATTTCGCAAAAATTTCTTCAAATGTCCATCGATCCTACCTAGTAGATGTCAAAAATCACCATCTGTAAAATTTGTATATATATATCTATGGACATATATATATATATATATATATATATATATATATATATATATATATATATATATATATATGTGTCTGTAATCACTCTAGCGGTCACAGTTTTCATTTTATCAGAATGAAATTTGGTATTCAAAAGGTCAAGTTCGTTAATGGGTAAAATTGGACAAGGGGAAAGGGGGGTTTAGAGGGAGGGGAAAACACAAAATTTGACATATCTCCCTTAACATTCGATAAATCGAAAAATTTATAAGAAGTAAAGCTTTAGGTAGTAAATTTTACTATAGTTTTGTCTCTTATCATTTTTTCTGTTACACTAATATTTACAGAAATTTTGACGGTTTAAGATTTAAAACTAAATTCCTGAATATCACTGTGCACATTATAGTTTGAGCAAAAATGATAAGGTGATTAATTGTAGCAAATTTGATTTTCTACAACTTTATTTCTTATACATTTTTCGATTGTTCTAATATTAAGAGAGATATTTTATATTTTGTGTTTTCTTCTTTCCTTATGCCCCCATTTCCCCTTGACGTATGTCAGTTATTAATAAAATTGGCCATGCAAATACTAAAGTCATAAACGACATTTCATTTTGATCAGACTACAATTGTGACCGCTAGAAAGTGATTTATGTATTTTAAGGAAATTCGCTAAGTTGAAGCAGCTCCTGCGTAACGAATTTTTTATACTTTATTTTTAGCGAATTTCCTGAAAGGAAATAGAGCTATTGGTCCCGTACCGAAGTCAAAATTTAGCAAAAATTTCTTCAAATGTCCATCGATCCTACCAAGTAGATGTCAAAAATCACCATCTGTAAAATTTATATATATATATATCTATGGACATATATATATATATATATATATATATATATACATATATATATATATATATATATATGTGTCTGTAATCACTCTAGCGGTCACAGTTTTCATTTTATCAGAATGAAATTTGGTATTTGAGGCGCTTTTTATATTCAAAAGGTCAAGTTCGTTAATGGGTAAAATCGGACGAAGGGAAAGGGGGGTTTAGAGGGCGGGGGAAACACAAAATTTGACATATCTCCCTTAATATTCGAATAATCGAAAAATTTATAAGAAGTAAAGTTTTAGATATTAAATTTTACTGTAGTTTTGTTTCTTATCATTTTTTCTGTTACACTAATATTTACAGAAATATTGACGGTTTAAGATTCAAAACTAAATTCCTCACTATCTCTGTACACATTAGAGTTTGAGCAAAAATGATAAGGTGATGAATTGTAGCAAACATGATTTTCTACAACTTTATTCCTTACGCATTTTTTGATTGTTCTAATATTAAAAGAGATATTTTGTATTTTGTGTTTTCTTCTTTCTTTATGCCCCCATTTCCCCTTTATGTATGACATTTGTTAATAAAATTGGCCTTGCAAATACTAAAATCACATACGACATTTCATTTTGATCAGACTAAAATTGTGACCGCTAAGTTATTTATCTATTTTAAGGAAATTCGCTAAGTTGAAGCAGCTCCTGCGTAACGAATTTTTTTGTATTGAAATATAATGTATTTTTGTAAAATTTTTTTACAAAATACATACAAATAAACTAGTAGATACCAAAATAAATGAGATAGACAGAGATAAGATCACAAGTGATTGAAATTTTAAGATTGCCGTCATAAAGCAATAAAATAATAATTTTATGTTCCACAATTTTGGTTGCCCGTCTGTAGAGAAAATATTTTGTAGGCGGAGTTCAATGTTGCTGCCCATTGTTCTGCGTCTGTACCATACTTAACAATGCACTTAGTTTATATTGTGGTCAAATGTATTTTGTCAAATACAAATATAATCTTATTTCACGTAAACTTAAATGTGTTTACCGAATGTTACATATGCTTTGATCATTTACAACCAGAGGTGAGCAGGAGATGACTCGGCCAAGCTCTGAGTGAGAGGTAGGGAAGAGAGATAGAGTTAATACAGGGTAACCTACCAATTATTAATATTTTCTTTTTTTAATTAAAACATTTTCTGAAAAAATATAATAATACCAAATCTTTTTTATGGTCACTATTATACAAAGTAAATAATACAAGCAATCATTCAATACATACTCTGGAATTTTGGGCTGGTAATTACGGTCATAAAATGTACCTTTTTAGTATATATTATATTTGTGTATGAATAAAATAAAAATATATAAAAAATATATATAAATCTTTTGAACCTTTAAGTTTACCGCTGGACCATTGTAATAAAAGAGGGAAATTTTTGCAAAGGATAATTTAAGTAGAATTAAATTTTTGGAAATTCCAAATGATTTGTCTAAATATTTTACTATTCATATCCGAGAACTAATAAAGAATTATTTAGCTGATTTAATTATTTTTTCTTCGTATGGAGTATGCTCAGTATAGTGTCATGGGAATTTGATGAATTAAGTTAAATTTTACATAAAGTGGGAATTTGAGTTCTTCGAGTTAGTCTACTTTGAATTGAAAAAGTGAAAAGTACTATTTGTAGTAGTGGAAATTATTTTTCGCATAATTTGTTTTTCAAAAAAAATAAAAGTAGTGAATTTAATAATGGAGAAGACATCGCAAGCAGTCTTGGATAAGTTCAGATTATTATTGTTATTATTATCATTATTGTTATTATTATTATTATTATTATTATTATTATTATTATTATTATTATTATTATTATTATTATTATTATTATTATTATTATTATTATTATTATTATTATTATTATTATTATTATTATTATTATTATTATTATTATTATTATTATTATTATATTTTTTGGTGTATCTCTCCATACTGTAAAAGATATTATTTAAACAATAAATATTTTATAAAACTATTTCTAAATTGATTGAATAAATTATTGGGCAATAATCGGTAGGAAAACCTGTATTGAAACATCGTTCCGTCTTGCTTCAAAACATACCTTCTTTACTTACTCTCACCCAGCTTATGGAGAGCTCGTAAGGCTCAGACGAGCTGTCTGTGCCCACCTCTGATTTACAACCATTTTTATAAGATCCATTGTCATAATAGGAGAGAGATTTTTGATTACAGGTTGTAAAAGTTCTTCGGATAAATTTTTTTTAATTGCAAATATACTAACAACTATTATTGGAAACATTTCCCAAAAACTGAATGAATATGGTACAAAACAACTGTAGTATTTTGAAAAATGAGCGCTACTGTTTTCGGTATAGGTATGTGCACTCCTGTTCAATAAAATTGAATCGACCTGAACCGAAACAGTCTCTCACAATTTTGATTATTCTTGTAGTAAATGTTTTTGACAGATACAACATTTTATTTTATTTTTATACGTAAAAGGGAGATATAACATTATATTTACATTACATATTCTTGCTTTATCACTGAGTTGTTTACATAAATAAAAAATATAAAACTTCCATTTCTTTTTTCACATTTAAAAATATCAAAAGTGAGGAGTTTTATGAAATGTAAGAAAATTAACATTTTAGGTTGGTTCAATTTTATTGAACAGGAGTGTACTTCAAATAAGTCTTCAACAAAACGTTTCTAGTGCTTCGTACACTTAAACTATTTACTGTATAAATTTTCCATTCCTTAATAAATGACTGAAGTTATTAAGGTCAAAAGTCAAGATGATAAAATACCACACCATTAAAATAATATTATTTTAAAGGGTCGCAAATCAAAAGGAAGAGAGAAATTATAGCTTTTTTGGCTTTTAAAAGAAAGCTATATGTATTATCGAAGAAATAAGGGTCTATTATAAGCTTTTTAACACGACTTCAAAAAGGAGGATTGTTCTCAATTCGTCTGTATTTTTTATTTTTAATGTGTGTCACCTCATAACTCCGTCATTTATGAACCGATTTTGAATTTTTTTTTTTGTATTAAATGGTTTGGTTTTTCATTGGTCCCATTAGCACGAAATCCCATTCTGATGAGGGGATCCCCGGGAAATCGAGGAAAATCCTCATTTTATATGTGATAACCGATTTCTGCGAAATATTTTTTTTTTTTGAAAGGGTACAGTCATTCATAATGGGAAAATAAGAAATTTTTTTTTCAAACCGACTTCAAAAAAATTTAAAAAAAAACCGACCTCAAAAAAAAAATTTTTACAAAAAAAAAACAAAATGCATGTAAAAAAAACTGAAAATCTCTTATAAAAAATGCACTCTTATGAAAAAAAACAACGGATAAAAATAAATGTGTTATAAAGAAATGCACTACAAGTTAGTAGGCCGTTTAGTTGGTCTACCCATATTTAGACAAATAAAATCTGTTATAGAACGTCAAAGTCACTAAAAAGCGAGAAATAAAACCTATTTTGACAAAATGGAAACCCGACTTCAAAAATCAAATATTCTAAAACAAAAAATGCACTAAAAAGTAAAAAAATAATTGCATATTCTTGTGTCAATTTTAGTTCACCTAAGCAAAAATTTTTAAATATATATGTACAATTATTGTGATTTTTGGAGTCGGTGTCAGCATACAGAAATTGACATAAAATTTGGACACCGCCTACAAAAATAACAATAATTGTACATATATATTTAAAAATTTTTGCTTTGGTGAACTAAAATTGACATAAGAATATGCAATTATTTTTTTACTTTTTAGTGCATTTTTTGTTATAGAATATTTGATTTTTGAAGTCGGGTTTCCATTTTGTCAAAATAGGTTTTATATTTAACTTTATCTGTTAGTAATTTTAGTTTTATTACTTCAAGTTTTAGGTATTTAGCTAAAGTGCTATTCATTTACTTGAAAATAGTAGCGACCAACTACCTGGTTTTGTTGGGCCCTACTTGTTTTCTGTGTAATTCGTATGGTAGCTTCTATATTATTACATTGTACATTATCGTAGTCTGTATTTTATCGAGGTTATATTAATAATCTGAATAAATTTATTAATAAATTAAAATAAACACCTCGTGTTCATTTAGCGTTTCATTAGAAAACCAACAGCGTTTAGGTATAGTAATTAAATTTATATCTTAGTTTTCTATGGAAACTACATTCATTTAAATTAAAACACCTCTGCAGGTGCTTTAATCTAACAGTGAAACTAAACGAATTAATTTTACTTTCTATTAAAGATAAAATTATATTAACTCACTTTCCATTGCACGTATTACAAGTCGAATATTTTAACTGTACTAACGAAAACAATATTTCAGGAATTCTGAAATATTTCTCAAAAGAACAAAACATTTTTTGTGCAATGTCAACTTTCTATGGACCCCTTTTGAACTTAAATTTAAAAGTGTTTTCAAACAATTAATTTTAAAGGTATTAGTCTGTACAATTACAGCGAAAATCCTTTTCTGACAATTCTAGACAAAATTATTTTTAATACAGGTTTATTCTTAGAAATGCATTGAAAATCTCTTTCAGAAAGCACTTTCGGGAAAAACAGCACAAAGAAAAATTGTATTTTTCAGAGGGGCTCATTTGATGGTGACTTGCAAATAACCATGCAGATCAACTTGTGATTTCCAAATGGGAAACCATATTTGTTTGAAAAGAATCGGATTCTCAATAATAATCGGATAATAACCATCAACTATAGCCGTTTATTAACTTATAGCCGTTTTAAAAAATTGGGTAAACATTTTTTATATTTATTAAAGTTAAATATTTTTTATTTAAAAAAACGGTTTACTACTCATCGATAAAAATAAAAAAATAATTTTTTTTGCCTCGATAAATGTTTCTTCCTTGGTCTTCTTTTTCTCAAAAAGTGCAATGATATCTTTGGAAATTCATTTTTTAAAACAGCTATAAAATGTATTATAAAATTATTAGTCAAAGTCGACTTAAAAAATATCTGTTCTCATTTGAAAAACACCAGTTGACCCGTAAATAGTCATAAAGTCCGAGATCTGGGTCAAAGTCAAGAGCACCATAAGCCCCAATCGAATATCCTTTGTTCGGGTTAGTTTTCCAAAAACGCTTTCTTGAAGAAATGTTCAGGTACATTTTATTTTGAAATGAGATATCCTGTATACTGGACAAATATTTAAAATAAATTTAAATAAATTTAATAAGCTAGTTTTTATATTTTTATTTTAAATTAGCTACTTTCATAAGCAGAAAAAATCTTGAAAAACAATTTAAATAATTTATTTTTAGGAGATGTTCGGTCTTTAAATTCAATACTGTAATAGCTTCTCTCAACTACTTTTTTATCTAATCCACAAATTAATACAATTAAATATTAAAAAAAAAAAAACAAAAATTATGATATCATAGAGAGACAAATTCCAGCGAAATAATGTTTTTTCTCTCCCGATCAGAAGTGCATACGTCCCAGAAATCTTTGATATTTTAGCTACAGGCTCTGGAAGCTGCGTTATATAGAAATTTGCTCTGGGTGAAATTGGCTGAAATTTATGTATGTTGTAGTACTTGTAGTAAATAACCTTCCGATCAAAAGTTCTCGTGAGCACACGACCTAAATCTCTTTAGTTTTTTGCTACAATAGCGTTATCTGGAATTTGGCTTTCGATCAAATTACCTGAAATTTAATGTTGATAACCTCACGATCAAGGAATTGACTATGAAAACTCTGGAGGTGGCATTATCTAGTTTTCTTGAAAACTATGGATTGAATATTCTAATTAAAAATGTCTTTTTTTCTTATAGAGAGGTAGATTGTAAAGGCTGCCCTGGACGGGCTACACTTCGACCATAAGGTCCATTGTGATGTCTTACGATGTGAGGATGTGAGTGGAGTAGAAGGAATTTGTGAGTAGACTAGGAATTGGTAGGATATACGGCTGCAGCCGACTATGATAGGAACTATGCCGATATTCATCTGGAGTTCGTGAAGGAAACTGCAGAAAACCTTCTCCAGCATAGCCGGTTACTTCATTCTTGTCCATACGCCGAAAATTTAGTCAATCAACCGCCCGTTTTTTTTTCTTTATAATTGACAAACTGCCGATATCGGGATTCGAACCGATAACCGTCCAGTTTCCAAGTACTGCATACTGCGCAGATATGACGCCTTAGACCGCTCGACTACTTGGCTGGTTTTTTTTCTTATATATGATGTTTTCTTGTAGGCGGCCAAACACACTGGCTTTAAGGTGGCCTTATGTTATGGCACGGCCCATGTATTTAAATATGTGTAACTCTAATTTCTTCGAAGATATTGTTCGGAATTGGGATTTATATTTATTATGTATAAGACTTGCTCTATGGTTACGATTAGTTAATATCATTTTCCTAAACATCTTCCCACAAATTCAATGAATATAAAATACGAGTATGGATATACAATTTTATAATAAATTCGTAGTGGGCCCATCACTGTAGAATAATGCAATGTTAATTAGGTACGGGTATATAAATCAGAGCATCGTCTGGGTATATTTGATATACGAACTACTAAAATCCTCTCAAGTCAAAGTAGATTATTATTTACTAAGATTGACATGTTTGTGTTCTTGTATCTTTGTTCTCATTTCTAATACTCATTTATTGAACATCTCAAGTTCCACTGTTCATTTTTTATATTTCATTTTTGATGAAAAAGAAAATGCAAACACATATGTGATTGCCACCAAATCATTATTCATTTTGATTGACATAATTTCATTGCATTTGTGAATCTCTGCTGAAACGGGCGAGGATCTGATCTCATGAAATTAAATTTAAGAGCAACATAAACGTCTGTTAAAATGGTAAGGTTATGGATTCATGTATTTAGCCACGGTTCACGCTTTCTTTGAACCAAAGCGACCACCACCGATAATAAGTTTGCAAACGCAAGATAAATAGATGTATTCTAACAATAAAAGAAAATTCGATGAAAAATTCAGTGAGCGCATGAAGTCAAAAGCCAAGTTCAAGGATGGCACATAGACGTATCGCAGCACCATACAAACTCCGTACAATTGTAGGAGAAGGAAAACACGCCGAACCAGATGGCAGGATGATTGACGTAGGTATGCGGGTGGAACGTGAACTTTAGAGGCCCAGGACAGGCCTCTAAAGTGAGAAGGAAATCTTTGTCCGTAGGCCCTTAGAAGTATTGTGTTTTTAAAAAAATTTTTTGGTATGCACCGGTATCTATTACCCGTATGTACTGAATGTAAATAGCAATTGATATCGAAACATGAATGATTCATGATTCCGTGTATAATTATATTCGCGACAAGATCGATGTCAAATTTTCCAAAAAAATGTTTATAACTTATATAATTTATATAAATATCGTATATAAAATGGGTGAAATAGATATTTCATCTGGATCTAGATTTCGAACCATTCCTTTTATAAATATACGAATACGAATTTTCTTCTCAATATATATACATCAAAATTAGAAACATTTGAGTTGAAAACATTTTTCACGATGTGCATAAAACCTGAATCGAAAAGAAATATACATCTATATGAAAAAAGAAAGATCCAGGCTAATACTTATTTACTAGATCAAGGCGTGATCAAAACAAATATACTGGCAAGATTTAAAGACCAATACTGTTAATGCAAGCAGAATATCAAAATCAATATTACTTAGTATTTGCCTTTGTCTTGTATTTGCTCATTACCAAAAGAAAACCTACAAGAGATAATAACGATGCAATTTTTGACAAAAAAGAAATAAGCCATCCTAGTAAAATTTCATGGTGGTTGTCTCATAGGATAATTTGTTCGACGCTTTTAATGCTTTGACGGTATGTGCCATGATAGTATATGATAGCTTTTCTATTTATTGAATGAAATTTCCCTCTCTTCGACTTGAATTAATGGTGACACGGTGGATTGCGTTGATGTAAATATACAGAGTGAAAATTTGAGAAACTATTGAAAATATCTAATTTTCAAAGAAATTCTTTGGAGAATTTTTCCGTTTCAACAAATCACATCAGCTGTCTGGGAAAATCAATGTTCAGTCGATCTTATCGTTTTGGGGTGTTCAAAATATCGTTTTTGAACTATGTAGGTGGCGTCACCCCAGTGTATCGTGTGTCGAGAACGAAATTCAAATACATAATATGAGTTTTTGTCACTTCAGCTACCCAAAAAAGGGATTTGGGCGATAAATTTTCGTTGGAAATGGACTCTTTAGACATCTTTAAAATTGAATTAAGATTTTTTGCAGTTTTCACCGCAAATTAGCTCTTTTAGCATTTCTTTGCATTTTGCGTTGTTTTGCAGATACTGAGATAGTTAGCGTGTGCAAATGTGTGACAAGTGTATATTTTAAAAGACTAGCACTATCCGATGCGGCTTCGGTCGCGAAAATTGTAATTGTAAAGACCTTAAAACTGAATAACATCATATTTCTACCCGTCAAGGACTGATTGTCCTCATAAACAAGGTATCAATATTGATGTCTCAAACTTGAAAAAACAGACCTTCCATACAAAGATAATTTCATCAGAAATATTTTATTTACTGATGAATCATCTTTTCCATTACATGGAAAACATAATTCATCTGTCAGGCGATATTGGTCTCAAATCACAAATCAGCATCGATATATCAGTACCCGAACTCAGTTTTCACAGAAATTGATTGTCTGGACTGGAATATTGGGTGACCATATTATAGGACCATTCTTCATTGACGGATCTTTAGATTCTCAAAAATATTTGAGTTTGTTACGAAATAATATATTGCCTGTTAGAGCTCTTCCTAATTTAGACCTGGAATCTGTATGGTTCCAACAAGATGGTTGCCCTGCACACAATGCCAGGATAGTAATGCTGTTCCTGGAACAAAATTTCCAGGAACGTCTTATGCGTGGTTTTGGAACCTTCAAGTGGTCAGCCAGATCTATTTCCTAACGACTTTTTTTGTGGGGTTTTCTCAAAACACAGATCTATTCGCGGAATAGGCCAGAAAATTTGAAAATATTTCTTCTCAAGTGCTAGAAAATACCCGGCTAGATTTCTACAATCGACTCGGATATTGTTTAGCAAATAATGGAGGAATATTCGAACCGTTGGTTTAACTTTTTTTTTGTCAGAATTCTATTTTTATTATATTTTTTTTGGGGTTTTATTTTTTGTGGTACCAGGACACTCCTCTATCAAGTGTTCGGCCGTCTCAAACGCACCACACATCCCACATATCGTGTCACCATTTCCTTTTTTATTTTGCCATTTGAAAGTATAGATCCTAAACCTCACAATTACTCTTCTTTCATCCCTTCCACACTTATTCAGGTAACGCGCACCTTGCATGTAATGCCTTAGTTTGCTGAACATAACCAAACTTTCTTTACTGTACATTTCCATCACAGACGAAGACAAGGAATATTCTGCTAACTTCCTTTTAACAGTATATTTATTATAATCACTGATATCGAATTTAGTTAGCTGTTCAGCAAACCAATCTATAACTTGAAAACAAATGAAAATCGGATAAGACCATCGGAGTTTTTTGCATTAATTTCACGCATACAATCCTGCAGTTTGGACCGTTCGTCCCGATTCAGCTTGTATATATACGTTAATAATCATGAGCTTAGCCTTAGATAATAAATATAGCATGAGATGTGTACATTTTAGATAACGTTACTCTCACTGCTTTGAATATAGAAGGATAGTTTAAATTCATAGATTTATCAGATGAATTGCTATAAATGTATAATTTTTCTATTAAATATCTTTAATTATTATTAACACCTTGTATAATAATGTATGATGTACATAAATGATCTCTATGCATAATATAAGTATAATAATCATAATGATAATAATAATAATAATAATAATAATAATAATAATAATAATAATAATAATAATAATAATAATAATAATAATAATAATAATAATAATAATAATAATAATAATAATAATAATAATAATAATAATAACAATAACAATAACAATAATAATAATAATAATAATAATAATAACAATAACAATAACAATAACAATAACAATAACAATAATAATAATAATAATAATAATAATAATAACAATAATAATAACAATAACAATAACAACAACAATAACAATAACAATAACAATAACAATAACAATAACAATAACAATAACAATAACAATAACAATAACAATAACAATAACAATAACAATAACAATAACAATAACAATAACAATAACAATAACAATAACAATAACAATAACAATAACAATAACAATAACAATAACAATAACAATAACAATAACAATAACAATAACAATAACAATAACAATAACAATAACAATAACAATAACAATAACAATAACAATAACAATAACAATAACAATAACAATAACAATAACAATAACAATAACAATAACAATAACAATAACAATAACAATAACAATAACAATAACAATAACAATAACAATAACAATAACAATAACAATAACAATAACAATAACAATAACAATAACAATAACAATAACAATAACAATAACAATAACAATAACAATAACAATAACAATAACAATAACAATAACAATAACAATAACAATAACAATAACAATAACAATAACAATAACAATAACAATAACAATAACAATAACAATAACAA
Organism: Nineta flava; assembly: GCA_963920215.1. Lineage (NCBI taxonomy): Eukaryota > Metazoa > Arthropoda > Insecta > Neuroptera > Chrysopidae > Nineta > Nineta flava. The sequence goes on from OY986040.1 coordinate 98,691,855, forward strand.
TAACAATAACAATAACAATAACAATAACAATAACAATAACAATAACAATAACAATAACAATAACAATAACAATAACAATAACAATAACAATAACAATAACAATAACAATAACAATAACAATAACAATAACAATAACAATAACAATAACAATAACAATAACAATAACAATAACAATAACAATAACAATAACAATAACAATAACAATAACAATAACAATAACAATAACAATAACAATAACAATAACAATAACAATAACAATAACAATAACAATAACAATAACAATAACAATAACAATAACAATAACAATAACAATAACAATAACAATAACAATAACAATAACAATAACAATAACAATAACAATAACAATAACAATAACAATAACAATAACAATAACAATAACAATAACAATAACAATAACAATAACAATAACAATAACAATAACAATAACAATAACAATAACAATAACAATAACAATAACAATAACAATAACAATAACAATAACAATAACAATAACAATAACAATAACAATAACAATAACAATAACAATAACAATAACAATAACAATAACAATAACAATAACAATAACAATAACAATAACAATAACAATAACAATAACAATAACAATAACAATAACAATAACAATAACAATAACAATAACAATAACAATAACAATAACAATAAC